>CM060948.1:62500-577500 GCA_030765055.1 Mantis religiosa
AGCATTAATCTTTGAACTCTAACATATTTCATTTGGTTGTGTTTCTTTTCTAATGATTCCATCCAGACTGGTGCAGCGTATAGTAGAATTGGCAGTATTGCTCCTTTATATATTATTTCTAGAGCCTGATGTTTTAAGCCCCAAACTATCCTTGCCGATTTAGAAAGTGCATTGATTAATTTGATGCATTTTTCACTCACTTTGTTTATGTGGTCGTTGAAAGTGAATCGGCTGTCTATGGTTATGCCTAAGTAATCCATCTTTTCTACTTGCTCCAGTTGTTTCCCATTCATGTAGATATCTATTGTCTTTCTCTTTTTCCGTCTTCTTGATATTAATATTACTTTTGACTTGTTTTCATTGAAGTGAGTTTTGTTTTCAATCGACCACTGTGTGACTTTTCTAATATTAATGTTCATGAAGTTCTCTACTTCTGCTTCTGTTTCTGCTCTGACTGCAATTAATAGGTCGTCTGCAAATGCTATAACTTTTGTATTCTTTTCATACTCCAGGTCACTGCAGGACCCTTGAGGGCAACCTTTGTTGACTGTTGTTTCAACTTGGATGTTGTTAGAATTGATGAAGGCCACTCTGTCTTTAAAATAGCTCTTGGAGAGGTTGTACAGGTTTCTAGGGCACTTGAAATCTTTTAGGGCCTTTAGGATGCTTGGCCACCACGCTGAATCAAAGGCTCCTTTTACGTCCAGGCTAACAATCGCTGTAATTTGTCCATTGCTAAACGCTTTATTTATAAATTCTTTAACTGCTATTGCTGCATCAGTGGTGCTTTTTTGGGGCCTGAAGCCATATTGATTTTCACTTAGTAATTTGTTCTTATAGAGGTGGTGGTTGATTCTACTTATAAGTAGCTTCTCTAGGACTTTCCCTCCTACGTTTAATAGACTTATAGGTCTGAACTTGGATGGATCTAAGAGCTTCTCTTTTCCTGGTTTGGTGATTGGTATTATTCTGGCCTTTTTCCATTTCTTTGGGAAATATCCATTTTCCAAACATCCATTGTATATAGATGTTACTGTTTGAGGGAGGCAGTCGATTGTCCACATCAGTACTTTGCTGGTTATTCCATCTTCTCCCGGAGTTTTCTTATGATCTATATTTTTGATAGTTGATTTAATTTCTTCTTCTGTAAATTTTCTATCGTCTGCTGTATTCACCGGTTCTTCTATTTCTTGCTTTATTTGTTTGTGGTGTTCTGTATCTTCCAGTTCATTGTCTTTTGGGATGATATAGTTGAGTGTATATTCCAATGTTTCTTTTAAGTCTCTTGTATACTTTCCTTCCTTGTTTATGAGAGTTGTTATCATTTGGCTGTCTTTTGTTTTTCCTGAGGCAGTCTTGTACACTATATTCCAGGGATTTGAGGTGGTGTTGTTGCAGTATTCTTTCCACGATAGGATCTTTGAGTTTTTTAGTTTTGTTTGGTATTTACTTTTCTCTTCGAAGTAGAGTTTTTGCCGCTGTTCTCGGAGATCATTGTTGTTTTGTGTTCTCTGGTATTTTCTTCTGAAAGCATTCACCCTCTTCCTCATAATTGTAAGGTCGTCATTCCACCATGGAACTGTTTTATGTTTTAGGTTGGCTGTTTTAGTGAATGTATTGCTAACTTTGAAGGCCTTCATGCATGCTATCGTTTGGGCTGCACTGTATTTATTTATTACCTCCTCTATGTTCACTGAGTTTTGTATTTGTCTGGATAGTTGGTTGTCTATATCTTCAATGTTAATTTCTTTTTCTGTTCCGCAGAACTGTTTTGCTATCTCATACAGTAGTGTTTCTTGATACTTTTTGCGGTCTTCTTCCTTAGTTATATATTTTATGCCTGTGTATTGACTGTTTAGTTTTTCTTTGTTCCACTGATTTTGCCCTATTAAGAACTGCAATAATCTATGATCGGAGCAACTCTCTTCTTCACTTATCTTCCAATTCTTTATTTGTCTCAGGAGATTGTTATTGCTTATAGTCAGGTCCACATTACTTTTCCCTCGACTACTTTGGAAGGTGGTTAATTCACTGTCTTCATTATGTATGTACAATTGTTTTGTTATTAAAAATTCTTCCATTTCCTTTCCCCTTTCATTGGTGATTGTGTCATGCCATGTAGCGGATCTGGAGTTGCTATCCATTGTAATAAGTAGACCATTTCCAGAGGTGTATTGTAATATTTTTTTATTTTTCTCAGGTCGTTTTCTAGTTTACCTTGACTGTCCAGGTACATGTTTGCCGAATAGAATTTTGTTGTTCTGTAGATAATTTCTACGACTACTGTATCTTTGTCTGTTAATTCTGTTATGAGTATGACGTCCATATGTGTATTTGTTACCACCGTTGCTACTCTACATCTTCCCTCGTTTGCCGCATATGTTTTGTATCTCTTTGTGATACCCAATGTCCTGTTGTTTATTATTCTCGGCTCTTGTATGAATATTATGTCAATGCCATCTCTTTCTATTAGGTTCATGAGATTGTCAGTTGCTGCTATTGAATGTTGCAAGTTTATCTGTATACAGCTGATCTGTTCTCTAAAGTTTGTGTTCTTAAACCCTATTAACTTATTGGTGTTAGATTGTGTTTCCATGTTAATAGTCTGTATTTTGGATTTGCTTCTTAATTGCTGCTTGTAGGCTTGGGCAGTTCCTGTCTAACGAAGTATGATTTACGCAAATTGTGTTCCTAGGGTTGTATTTGTTATATGTTGTGCAGTTTATGCATCTGTATTCTTTTTGTGTATTATTATTATTATTATTATTATTATTATTATTATTATTATTATTATTATTATTATTATTATTATTATTATTATTATTATTATTATTATTATTATTATTATTATTATTATTATTATTATTATTATTATTATTATTATTATTATTATTATTATTATTATTATTATTATTATTATCATTATCATTATCATTATCATTATCATTATCATTATCATTATCATTATCATTATCATTATCATTATCATTATCATTATCATTATCATTATCATTATCATTATCATTATCATTATCATTATCATTATCATTATCATTATCATTATCATTATCATTATCATTATCATTATCATTATCATTATCATTATCATTATTATTATCATTATTATTATCATTATCATTATTATTATTATTATTATTATTATTATTATTATTATTATTATTATTATTATTATTATTATTATTATTATTATTATTATTATTATTATTATTATTATTATTATTATTATTATTATTATTATTATGATTATGATTATTATGATTATGATTATTATGATTATGATTATGATGATTATGATTATTATTATTATTATGATTATTATTATGATTATTATTATTATTATGATTATTATTATTATTATTATTATTATTATTATTATTATTATTATTATTATTATTATTATTATTATTATTATTATTATTATTATTATTATTATTATTATTATTATTATTATTATTATTATTATTATTATTATTATTATTATTATTATTATTATTATTATTATTATTATTATTATTATTATTATTATTATTATTATTATTATTATTATTATTATTATTATTATTATTATTATTATTATTATTATTATTATTATTATTATTATTATTATTATTATTATTATTATTATTATTATTATTATTATTATTATTATTATTATTATTATTATTATTATTATTATTATTATTATTATTATTATTATTATTATTATTATTATTATTATTATTATTATTATTATTATTATTATTATTATTATTATTATTATTATTATTATTATTATTATTATTATTATTATTATTATTATTATTATTATTATTATTATTATTATTATTATTATTATTATTATTATTATTATTATTATTATTATTATTATTATTATTATTATTATTATTATTATTATTATTATTATTATTATTATTATTATTATTATTATTATTATTATTATTATTATTATTATTATTATTATTATTATTATTATTATTATTATTATTATTATTATTATTATTATTATTATTATTATTATTATTATTATTATTATTATTATTATTATTATTATTATTATTATTATTATTATTATTATTATTATTATTATTATTATTATTATTATTATTATTATTATTATTATTATTATTATTATTCTATAGCTGGAGTATGTCCTATAGAAATAACTATAGAGGAAAAACTCCAAATATATTTGGCAACAAAATGTCACATAGCAGACTTCGACAAACCATTAGTAGTAAAACACTGGCGACATCCTGCCGAAGTGGCAACGATTCAGGAGGTGAACAAAGATAACATATATAGAATGGAAGCGTACACAGATGGAAGTAAAATGGGGGAGAAAGTTGGCGCAGCAGGAATTATATTTGAAAACGGAATTATGACACACCAGTTAAAATTCAAATTGCATGGCCACTGCACCAACAATCAAGCCGAACAACTTGCTATTTTAAAAGTACTAGAGAAATTAGAAGAACTATATTATGCCAGTTCAATAGATAGAAACGGAACCGTTGCAATATACACTGACAGCAGAATTACTATAGATCTACTGAGAAACAACTGGAAAAGGAATCGACTAATAGAATCTATCAAAGACAAACTCCTTGCACTAAACCATTTAAATTGGATCATCCACTTTGGCTGGGTTAAAGGCCACTGCGGAATAGAAGGGAATGAACTAGCAGATAAGCTTGCAAAACGCGCTGCTATCGAAGATAGTGAAATAGTGTACGACAAAATACCAAAAGACGTAATTGTAACCAGAGCGAAGGAATATGGACTCAACAGGTGGCAACAAGTCTGGACGAACACAACGAAAGGTGCAGTGACTAAAGCATTCTTCCCGTTAGTGAAAAACAGATTGCGTCAAAAGATTCCAATATCCCCAGAACTCACTACAATGTTAACTGGCCATGGAAAATTAAACGCATACCTATACCGATTTAGAATAATAAATAACCCACTCTGTCCCTGCGGAAAAGAAGAACAGACCGTTAACCATATAATATTTAATTGCAGAAGACTTGATGAAAAAAGACTAGAATTGGCAAAAAGTGTAACAAGCAATGGAGGGAAATGGCCTACCACCAACGAGAAGATTGCGAATAATCACCTGAAGTCGTTTGTAAAATTTGCAACTTCTATAAAAATCACGGACATGGACTGAAAGATTTGGAGTGTAACAACGACAAATTGTGAACTCTATACAATCAACTTACTCCGGTTTCATCATAATCTTACAATTAACTAAAACATAAAGCACTACTTCTAAAAATATGACAAGTATTTAAATTGAAATAATTACAAATTGTGAACTCACAAAAATCAGCTAGAAGAATAGACTCAATTTAATGTACATAGTGTCTAAAACACAGAATCACCCAATGTAAAATTGTTGTAATGTTTACAATTACTAATTCAAAATAGGACATGTAACTATAAAGGATGTAGTATTACTATGTAATGGAGCATGCTGTTGATATCCATAAAGCAAAAAAAATTATTATTATTATTATTATTATTATTATTATTATTATTATTATTATTATTATTATTATTATTATTATTATTATTATTATTATTATTATTATTATTATTATTATTATTATTATTATTATTATTATTATTATTATTATTATTATTATTATTATTATTATTATTATTATTATTATTATTATTATTATTATTATTATTATTATTATTATTATTATTATTATTATTATTATTATTATTATTATTATTCTTATTCTTATTCTTATTCTTATTCTTATTATTATTATTATTATTATTATTATTATTATTATTATTATTATTATTATTATTATTATTATTATTATTATTATTATTATTATTATTATTATTATTATTATTATTATTATTATTATTATTATTATTATTATTATTATTATTATTATTATTATTATTATTATTATTATTATTATTATTATTATTATTATTATTATTATTATTATTATTATTATTATTATTATTATTATTATTATTATTATTATTATTATTATTATTATTATTATTATTATTATTATTATTATTATTATTATTATTATTATTATTATTATTATTATTATTATTATTATTATTATTATTATTATTATTATTATTATTATTATTATTATTATTATTATTATTATTATTATTATTATTATTATTATTATTATTATTATTATTATTATTATTATTATTATTATTATTATTATTATTATTATTATTATTATTATTATTATTATTATTATTATTATTATTATTATTATTATTATTATTATTATTATTATTATTATTATTATTATTATTATTATTATTATTATTATTATTATTATTATTATTATTATTATTATTATTATTATTATTATTATTATTATTATTATTATTATTATTATTATTATTATTATTATTATTATTATTATTATTATTATTATTATTATTATTATTATTATTATTATTATTATTATTATTATTATTATTATTATTATTATTATTATTATTATTATTATTATTATTATTATTATTATTACTATTACTATTACTATTATTACTATTACTATTATTATTATTATTATTATTATTATTATTATTATTATTATTATTATTATTATTATTATTATTATTATTATTATTATTATTATTATTATTATTATTATTATTATTATTATTATTATTATTATTATTATTATTATTATTATTATTATTATTTTTTTTTTTTTGAAAAAAGTCTGAGCAGCATGCTCCATTACAATGTAATACTACATGCTTTATATTCCGAGACATCGGTTCAGAGCGACTTGCGATACACTGGCCAAAGTACATTGTTCTATTTTTTTTAGCCTGCGACCTTTATAATACTGTTGAACCACTTATTTTAGTATAATAATATCTTAGTACTGCGCTTCTGAACTGACGTGTCAGTCACAATGATTCATTAATTTAATTTAATTAAGTTAATTTACATAACATATTTTTTAACAATGTCTTGACAAGATGACTTCCTATATATTGACATTTCGCTAGCGTAAAATCACAGTGTGGTCACAATATCTATCACAATTATTATAACTTTTTAAAGTCTATTGCATTTACGAATCTGCTGAACTGTCTTATGAATCTTCTTGTGAGGTCCTTCTTTGCAGTCGGCCATTTCCCGCCCTGGTGAATTATGGCTGCTGCAAGATCCTTCCTTTGTTTGCCGAGGATAGGACAGTGAAACAAGAGATGATCCACAGTCTGTTCTCCTGTATTACATGGACAAATTGATTCGTCCATGATTTTAAATCTGTGCAGGTAGCTTCGTATATTGCCGTGTCCAGATGTTATGCAAGTGAAATTTGGTGTAATTCTTATATTGCTCTTGATACGATCGATGATGCTTGGGAAGAATTCCTTCGTTGTCGCACCTTTGGATGTTTTGTCCCATTCTGTTTGCCACCTCCTGATTCCATCTTCATTCACTCTTGTGATAATTACGTCCTTGGATATCTTCTCGTAGACTGCTTCTCCTTCCTCTGCAGCTGCTTCCTTTGCTAATCGATCGGCTAGTTCATTCCCTTCGATCCCAGCGTGTCCTCGGACCCAGCCAAAGTGGATTATCCAGTTTTGTTCTGTCAATTCAATTATTTTACTTCTGATAGATTCTATTAATTATTATTATTATTATTATTATTATTATTATTATTATTATTATTATTATTATTATTATTATTATTATTATTATTATTATTATTATTATTATTATTATTATTATTATTATTATTATTATTATTATTATTATTATTATTATTATTATTATTATTATTATTATTATTATTATTATTATTATTATTATTATTATTATTATTATTATTATTATTATTATTATTATTATTATTATTATTATTATTATTATTATTATTATTATTATTATTATTATTATTATTATTATTATTATTATTATTATTATTATTATTATTATTATTATTATTATTATTATTATTATTATTATTATTATTATTATTATTATTATTATTATTATTATTATTATTATTATTATTATTATTATTATTATTATTATTATTATTATTATTATTATTATTATTATTATTATTATTATTATTATTATTATTATTATTATTATTATTATTATTATTATTATTATTATTATTATTATTATTATTATTATTATTATTATTATTATTATTATTATTATTATTATATTATTATTATTATTATTATTATTATTATTATTATTATTATTATTATTATTATTATTATTATTATTATTATTATTATTATTATTATTATTATTATTATTATTATTATTATTATTATTATTATTATTATTATTATTATTATTATTATTATTATTATTATTATTATTATTATTATTCTTATTCTTATTCTTATTCTTCTTCTTATTATTATTATTATTATTATTATTATTATTATTATTATTATTATTATTATTATTATTATTATTATTATTATTATTATTATTATTATTATTATTATTATTATTATTATTATTATTATTATTATTATTATTATTATTATTATTATTATTATTATTATTATTATTATTATTATTATTATTATTATTATTATTATTATTATTATTATTATTATTATTATTATTATTATTATTATTATTATTATTATTATTATTATTATTATTATTATTATTATTATTATTATTATTATTATTATTATTATTATTATTATTATTATTATTATTATTATTATTATTATTATTATTATTATTATTATTATTATTATTATTATTATTATTATTATTATTATTATTATTATTATTATTATTATTATTATTATTATTATTATTATTATTATTATTATTATTATTATTATTATTATTATTATTATTATTATTATTATTATTATTATTATTATTATTATTATTATTATTATTATTATTATTATTATTATTATTATTATTATTATTATTATTATTATTATTATTATTATTATTATTATTATTATTATTATTATTATTATTATTATTATTATTATTATTATTATTATTATTATTATTATTATTATTATTATTATTATTATTATTATTATTATTATTATTATTATTATTATTATTATTATTATTATTATTATTATTATTATTATTATTATTATTATTATTATTATTATTATTATTATTATTATTATTATTATTATTAATACTATTATGATTACCATTATTACTATTAGTACTACTATTGCTACTATTACTACTATTATTACTATTATTACTACCATTATTACTCTTATTGTTGCAATTATGATTACCATTAATACTGTTATTACAAATATTACTGTTATTACTTCTACTATTACTTTTATTACTATTCTTATTACTATGAATACTATTTTTACTTTTATTCAGGGGCGGTTCGTCCATAAGGTTGCAGGTTTGAACTACACCCACTGATTTTGCATGTACAACAGATGCATTTTGTACATTAAAGCTGTACTTGTTTGCATTGTTTTATATACAAACATGTTTCAATTACGTTTATCGTCTGTAGCTGTCCATGACCACAGAAGTCGAAATAAACAGAGGTTAGCTGTAGGAGCCGCAGGTATGCAGCGAAAGTTTATCGTAAGATTTCGTCCAAATGTGGGCTCTCTGAGGGGTTTGCGGGAAGGTAAAAAATGGTAGTGGCTTCTTATGCATTGCTTATATGGAGATTTATAAATCTAGCTCTACCTACTCTTAGCAACGGCTATAGCATGACATTCGGGTTTAGCTACTGTGTGTCTGCTTGTTCGTTAGTGTTGTTTCGTGCTCGTAGAGCTTTGAAAAAGCTATGTTTAAGGTTAAACTGAGTATTGTAACATTTTATTTATAGTGCTTATTATGAGGTGTTGTTTTTGTAGGTTTTTAAAATTCTGATAGAATGAATACCGTGCAATCTTTACTGGAAGCCATTTTCGCAACGGAGTGCTGAAGAAAAATCTGAGGTGAAACGAATGGGCAGGCCCACGCCAAACATTTCTATAACTCAAACGATTAAGTAAAAAGCTAGAACATTCTATAGGAAGTTCAACCCTGACATGTAGAAAAAGCACGTCTGGTTATGTGGATGTGAAGTTAATAACTCTTTATACTGTCTTCCATGCCTGCTCTTTGGAGGAGATGATTCCTGGGTGAAGCAAGGAATGAAAGACATACAACACATGCACGACCGTGTTAAAAAGCATGAGTCCTCTTCGTCTCATATAAAAAATGCATTAAGTTTAGCAATGTATGGCAATATCAATATTGCTGCACAAATGGACAGTGCATACAGAAGGAACGTAAAGCTGCATAACGTAAAGTTACGCAGAATAGATATGTCCTAAACATCATATTGAACTGTATACGGTTTTGCAGCTCATTTGAACTGGCTTTGAGAGATCATGATGAATCTGATACATCACAAAACCCTGGTGTCTTTCGAAGCCTAATAGATTTTAGCACTGATCTCGAAAGTGTCCTGAAGGGCCATCTGTAAAAAGCAACTGGTTTTAAGGGCACTTCAAAAACTATACAAAACGAAATTCTTCAGTGTATGTTAGAGGTATGCCAAGACGAAATAATGAAGGAGATTAAGGATGCAGAATTCCTTGCTGTTGTAGCAGATGAAAACACTGATGTTTCCTTAGTGTGTCAGATGGTTATTATCTACAGATATCTTGCAAATGACAGGCCTGTAGAACGATTTTGGAATATTGTTCGACCTGGTGGTCATGATGCACACTCCCTTGCCACGCTCATTAAATCTGAACTTGATTTGCAACAGTCAGGGTGCCCGAATAAACTTATAGCACAGACCTATGATGGTGCATCCGTCATGGGAGGTAGGAAAGACGGTGTTCAGGCAATTGTGAAAGAGAAGTACCCTTGTGCCTCTTATATAGACTGCCATGCACATAAACTTAATTTAATAATGCTGAATGCAGCCTCAATAAACACTAGTGTGAGGAAATTTTTTGCCAATTTACAAGCAATATGCACATTTTTTTTTTTTCAAATTCTCCTCAAAGAACAGCTGTGTTTGATGAAGTTGTGCAGAAACGATTGCCACGTTCTGTTCCGACATGATGGAATTTTCATTCACGGACCGTCAATCCATATTCGAACAAAGGGGAATTTAATTAAATGCATGGAGGTCATTCAGAAGAGAGCTCTGTTGAACAACAACACCACACCTCTTCAGGCTTCTGGGTTTATGGCCACTTTGAAAGATGATAATTTTATACTCTGGCTGTCTTTTTTCCACTTTCTTTGCCACACTGAAAGTTTATTTATTATTTAGGGAAGTTCAGGAGTTTCCTCAAAGTGGGAAATTCCTTTTTCTGTACATAGTACTCAAAAGATATTATACGCACAACGCACTTATAAAATTCATCAAGAGATTTGGTTCTGCGTGACTTGGACTTTTCCTCGAAGTAGTAACCTAAACCGGAGTTGATGAAGCACTTTATGTTAATGATGGTTCTCCCAGACCTTGACAATATCTTTGCTGTCCTAACTGCTCCTTTTCCAACCATTTTTCCCCGCTTTTCTTGTCTACAAAACTGTATAACCTGATATATGATATGCTTGCTTTACATCAAAATGGGATACTTTTCTTTTGTTTTAACTTTGTAGGTCCTTCCGTAATAGAAAACCTTTACAAGCGCACACACACAAGCGCCCGCGCGCGCGCACACACACACACACACACACACACACACACACACACACACACACACACACACACACACACGCCAATTTTATCTCAACGAGTACTGCAACTGCCACTATACTGTGACATTGTGGGTTCGTGAAATGAAAAGTCCAATTTCACCACTCAAAAATGTTCTTTATTTCTTTCGACTTACAGTTAAACACTTGCCAATTACACAGAATTACGTAATGCACGCAATTACGATTCACCAGTTCGTCTGTTACAATTTCACTTGCATTCGTAATTACATACAATACTCCGATTCACGTACACAGTCTTCTCGTCGTAAACTGCACTCTTACACTGCTCGCCAAGAACTCTGACTAACTGGCTGACTTACTGCCCGGCGTGTTGCTTATATAGGGTCAGCTGGGGGATCGAGAATGATCTAGATTAGATGAAATATCCCGTAAGTTCGAGAACACAGCTGGAACAGAAAGAGACAGCGCAGTGATTGTCACCACTATAAGACAAACGAGGGGGGGCAGTGGCTAACGCTGACCTCCCCTGCTTGCCCGCTATCTGCTGGTTCTATAGGCTGTTCGAAATATCGGCTGACACTGCTCCCTCCTCAAAGCTGGTCGTCCCGAACAGCACCATCGTACCGTGCCGGGCGATCCAGGTGTACCACCAACATCTTCCCTCGGGGAACCTTCTGGATGCGGTAGACCACGTCGTTAATCCTCTTCACCACCCGGTACGGTCCTTGCCATGGCTGCTGGAACTTCGGGCAGCGTCCCTTAGTCCAAGTAGGACGGTACAACCAGACCAGGTCACCTTGCTGGAACCCTTGGCTGTTGGCTTGCCTGTCATACCTGGTCTTCATGCGGTCGCTCGCCTTCTGGATAATCTGGCGAGCCATCTCGTGCATGTCGTAGAGATGGTACACCAAGTTCTCCACATACTCGGTCGCTGGCTGTTTCGCTTCCGGAGGGCTTCCAAAAGCCAGGTCACAAGGGAGGCGTAACTCTCGGCCGAACATTAAGCTGGCTGGCGTCATCCCAGTTGTGTCGTGTGTAGACGAGCGGTAGGCCAGCAAGAACAGTGGCACCTTGACGTCCCAGTCTCGCTGATGGCTGGCCACGACCTTCCTCAGGTGTTCCTCTAAGGTCTTGATGTACCTTTCAACCATGCCATCCGATTGGGGATGTAGAGGCGTAGTGCGAGTCTTGTTCACCCCAGGCCTTTGTAACGCCTCCTTCATTTGGTTGGACTCAAAGTTGGTACCCTGGTCACTGTGTAGCTCTAACGGCACCCCAAATCTACAGAATACTTGCTCCACGAGGCAGTCTGTGATTGTGTTTGCCTCTTGGTTTGGGATGGCATACACCTCCGGCCACTTGGTGAAGTAGTCCACGACCACCATTAGGTACTTTTTGCCTCGGTCGGAAACTGGGAACCGTCCAGCAATGTCAACGGCGATCCGTTCGAATGGCGCTCCGACGTTGTACTGCTGCATGCGACCCGGCTCCTAGTCTGGGGGCCGCGACTCGCCGCGCACACGTGACACTGACGGCACCATCTCTCAGCATCTGCTCGGAGTCTCAGCCAGTAGTAGCGGTGCCAAAGTTTGTCGATCGTTCGGTTCGCTCCCAGGTGTCCTCCTGAAGTACCGGCGTGCACTTCCTCCAAGACTTCCGGGACCTTACTCCGGGGAAGTACCAACTGTTCTCTCTGCGTCTTCCCATCGGGTGATTCCCATACCCGGAACAGCACGCCCTCTCTGGTCTTCAACGAGTCCCATTGGGCCCAGTACGACTTGTAGGTGGCGCTCCTCGTTGCGACGTCCTCCCAGGTTGGTCTCGTCCCTGCCTCCACTTCCCTCAAGAGTGGCCCCAAGTCTGCGTCCGCCAGCTGCTCCCTCCTCATGCCTGCGCTATCCCAGCCATCCGCAGGCACTGCCGTGACTACTCGGACTGCTGCGGCACGCTCCTTCTCCTCCACTCTTGTACACTGGCCGCACTCTTCTGGACAGAGTCTTCAGGACATGGCGTTAGCTTTACCGTGGCTCTTCCCTCTACGATGTTCCGAGGTGAAGTCGTACTCCTGCAGCCTCTGGACCCAACGTGCTGTCTGGCCTTCCAGCTTCTTAAAGCTCAATAGCCAGGTTAGGGCAGAATGGTCAGTCCTCAGGTGGAATGGCTGACCGTACAGGTACTTGCGGAGGTGCTCCAATGTCTTTACTACCGCCAGAAACTCCCGTCGGGTGACGCAGTAGTTCTTCTCTGCCTTGGATAGCGTCTTGCTGTAATAGGCTATCACCCGCTCATGGCCGTCCTGGATCTGCGATAGGACACCTCCAATGCAATGGTCGCTGGCGTCGGTGTCCACAATGAAGGCGCCACCCAGTTATGGTAAACCGAAAATTGGAGCACTGCACAGGGTTTCCTTCAGGTGCTGGAAAGCGTTTTCGGCGTCCTCCGTCCACACATAAGACCGGTGTTCCTCTGCGAGGCGGGTGAGGTGTTTGGCGATGTTGGAGAACCCCTTTATGAAGCGGCGGTAATAATTGCACAGCCCCAGGAAACTGCGCAGCTCTTTCTTATCCCTTGAGCGAGGACAATCTCTCGCCGCCTTTGTCTTCTCCGGGTCTGTGGCCACTCCGCTTGCTGAGACTATGTGTATCAAGTAGTTAACTTCCTTGCGGAAGAGCTGGCACTTCTTCGCGTTCAGCTTCAAGTTGGTCGCCTGAAGTCTCTGTAGCACTTTACTCAGATTCTCGAGGTGATCTTCAAAAGTCTTCCCGACGATGATGTCGTCCAGGTATAGCAGGCAGGCATCGCAAGTCAGCCCTCTCATCACTGACTCCATGAGGCGCTGGAAGGTAGCTGGTGCGTTGCAGAGGCCAAAGGGCATAAACGTGAACTGCCAGAGCCCTTGGCCCGTCGAGAATGCGGTCTTTTCCTTGTCTCTCGGGTCTAGAGCTACCTGCTAGTAGCCCGACTTCAGGTCCAGGGTCGAGAACCACTGTGCACCAGCTAGCGTGTCCAGGGTGTCGTCAATCCGGGGTAAGGGAGAAAAGTCCTTCCGGGTGACAGCGTTCAGCTTTCGTAGTCTACGCAGAAGCGCAGCTCGCCGTTCTACTTCGTCACCAAGACTACAGGGGAACACCAAGGGCTGTCAGACTCTTCAATCACTCCCCTGGATCTCATGTCCTCCAGCATGTCTCGTACCGCCCCTTGCTTCGCCAGCGGAACGCGCCTATGTGGTTGCAGAATAGGCCGGGCGTCCCCGGTTTCGATGCGCTGAAGCACTTTGTCCGTGCGGCCGTAGTCACTATCACCTTGGCTGAAGTCGCGCTGATACCGTCTTAGCAGTTGTCAAACCTTCTCCAGCTGTTCTGCGGTCAGGTGGTAGGCCGCCCTCTACAGTAAGCCTTCTAGCCGGGGCCCCAGGTGTTGTTCGGCGCCGGCTCCTGTGCCTTGTCGATTGCTGTTACGCTCACCACGGGCTCGCACGTTCCCAACGCTGTCCCGGGCTGGACGTCGTGATCGGTGTCCGTTGGATTTAGGAGTCTCACTGGCACCTACTCTCGGCACGGCAGCAATGCCCTGGCTACACACAGTCCGTGTACAGGCGTCTTCTGGTCCAGCATCATGTTCCTGGTTCTCTGGCCCTCCAGTCGCGCCGTCACCATCACCTCGCTCCTCGCGGGGACAACCACGTCTTTGTCCAAGAAGACCCTGCAAATTCCAAGGCGCTCTTCGGGTTGACGGAGTATAAACTCTTCTCCGTTAAGCCGCAGGACCTTCTTGCCGACGTCGACCGTCGCCTCATGGCTCCTGAGGGCATCCAGTCCCAGGATCACCTCCTCAGCCACCTTCGCGACCAACACCCACAGACGCACGGCACTCCGTCCCAAGTTCAGCTCCAGCAGGGCCTCCTTCTCCAAAGGCAAGGTGTCGCACGATGCCGTGACAAGCTGGTATGGTCGGCTCGGCTTCCTTGTCAGCAAACCCTTCGCCACGTCAGGTCTGATGATGGTCACGGCCGCCCCGGTGTCCACCAGCACGCGGCACTGCTTTCCTCTTACCCAACCGTCCGCGATGAGGCTGTCATCCATACGCCGGCTGACGGCGCGCAGTGTCACTCGAGGGGATGGTGGTGATGGCGCCGAGGTGCCCCTCTCCACGACGGCCCTTACTCGTTTTCCGGCTGCTCTTCCTGGTGTGGGCAGTCTCTCTGCAGGTGTCCGGGCTGCCTCCATCCTTATTGCCGCTGTCAGCGCCTCGTTGATGGTTTTATATTCGCCGAGCATTAGGCGCCGACCAATCTCCGTGTCCCGTACCCCGTCGACAAAGTTGTAGGCGGCTTCCCGGGATACAAACTCCAGTGGCAGGTCAACGAAGGCCTTGCTAAACAGCTGCTCGATTGCTATGGCGAACTCCTGCAGCGTCTCCCCCGGCTGCTGCGACCTTGCCTTTACCTGGCTTCGGTATGCTGCGGCTAAGCGGTGGTTCCCGAAGCGATTCTCCAGGGCCTCCCAGATGTCCTTGGGCGCCGCCGTCGTCTGCACCGCGTTTAGGACATCCGCGGCCCGTCCCTGGAGCCTGGCTATTAACAGTGTGGCCTCCTCCTCCGGTGACCATCTGTTGTGCTTGGCCACTGTGTCGAACTGCTGGCGGAAGACTTTAAACGTTGACGCGCCGTCATAATTGGGAGGTTTGACGCGCGCAGATGTTGTGTCGCGTCCCGGCGCGTCGGCCTTCAAATCCTTCATTCTCCTGCCGACGACGTCCTCCACCATGGCGTTCAGGGACTTGACGCTGCTGTCGGCCTTTACCTCCAGGTTATTGAAGCGATTCGCCAGGTCGTCAACGCGCTCGGCCACTTGGCCCATCCAATTGCCCAGCTCCGTCACGTTATCCCTCACGCCGGCCAACTGTTCTTCAGACCTTGCGGCGAGAGCCTCGTTCGCAGCCTTCATTTCCGTGGCCAGACTGCCATTCGCGGCTCTCATTTCTGTTGTTAATTCGGCCTTCATTTCTTCCATCGTCTGGGTGATGTTGCCGTTGGCCGTCTTCATTTCTGTCAGTTCCGCCTTTATTTCCATCATCTTCTCCAAAATCTTTTCAAATGCCGCGTCCATGGTTGTAATGTTCGGTGATGCTGTTGTCCCGCTTCCTGACACCAGTGTGACTTTGTGGGTTCGTGAAATGAAAAGTCCAATTTCACCACTCAAAAATGTTCTTTATTTCTTTCGACTTACAGTTAAACACTTGCCAATTACACAGAATTACGTAATGCACACAATTACGATTCACCAGTTAGTCCGTTACAATTTCACTTGCATTCGTAGTTACATACAATACTCCGATGCACGTACACAGTCTTCTCGTCGTAAACTGCACTCTTACACTGCTCGCCAAGTACTCTGACTAACTGGCTGACTTACTGCCCGGCGTGTTGCTTATATAGGGTCAGCTGGGGGATCGAGAATGATCTAGATTAGATGAAATATCCCGTAAGTTCGAGAACACAGGTGGAACAGAAAGAGACAGCGCAGTGATGTTTTTTTCTCCCATCCGCCCCTTGTCACCACTATAAGACAAACAAGGGGGGGCGTGGCTAACGCCGACCTCCCCTGCTTGCCCGCTCTCAGCTTATTCTATAGGGTGTTCCAACGATAGGGTGACAATACTATTCGAATTTTAACTGCATAATAAATGGTTCAAGGAAGAACCGTGTTGAACTGCACTACATCTGCCCCTCACATCGGAAGTATCTTAGTATTGTTGATGTATGCGTTATCCTCGCTGTACCTCCGGTACCCCGCCCAATTGTGACGAAACTGTTTAGTAACGCTTCTCGCCAAGTGCACTCATATTGTGTTCGACTAGTACGTGTGGCTATAAAATAGGAGTACTAAAGAGTAGCCTTAGTTCTTGAGTCATGCTCTGATATGACAATGAAAGTTTTTATTTGCAGTTCTCCTCACTTTGAAAGTCACGTCTCGCTACTGGACCTACGTCTGACTATACAACAGAAGGAATACTAAAGAGTAGCCTTAGTTCTTGAGTCATTATTCTCTGTTATTACAAAGAAAGATATTATTTGCAGTTCCCCTCACTTTGAAACTCACACCTCGCTACTGGACCTACGTCTGACTGTACAACAGAAGGAATACTAAAGAGTAGCCTTAGTTCTTGAGTCATTATTCTCTGTTATTACAAAGAAAGATATTATTTGCAGTTCCCTCACTTTGAAAGTCACACCTCGCTACTGGACCTACGTCTGACTATACAACAGAAGGAATACTAAAGAGTAGCCTTAGTTCTTGAGTCATTATTCTCTGTTATTACAAAGAAAGATATTATTTGCAGTTCCCTCACTTTGAAAGTCACACCTCGCTACTGGACCTACGTCTGACTATACAACAGAAGGAATACTAAAGAGTAGCCTTAGTTCTTGAGTCACTATTCTCTGTTATTACAAAGAAAGATATTATTTGCAGTTCCCCTCACTTTGAAAGTCACACCTCGCTACTGGACCTACGTCTGACTGTACAACAGAAGGAATACTAAAGAGTAGCCTTAGTTCTTGAGTCATTATTCTCTGTTATTACAAAGAAAGATATTATTTGCAGTTCCCTCACTTTGAAAGTCACACCTCGCTACTGGACCTACGTCTGACTATACAACAGAAGGAATACTAAAGAGTAGCCTTAGTTCTTGAGTCATTATTCTCTGTTATTACAAAGAAAGATATTATTTGCAGTTCCCCTCACTTTGAAAGTCACACCTCGCTACTGGACCTACGTCTGACTATACAATAGAAAGAGCACTGAAGAGTAGCCTTAGTTCTTGAGTCATTATTCTCTGTTATTACAAAGAAAGATATTATTTGCAGTTCCCTCACTTTGAAAGTCACACCTCGCTACTGGACCTACGTCTGACTATACAATAGAAAGAGCACTGAAGAGTAGCCTTAGTTCTTGAGTCATTATTCTCTGTTATTACAAAGAAAGATATTATTTGCAGTTCCCCTCACTTTGAAAGTCACACCTCGCTACTGGACCTACGTCTGACTATACAATAGAAAGAGTACTAAAGAGTAGCCTTAGTTCTTGAGTCATTATTCTCTGTTATTACAAAGAAAGATATTATTTGCAGTTCCCTCACTTTGAAAGTCACACCTCGCTACTGGACCTACGTCTGACTATACAATAGAAAGAGCACTGAAGAGTAGCCTTAGTTCTTGAGTCATTATTCTCTGTTATTACAAAGAAAGATATTATTTGCAGTTCCCTCACTTTGAAAGTCACACCTCGCTACTGGACCTACGTCTGACTATACAACAGAAGGAATACTAAAGTGTAGCCTTAGTTCTTGAGTCATTATTCTCTGTTATTACAAAGAAAGATATTATTTGCAGTTCCCTCACTTTGAAAGTCACACCTCGCTACTGGACCTACGTCTGACTATACAACAGAAGGAATACTAAAGAGTAGCCTTAGTTCTTGAGTCATTATTCTCTGTTATTACAAAGAAAGATATTATTTGCAGGTCCCTCACTTTGAAAGTCACACCTCGCTACTGGACCTACGTCTGACTATACAACAGAAGGAATACTAAAGAGTAGCCTTAGTTCTTGAGTCATTATTCTCTGTTATTACAAAGAAAGATATTATTTGCAGTTCCCTCACTTTGAAAGTCACACCTCGCTACTGGACCTACGTCTGACTATACAACAGAAGGAATACTAAAGAGTAGCCTTAGTTCTTGAGTCATTATTCTCTGTTATTACATAGAAAGATATTATTTGCAGTTCCCCTCACTTTGAAAGTCACACCCCGCTACTGGACCTACGTCTGACTATACAACAGAAGGAATACTAAAGAGTAGCCTTAGTTCTTGAGTCATTATTCTCTGTTATTACAAAGAAAGATATTATTTGCAGTTCCCTCACTTTGAAAGTCACACCCCGCTACTGGACCTACGTCTGACTATACAACAGAAGGAATACTAAAGAGTAGCCTTAGTTCTTGAGTCATTATTCTCTGTTATTACAAAGAAAGATATTATTTGCAGTTCCCTCACTTTGAAAGTCACACCTCGCTACTGGACCTACGTCTGACTATACAACAGAAGGAATACTAAAGAGTAGCCTTAGTTCTTGAGTCATTATTCTCTGTTATTACAAAGAAAGATATTATTTGCAGTTCCCTCACTTTGAAAGTCACACCTCGCTACTGGACCTACGTCTGACTATACAACAGAAGGAATACTAAAGAGTAGCCTTAGTTCTTGAGTCATTATTCTCTGTTATTACACAGAAAGATATTATTTGCAGTTCCCTCACTTTGAAAGTCACGCCTCGCTACTGGACCTACGTCTGACTATACAACAGAAGGAATACTAAAGAGTAGCCTTAGTTCTTGAGTCATTATTCTCTGTTATTACAAAGAAAGATATTATTTGCAGTTCCCCTCACTTTGAAAGTCACACCTCGCTACTGGACCTACGTCTGACTATACAACAGAAGGAATACTAAAGAATAGCCTTAGTTCTTGAGTCATTATTCTCTGTTATTACACAGAAAGATATTATTTGCAGTTCCCCTCACTTTGAAAGTCACGTCTCGCTACTGGACCTACGTCTGACTATACAACAGAAGGAATACTAAAGAGTAGCCTTAGTTCTTGAGTCATTATTCTCGGTTATTACACAGAAAGATATTATTTGAAGTTCCCCTCACTTTGAAAGTCACACCTCGCTACTGGACCTACGTCTGACTATACAACAGAAAGAATACTAAAGAGTAGCCTTAGTTCTTGAGTCATTATTCTCGGTTATTACACAGAAAGATATTATTTGCAGTTCCCCTCACTTTGAAAGTCACGTCTCGCTACTGGACCTACGTCTGACTATACAACAGAAGGAATACTAAAGAGTAGCCTTAGTTCTTGAGTCATTATTCTCGGTTATTACACAGAAAGATATTATTTGCAGTTCCCCTCACTTTGAAAGTCACGTCTCGCTACTGGACCTACGTCTGACTATACAACAGAAGGAATACTAAAGAGTAGCCTTAGTTCTTGAGTCATTATTCTCGGTTATTACACAGAAAGATATTATTTGCAGTTCCCCTCACTTTGAAAGTCACGTCTCGCTACTGGACCTACGTCTGACTATACAACAGAAGGAATACTAAAGAGTAGCCTTAGTTCTTGAGTCATTATTCTCTGTTATTACACAGAAAGATATTATTTGCAGTTCCCCTCACTTTGAAAGTCACACCTCGCTACTGGACCTACGTCTGACTATACAACAGAAGGAATACTAAAGAGTAGCCTTAGTTCTTGAGTCATTATTCTCTGTTATTACAAAGAAAGATATTATTTGCAGTTCCCTCACTTTGAAAGTCACGTCTCGCTACTGGACCTACGTGTGACTATACAACAGAAGGAATACTAAAGAGTAGCCTTAGTTCTTGAGTCATTATTCTCTGTTATTACAAAGAAAGATATTATTTGCAGTTCCCTCACTTTGAAAGTCACGTCTCGCTACTGGACCTACGTGTGACTATACAACAGAAGGAATACTAAAGAGTAGCCTTAGTTCTTGAGTCATTATTCTCTGTTATTACAAAGAAAGATATTATTTGCAGTTCCCTCACTTTGAAAGTCACACCTCGCTACTGGACCTACGTCTGACTATACAATAGAAGGAATACTAAAGAGTAGCCTTAGTTCTTGAGTCATTATTCTCGGTTATTACACAGAAAGATATTATTTGCAGTTCCCCTCACTTTGAAAGTCACACCTCGCTACTGGACCTACGTCTGACTATACAACAGAAGGAATACTAAAGAGTAGCCTTAGTTCTTGAGTCATTATTCTCGGTTATTACACAGAAAGATATTATTTGGAGTTCCCCTCACTTTGAAAGTCACACCTCGCTACTGGACCTACGTCTGACTATACAACAGAAGGAATACTAAAGAGTAGCCTTAGTTCTTGAGTCATTATTCTCGGTTATTACACAGAAAGATATTATTTGCAGTTCCCCTCACTTTGAAAGTCACGCCTCGCTACTGGACCTACGTCTGACTATACAATAGAAAGAGTACTAAAGAGTAGCCTTAGTTCTTGAGTCATTATTCTCTGTTATTACACAGAAAGATATTATTTGCAGTTCCCCTCACTTTGAAAGTCACGCCTCGCTACTGGACCTACGTCTGACTATACAACAGAAGGAATACTAAAGAGTAGCCTTAGTTCTTGAGTCATTATTCTCTGTTATTACACAGAAAGATATTATTTGCAGTTCCCCTCACTTTGAAAGTCACACCTCGCTACTGGACCTACGTCTGACTATACAATAGAAAGAGTACTAAAGAGTAGCCTTAGTTCTTGAGTCATTATTCTCTGTTATTACACAGAAAGATATTATTTGCAGTTCCCCTCACTTTGAAAGTCACGCCTCGCTACTGGACCTACGTCTGACTGTACAACAGAAGGAATACTAAAGAGTAGCCTTAGTTCTTGAGTCATTATTCTCGGTTATTACACAGAAAGATATTATTTGGAGTTCCCCTCACTTTGAAAGTCACGCCTCGCTACTGGACCTACGTCTGACTATACAACAGAAGGAATACTAAAGAGTAGCCTTAGTTCTTTGAGTCATTATTCTCTGTTATTACAAAGAAAGATATTATTTGCAGTTCCCTCACTTTGAAAGTCACACCTCGCTACTGGACCTACGTCTGACTATACAACAGAAGGAATACTAAAGAGTAGCCTTAGTTCTTGAGTCATTATTCTCTGTTATTACAAAGAAAGATATTATTTGCAGTTCCCTCACTTTGAAAGTCACACCTCGCTACTGGACCTACGTCTGACTATACAACAGAAGGAATACTAAAGAGTAGCCTTAGTTCTTGAGTCATTATTCTCTGTTATTACAAAGAAAGATATTATTTGCAGTTCCCCTCACTTTGAAATCACACCTCGCTACTGGACCTACGTCTGACTATACAACAGAAGGAATACTAAAGAGTAGCCTTAGTTCTTGAGTCATTATTCTCTGTTATTACAAAGAAAGATATTATTTGCAGTTCCCTCACTTTGAAAGTCACACCTCGCAACTGGACCTACGTCTGACTATACAACAGAAGGAATACTAAAGAGTAGCCTTAGTTCTTGAGTCATTATTCTCTGTTATTACACAGAAAGATATTATTTGCAGTTCCCCTCACTTTGAAAGTCACACCTCGCTACTGGACCTACGTCTGACTATACAATAGAAAGAGTACTAAAGAGTAGCCTTAGTTCTTGAGTCATTATTCTCTGTTATTACACAGAAAGATATTATTTGCAGTTCCCCTCACTTTGAAAGTCACACCTCGCTACTGGACCTACGTCTGACTGTACAACAGAAGGAATACTAAAGAGTAGCCTTAGTTCTTGAGTCATTATTCTCGGTTATTACACAGAAAGATATTATTTGGAGTTCCCCTCACTTTGAAAGTCACGCCTCGCTACTGGACCTACGTCTGACTATACAACAGAAGGAATACTAAAGAGTAGCCTTAGTTCTTTGAGTCATTATTCTCTGTTATTACAAAGAAAGATATTATTTGCAGTTCCCTCACTTTGAAAGTCACACCTCGCTACTGGACCTACGTCTGACTATACAACAGAAGGAATACTAAAGAGTAGCCTTAGTTCATGAGTCATTATTCTCGGTTATTACACAGAAAGATATTATTTGGAGTTCCCCTCACTTTGAAAGTCACGCCTCGCTACTGGACCTACGTCTGACTATACAACAGAAGGAATACTAAAGAGTAGCCTTAGTTCTTTGAGTCATTATTCTCTGTTATTACAAAGAAAGATATTATTTGCAGTTCCCTCACTTTGAAAGTCACACCTCGCTACTGGACCTACGTCTGACTATACAACAGAAGGAATACTAAAGAGTAGCCTTAGTTCTTGAGTCATTATTCTCTGTTATTACAAAGAAAGATATTATTTGCAGTTCCCTCACTTTGAAAGTCACACCTCGCTACTGGACCTACGTCTGACTATACAACAGAAGGAATACTAAAGAGTAGCCTTAGTTCTTGAGTCATTATTCTCTGTTATTACACAGAAAGATATTATTTGCAGTTCCCCTCACTTTGAAAGTCACACCTCGCTACTGGACCTACGTCTGACTATACAACAGAAAGAATACTAAAGAGTAGCCTTAGTTCTTGAGTCATTATTCTCTGTTATTACAAAGAAAGATATTATTTGCAGTTCCCCTCACTTTGAAAGTCACGTCTCGCTACTGGACCTACGTCTGACTGTACAACAGAAGGAATACTAAAGAGTAGCCTTAGTTCTTGAGTCATTATTCTCTGTTATTACAAAGAAAGATATTATTTGCAGTTCCCTCACTTTGAAAGTCACACCTCGCTACTGGACCTACGTCTGACTATACAACAGAAGGAATACTAAAGAGTAGCCTTAGTTCTTGAGTCATTATTCTCTGTTATTACAAAGAAAGATATTATTTGCAGTTCCCTCACTTTGAAAGTCACACCTCGCTACTGGACCTACGTCTGACTATACAACAGAAGGAATACTAAAGAGTAGCCTTAGTTCTTGAGTCATTATTCTCTGTTATTACAAAGAAAGATATTATTTGCAGTTCCCCTCACTTTGAAAGTCACACCTCGCTACTGGACCTACGTCTGACTATACAACAGAAGGAATACTAAAGAGTAGCCTTAGTTCTTGAGTCATTATTCTCTGTTATTACAAAGAAAGTTATTATTTGGAGTTCCCCTCACTTTGAAAGTCACACCTCGCTACTGGACCTACGTCTGACTATACAACAGAAGGAATACTAAAGAGTAGCCTTAGTTCTTTGAGTCATTATTCTCTGTTATTACACAGAAAGATATTATTTGGAGTTCCCCTCACTTTGAAAGTCACACCTCGCTACTGGACCTACGTCTGACTATACAATAGAAAGAGCACTGAAGAGTAGCCTTAGTTCTTGAGTCATTATTCTCTGTTATTACAAAGAAAGATATTATTTGCAGTTCCCTCACTTTGAAAGTCACACCTCGCTACTGGACCTACGTCTGACTATACAACAGAAGGAATACTAAAGAGTAGCCTTAGTTCTTGAGTCATTATTCTCTGTTATTACAAAGAAAGTTATTATTTGGAGTTCCCCTCACTTTGAAAGTCACACCTCGCTACTGGACCTACGTCTGACTATACAATAGAAAGAGCACTGAAGAGTAGCCTTAGTTCTTGAGTCATTATTCTCTTGTATTACAAAGAAAGATATTATTTGGAGTTCCCCTCACTTTGAAAGTCACACCTCGCTACTGGACCTACGTCTGACTATACAACAGAAGGAATACTAAAGAGTAGCCTTAGTTCTTGAGTCATTATTCTCTGTTATTACAAAAAAGTTATTATTTGCAGTTCCCCTCACTTTGAAAGTCACACCTCGCTACTGGACCTACGTCTGACTATACAACAGAAGGAATACTAAAGAGTAGCCTTAGTTCTTGAGTCATTATTCTCTGTTATTACAAAGAAAGTTATTATTTGGAGTTCCCCTCACTTTGAAAGTCACACCTCGCTACTGGACCTACGTCTGACTATACAACAGAAGGAATACTAAAGAGTAGCCTTAGTTCTTGAGTCATTATTCTCTGTTATTACACAGAAAGATATTATTTGGAGTTCCCCTCACTTTGAAAGTCACACCTCGCTACTGGACCTACGTCTGACTATACAACAGAAAGAATACTAAAGAGTAGCCTTAGTTCTTGAGTCATTATTCTCTGTTATTACAAAGAAAGATATTATTTGCAGTTCCCCTCACTTTGAAAGTCACACCTCGCTACTGGACCTACGTCTGACTATACAATAGAAAGAGCACTGAAGAGTAGCCTTAGTTCTTGAGTCATTATTCTCTGTTATTACAAAGAAAGATATTATTTGCAGTTCCCCTCACTTTGAAAGTCACACCTCGCTACTGGACCTACGTCTGACTATACAACAGAAGGAATACTAAAGAGTAGCCTTAGTTCTTGAGTCATTATTCTCTGTTATTACACAGAAAGTTATTATTTGGAGTTCCCCTCACTTTGAAAGTCACACCTCGCTACTGGACCTACGTCTGACTATACAACAGAAGGAATACTAAAGAGTAGCCTTAGTTCTTGAGTCATTATTCTCTGTTATTACAAAGAAAGATATTATTTGCAGTTCCCCTCACTTTGAAAGTCACACCTCGCTACTGGACCTACGTCTGACTATACAACAGAAGGAATACTAAAGAGTAGCCTTAGTTCTTGAGTCATTATTCTCTGTTATTACAAAGAAAGATATTATTTGCAGTTCCCTCACTTTGAAAGTCACACCTCGCAACTGGACCTACGTCTGACTATACAACAGAAGGAATACTAAAGAGTAGCCTTAGTTCTTGAGTCATTATTCTCTGTTATTACAAAGAAAGTTATTATTTGCAGTTCCCCTCACTTTGAAAGTCACACCTCGCTACTGGACCTACGTCTGACTATACAACAGAAGGAATACTAAAGAGTAGCCTTAGTTCTTGAGTCATTATTCTCTGTTATTACAAAGAAAGATATTATTTGCAGTTCCCCTCACTTTGAAAGTCACACCTCGCTACTGGACCTACGTCTGACTATACAATAGAAAGAGCACTGAAGAGTAGCCTTAGTTCTTGAGCCATTATTCTCTGTTATTACAAAGAAAGATATTATTTGCAGTTCCCCTCACTTTGAAAGTCACACCTCGCTACTGGACCTACGTCTGACTATACAACAGAAGGAATACTAAAGAGTAGCCTTAGTTCTTGAGTCATTATTCTCTGTTATTACAAAGAAAGTTATTATTTGGAGTTCCCCTCACTTTGAAAGTCACACCTCGCTACTGGACCTACGTCTGACTATACAATAGAAAGAGCACTGAAGAGTAGCCTTAGTTCTTGAGTCATTATTCTCTGTTATTACAAAGAAAGATATTATTTGCAGTTCCCCTCACTTTGAAAGTCACACCTCGCTACTGGACCTACGTCTGACTATACAATAGAAAGAGCACTGAAGAGTAGCCTTAGTTCTTGAGTCATTATTCTCTGTTATTACAAAGAAAGTTATTATTTGGAGTTCCCCTCACTTTGAAAGTCACACCTCGCTACTGGTCCTACGTCTGACTATACAACAGAAGGAATACTAAAGAGTAGCCTTAGTTCTTGAGTCATTATTCTCTGTTATTACAAAGAAAGTTATTATTTGGAGTTCCCCTCACTTTGAAAGTCACACCTCGCTACTGGACCTACGTCTGACTATACAACAGAAGGAATACTAAAGAGTAGCCTTAGTTCTTGAGTCATTATTCTCTGTTATTACAAAGAAAGATATTATTTGCAGTTCCCTCACTTTGAAAGTCACACCTCGCTACTGGACCTACGTCTGACTATACAACAGAAGGAATACTAAAGAGTAGCCTTAGTTCTTGAGTCATTATTCTCTGTTATTACAAAGAAAGATATTATTTGCAGTCCCCTCACTTTGAAAGTCACACCTCGCTACTGGACCTACGTCTGACTATACAACAGAAGGAATACTAAAGAGTAGCCTTAGTTCTTGAGTCATTATTCTCTGTTATTACAAAGAAAGATATTATTTGCAGTTCCCTCACTTTGAAAGTCACACCTCGCTACTGGACCTACGTCTGACTATACAACAGAAGGAATACTAAAGAGTAGCCTTAGTTCTTGAGTCATTATTCTCTGTTATTACAAAGAAAGATATTATTTGCAGTTCCCTCACTTTGAAAGTCACACCTCGCTACTGGACCTACGTCTGACTATACAACAGAAGGAATACTAAAGAGTAGCCTTAGTTCTTGAGTCATTATTCTCTGTTATTACAAAGAAAGATATTATTTGCAGTTCCCTCACTTTGAAAGTCACACCTCGCTACTGGACCTACGTCTGACTATACAACAGAAGGAATACTAAAGAGTAGCCTTAGTTCTTGAGTCATTATTCTCTGTTATTACAAAGAAAGATATTATTTGCAGTTCCCTCACTTTGAAAGTCACGCCTCGCTACTGGACCTACGTCTGACTATACAACAGAAGGAATACTAAAGAGTAGCCTTAGTTCTTGAGTCATTATTCTCTGTTATTACAAAGAAAGATATTATTTGCAGTTCCCCTCACTTTGAAAGTCACACCCCGCTACTGGACCTACGTCTGACTATACAACAGAAGGAATACTAAAGAGTAGCCTTACACAGAAAGATATTATTTGCAGTTCCCCTCACTTTGAAAGTCACACCTCGCTACTGGACCTACGTCTGACTATACAACAGAAGGAATACTAAAGAGTAGCCTTAGTTCTTGAGTCATTATTCTCGGTTATTACACAGAAAGATATTATTTGCAGTTCCCTCACTTTGAAAGTCACACCTCGCTACTGGACCTACGTCTGACTATACAACAGAAGGAATACTAAAGAGTAGCCTTAGTTCTTGAGTCATTATTCTCTGTTATTACAAAGAAAGATATTATTTGCAGTTCCCCTCACTTTGAAATCACACCTCGCTACTGGACCTACGTCTGACTATACAACAGAAGGAATACTAAAGAGTAGCCTTAGTTCTTGAGTCATTATTCTCTGTTATTACAAAGAAAGATATTATTTGCAGTTCCCCTCACTTTGAAATCACACCTCGCTACTGGACCTACGTCTGACTATACAACAGAAGGAATACTAAAGAGTAGCCTTAGTTCTTGAGTCATTATTCTCTGTTATTACAAAGAAAGATATTATTTGCAGTTCCCCTCACTTTGAAATCACACCTCGCTACTGGACCTACGTCTGACTATACAACAGAAGGAATACTAAAGAGTAGCCTTAGTTCTTGAGTCATTATTCTCTGTTATTACAAAGAAAGATATTATTTGCAGTTCCCCTCACTTTGAAATCACACCTCGCTACTGGACCTACGTCTGACTATACAACAGAAGGAATACTGAAGAGTAGCCTTAGTTCTTGAGTCATTATTCTCTGTTATTACAAAGAAAGATATTATTTGCAGTTCCCTCACTTTGAAAGTCACACCTCGCAACTGGACCTACGTCTGACTATACAACAGAAGGAATACTAAAGAGTAGCCTTAGTTCTTGAGTCATTATTCTCTGTTATTACACAGAAAGATATTATTTGCAGTTCCCCTCACTTTGAAAGTCACACCTCGCTACTGGACCTACGTCTGACTATACAATAGAAAGAGTACTAAAGAGTAGCCTTAGTTCTTGAGTCATTATTCTCTGTTATTACACAGAAAGATATTATTTGCAGTTCCCCTCACTTTGAAAGTCACACCTCGCTACTGGACCTACGTCTGACTGTACAACAGAAGGAATACTAAAGAGTAGCCTTAGTTCTTGAGTCACTATTCTCGGTTATTACACAGAAAGATATTATTTGGAGTTCCCCTCACTTTGAAAGTCACGCCTCGCTACTGGACCTACGTCTGACTATACAACAGAAGGAATACTAAAGAGTAGCCTTAGTTCTTGAGTCATTATTCTCTGTTATTACAAAGAAAGATATTATTTGCAGTTCCCTCACTTTGAAAGTCACACCTCGCTACTGGACCTACGTCTGACTATACAACAGAAGGAATACTAAAGAGTAGCCTTAGTTCTTGAGTCATTATTCTCTGTTATTACACAGAAAGATATTATTTGCAGTTCCCTCACTTTGAAAGTCACACCTCGCTACTGGACCTACGTCTGACTATACAACAGAAGGAATACTAAAGAGTAGCCTTAGTTCTTGAGTCATTATTCTCTGTTATTACAAAGAAAGATATTATTTGCAGTTCCCTCACTTTGAAAGTCACACCTCGCTACTGGACCTACGTCTGACTATACAACAGAAGGAATACTGAAGAGTAGCCTTAGTTCTTGAGTCATTATTCTCTGTTATTACAAAGAAAGATATTATTTGGAGTTCCCCTCACTTTAAAAGTCACACCTCGCTACTGGACCTACGTCTGACTATACAACAGAAGGAATACTAAAGAGTAGCCTTAGTTCTTGAGTCATTATTCTCTGTTATTACACAGAAAGATATTATTTGCAGTTCCCCTCACTTTGAAAGTCACACCTCGCTACTGGACCTACGTCTGACTATACAACAGAAAGAATACTAAAGAGTAGCCTTAGTTCTTGAGTCATTATTCTCTGTTATTACAAAGAAAGATATTATTTGCAGTTCCCCTCACTTTGAAAGTCACGTCTCGCTACTGGACCTACGTCTGACTGTACAACAGAAGGAATACTAAAGAGTAGCCTTAGTTCTTGAGTCATTATTCTCTGTTATTACAAAGAAAGATATTATTTGCAGTTCCCTCACTTTGAAAGTCACACCTCGCTACTGGACCTACGTCTGACTATACAACAGAAGGAATACTAAAGAGTAGCCTTAGTTCTTGAATCATTATTCTCTGTTATTACAAAGAAAGATATTATTTGCAGTTCCCTCACTTTGAAAGTCACACCTCGCTACTGGACCTACGTCTGACTATACAACAGAAGGAATACTAAAGAGTAGCCTTAGTTCTTGAGTCATTATTCTCTGTTATTACAAAGAAAGATATTATTTGCAGTTCCCCTCACTTTGAAAGTCACACCTCGCTACTGGACCTACGTCTGACTATACAACAGAAGGAATACTAAAGAGTAGCCTTAGTTCTTGAGTCATTATTCTCTGTTATTACAAAGAAAGTTATTATTTGGAGTTCCCCTCACTTTGAAAGTCACACCTCGCTACTGGACCTACGTCTGACTATACAACAGAAGGAATACTAAAGAGTAGCCTTAGTTCTTTGAGTCATTATTCTCTGTTATTACACAGAAAGATATTATTTGGAGTTCCCCTCACTTTGAAAGTCACACCTCGCTACTGGACCTACGTCTGACTATACAATAGAAAGAGCACTGAAGAGTAGCCTTAGTTCTTGAGTCATTATTCTCTGTTATTACAAAGAAAGATATTATTTGCAGTTCCCCTCACTTTGAAAGTCACACCTCGCTACTGGACCTACGTCTGACTATACAATAGAAAGAGCACTGAAGAGTAGCCTTAGTTCTTGAGTCATTATTCTCTGTTATTACAAAGAAAGATATTATTTGCAGTTCCCCTCACTTTGAAAGTCACACCTCGCTACTGGACCTACGTCTGACTATACAACAGAAGGAATACTAAAGAGTAGCCTTAGTTCTTGAGTCATTATTCTCTGTTATTACAAAGAAAGTTATTATTTGGAGTTCCCCTCACTTTGAAAGTCACACCTCGCTACTGGACCTACGTCTGACCATACAATAGAAAGAGCACTGAAGAGTAGCCTTAGTTCTTGAGTCATTATTCTCTGTTATTACAAAGAAAGATATTATTTGGAGTTCCCCTCACTTTGAAAGTCACACCTCGCTACTGGACCTACGTCTGACTATACAACAGAAGGAATACTAAAGAGTAGCCTTAGTTCTTGAGTCATTATTCTCTGTTATTACAAAAAAGTTATTATTTGCAGTTCCCCTCACTTTGAAAGTCACACCTCGCTACTGGACCTACGTCTGACTATACAACAGAAGGAATACTAAAGAGTAGCCTTAGTTCTTGAGTCATTATTCTCTGTTATTACAAAGAAAGTTATTATTTGGAGTTCCCCTCACTTTGAAAGTCACACCTCGCTACTGGACCTACGTCTGACTATACAACAGAAGGAATACTAAAGAGTAGCCTTAGTTCTTGAGTCATTATTCTCTGTTATTACACAGAAAGATATTATTTGGAGTTCCCCTCACTTTGAAAGTCACACCTCGCTACTGGACCTACGTCTGACTATACAACAGAAAGAATACTAAAGAGTAGCCTTAGTTCTTGAGTCATTATTCTCTGTTATTACAAAGAAAGTTATTATTTGCAGTTCCCCTCACTTTGAAAGCCACACCTCGCTACTGGACCTACGTCTGACTATACAATAGAAAGAGCACTGAAGAGTAGCCTTAGTTCTTGAGTCATTATTCTCTGTTATTACAAAGAAAGATATTATTTGCAGTTCCCCTCACTTTGAAAGTCACACCTCGCTACTGGACCTACGTCTGACTATACAACAGAAGGAATACTAAAGAGTAGCCTTAGTTCTTGAGACATTATTCTCTGTTATTACAAAGAAAGTTATTATTTGGAGTTCCCCTCACTTTGAAAGTCACACCTCGCTACTGGACCTACGTCTGACTATACAACAGAAGGAATACTAAAGAGTAGCCTTAGTTCTTGAGTCATTATTCTCTGTTATTACAAAGAAAGATATTATTTGCAGTTCCCCTCACTTTGAAAGTCACACCTCGCTACTGGACCTACGTCTGACTATACAACAGAAGGAATACTAAAGAGTAGCCTTAGTTCTTGAGTCATTATTCTCTGTTATTACAAAGAAAGATATTATTTGCAGTTCCCTCACTTTGAAAGTCACACCTCGCTACTGGACCTACGTCTGACTATACAACAGAAGGAATACTAAAGAGTAGCCTTAGTTCTTGAGTCATTATTCTCTGTTATTACACAGAAAGATATTATTTGCAGTTCCCTCACTTTGAAAGTCACACCTCGCTACTGGACCTACGTCTGACTATACAACAGAAGGAATACTAAAGAGTAGCCTTAGTTCTTGAGTCATTATTCTCTGTTATTACAAAGAAAGATATTATTTGCAGTTCCCTCACTTTGAAAGTCACACCTCGCTACTGGACCTACGTCTGACTATACAACAGAAGGAATACTAAAGAGTAGCCTTAGTTCTTGAGTCATTATTCTCTGTTATTACAAAGAAAGATATTATTTGGAGTTCCCCTCACTTTAAAAGTCACACCTCGCTACTGGACCTACGTCTGACTATACAACAGAAGGAATACTAAAGAGTAGCCTTAGTTCTTGAGTCATTATTCTCTGTTATTACACAGAAAGATATTATTTGCAGTTCCCCTCACTTTGAAAGTCACACCTCGCTACTGGACCTACGTCTGACTATACAACAGAAAGAATACTAAAGAGTAGCCTTAGTTCTTGAGTCATTATTCTCTGTTATTACAAAGAAAGATATTATTTGCAGTTCCCCTCACTTTGAAAGTCACGTCTCGCTACTGGACCTACGTCTGACTGTACAACAGAAGGAATACTAAAGAGTAGCCTTAGTTCTTGAGTCATTATTCTCTGTTATTACAAAGAAAGATATTATTTGCAGTTCCCTCACTTTGAAAGTCACACCTCGCTACTGGACCTACGTCTGACTATACAACAGAAGGAATACTAAAGAGTAGCCTTAGTTCTTGAGTCATTATTCTCTGTTATTACAAAGAAAGATATTATTTGCAGTTCCCTCACTTTGAAAGTCACACCTCGCTACTGGACCTACGTCTGACTATACAACAGAAGGAATACTAAAGAGTAGCCTTAGTTCTTGAGTCATTATTCTCTGTTATTACAAAGAAAGATATTATTTGCAGTTCCCCTCACTTTGAAAGTCACACCTCGCTACTGGACCTACGTCTGACTATACAACAGAAGGAATACTAAAGAGTAGCCTTAGTTCTTGAGTCATTATTCTCTGTTATTACAAAGAAAGTTATTATTTGGAGTTCCCCTCACTTTGAAAGTCACACCTCGCTACTGGACCTACGTCTGACTATACAACAGAAGGAATACTAAAGAGTAGCCTTAGTTCTTTGAGTCATTATTCTCTGTTATTACACAGAAAGATATTATTTGGAGTTCCCCTCACTTTGAAAGTCACACCTCGCTACTGGACCTACGTCTGACTATACAATAGAAAGAGCACTGAAGAGTAGCCTTAGTTCTTGAGTCATTATTCTCTGTTATTACAAAGAAAGATATTATTTGGAGGTCCCCTCACTTTGAAAGTCACACCTCGCTACTGGACCTACGTCTGACTATACAATAGAAAGAGCACTGAAGAGTAGCCTTAGTTCTTGAGTCATTATTCTCTGTTATTACAAAGAAAGATATTATTTGCAGTTCCCCTCACTTTGAAAGTCACACCTCGCTACTGGACCTACGTCTGACTATACAACAGAAGGAATACTAAAGAGTAGCCTTAGTTCTTGAGTCATTATTCTCTGTTATTACAAAGAAAGTTATTATTTGGAGTTCCCCTCACTTTGAAAGTCACACCTCGCTACTGGACCTACGTCTGACTATACAATAGAAAGAGCACTGAAGAGTAGCCTTAGTTCTTGAGTCATTATTCTCTGTTATTACAAAGAAAGATATTATTTGGAGTTCCCCTCACTTTGAAAGTCACACCTCGCTACTGGACCTACGTCTGACTATACAACAGAAGGAATACTAAAGAGTAGCCTTAGTTCTTGAGTCATTATTCTCTGTTATTACAAAAAAGTTATTATTTGCAGTTCCCCTCACTTTGAAAGTCACACCTCGCTACTGGACCTACGTCTGACTATACAACAGAAGGAATACTAAAGAGTAGCCTTAGTTCTTGAGTCATTATTCTCTGTTATTACAAAGAAAGTTATTATTTGGAGTTCCCCTCACTTTGAAAGTCACACCTCGCTACTGGACCTACGTCTGACTATACAACAGAAGGAATACTAAAGAGTAGCCTTAGTTCTTGAGTCATTATTCTCTGTTATTACACAGAAAGATATTATTTGGAGTTCCCCTCACTTTGAAAGTCACACCTCGCTACTGGACCTACGTCTGACTATACAACAGAAAGAATACTAAAGAGTAGCCTTAGTTCTTGAGTCATTATTCTCTGTTATTACAAAGAAAGATATTATTTGCAGTTCCCCTCACTTTGAAAGTCACACCTCGCTACTGGACCTACGTCTGACTATACAATAGAAAGAGCACTGAAGAGTAGCCTTAGTTCTTGAGTCATTATTCTCTGTTATTACAAAGAAAGATATTATTTGCAGTTCCCCTCACTTTGAAAGTCACACCTCGCTACTGGACCTACGTCTGACTATACAACAGAAGGAATACTAAAGAGTAGCCTTAGTTCTTGAGTCATTATTCTCTGTTATTACAAAGAAAGTTATTATTTGGAGTTCCCCTCACTTTGAAAGTCACACCTCGCTACTGGACCTACGTCTGACTATACAACAGAAGGAATACTAAAGAGTAGCCTTAGTTCTTGAGTCATTATTCTCTGTTATTACAAAGAAAGATATTATTTGCAGTTCCCCTCACTTTGAAAGTCACACCTCGCTACTGGACCTACGTCTGACTATACAACAGAAGGAATACTAAAGAGTAGCCTTAGTTCTTGAGTCATTATTCTCTGTTATTACAAAGAAAGATATTATTTGCAGTTCCCTCACTTTGAAAGTCACACCTCGCAACTGGACCTACGTCTGACTATACAACAGAAGGAATACTAAAGAGTAGCCTTAGTTCTTGAGTCATTATTCTCTGTTATTACAAAGAAAGTTATTATTTGCAGTTCCCCTCACTTTGAAAGTCACACCTCGCTACTGGACCTACGTCTGACTATACAACAGAAGGAATACTAAAGAGTAGCCTTAGTTCTTGAGTCATTATTCTCTGTTATTACAAAGAAAGTTATTATTTGGAGTTCCCCTCACTTTGAAAGTCACACCTCGCTACTGGACCTACGTCTGACTATACAACAGAAGGAATACTAAAGAGTAGCCTTAGTTCTTGAGTCATTATTCTCTGTTATTACAAAGAAAGATATTATTTGCAGTTCCCCTCACTTTGAAAGTCACACCTCGCTACTGGACCTACGTCTGACTATACAATAGAAAGAGCACTGAAGAGTAGCCTTAGTTCTTGAGCCATTATTCTCTGTTATTACAAAGAAAGATATTATTTGCAGTTCCCCTCACTTTGAAAGTCACACCTCGCTACTGGACCTACGTCTGACTATACAACAGAAGGAATACTAAAGAGTAGCCTTAGTTCTTGAGTCATTATTCTCTGTTATTACAAAGAAAGTTATTATTTGGAGTTCCCCTCACTTTGAAAGTCACACCTCGCTACTGGACCTACGTCTGACTATACAATAGAAAGAGCACTGAAGAGTAGCCTTAGTTCTTGAGTCATTATTCTCTGTTATTACAAAGAAAGATATTATTTGCAGTTCCCCTCACTTTGAAAGTCACACCTCGCTACTGGACCTACGTCTGACTATACAATAGAAAGAGCACTGAAGAGTAGCCTTAGTTCTTGAGTCATTATTCTCTGTTATTACAAAGAAAGTTATTATTTGGAGTTCCCCTCACTTTGAAAGTCACACCTCGCTACTGGTCCTACGTCTGACTATACAACAGAAGGAATACTAAAGAGTAGCCTTAGTTCTTGAGTCATTATTCTCTGTTATTACAAAGAAAGATATTATTTGCAGTTCCCCTCACTTTGAAAGTCACACCTCGCTACTGGACCTACGTCTGACTATACAACAGAAGGAATACTAAAGAGTAGCCTTAGTTCTTGAGTCATTATTCTCTGTTATTACAAAGAAAGATATTATTTGCAGTTCCCCTCACTTTGAAAGTCACACCTCGCTACTGGACCTACGTCTGACTATACAACAGAAGGAATACTAAAGAGTAGCCTTAGTTCTTGAGTCATTATTCTCTGTTATTACAAAGAAAGATATTATTTGCAGTTCCCTCACTTTGAAAGTCACACCTCGCTACTGGACCTACGTCTGACTATACAACAGAAGGAATACTAAAGAGTAGCCTTAGTTCTTGAGTCATTATTCTCTGTTATTACAAAGAAAGATATTATTTGCAGTCCCCTCACTTTGAAAGTCACACCTCGCTACTGGACCTACGTCTGACTATACAACAGAAGGAATACTAAAGAGTAGCCTTAGTTCTTTGAGTCATTATTCTCTGTTATTACAAAGAAAGATATTATTTGCAGTTCCCTCACTTTGAAAGTCACACCTCGCTACTGGACCTACGTCTGACTATACAACAGAAGGAATATTAAAGAGTAGCCTTAGTTCTTGAGTCATTATTCTCTGTTATTACAAAGAAAGATATTATTTGCAGTTCCCCTCACTTTGAAAGGCACACCTCGCTACTGGACCTACGTCTGACTATACAACAGAAGGAATACTAAAGAGTAGCCTTAGTTCTTGAGTCATTATTCTCTGTTATTACAAAGAAAGATATTATTTGCAGTTCCCTCACTTTGAAAGTCACACCTCGCTACTGGACCTACGTCTGACTATACAACAGAAGGAATACTAAAGAGTAGCCTTAGTTCTTGAGTCATTATTCTCTGTTATTACAAAGAAAGATATTATTTGCAGTTCCCCTCACTTTGAAAGTCACACCTCGCTACTGGACCTACGTCTGACTATACAACAGAAGGAATACTAAAGAGTAGCCTTAGTTCTTGAGTCATTATTCTCTGTTATTACAAAGAAAGATATTATTTGCAGTTCCCTCACTTTGAAAGTCACACCTCGCTACTGGACCTACGTCTGACTATACAACAGAAGGAATATTAAAGAGTAGCCTTAGTTCTTGAGTCATTATTCTCTGTTATTACAAAGAAAGATATTATTTGCAGTTCCCTCACTTTGAAAGTCACACCTCGCTACTGGACCTACGTCTGACTATACAACAGAAGGAATACTAAAGAGTAGCCTTAGTTCTTGAGTCATTATTCTCTGTTATTACAAAGAAAGATATTATTTGCAGTTCCCCTCACTTTGAAAGTCACACCTCGCTACTGGACCTACGTCTGACTATACAACAGAAGGAATACTAAAGAGTAGCCTTAGTTCTTGAGTCATTATTCTCTGTTATTACAAAGAAAGATATTATTTGCAGTTCCCTCACTTTGAAAGTCACACCTCGCTACTGGACCTACGTCTGACTATACAACAGAAGGAATACTAAAGAGTAGCCTTAGTTCTTGAGTCATTATTCTCTGTTATTACAAAGAAAGATATTATTTGCAGTTCCCTCACTTTGAAAGTCACACCTCGCTACTGGACCTACGTCTGACTATACAACAGAAGGAATACTAAAGAGTAGCCTTAGTTCTTGAGTCATTATTCTCTGTTATTACAAAGAAAGATATTATTTGCAGTTCCCCTCACTTTGAAAGTCACACCCCGCTACTGGACCTACGTCTGACTATACAACAGAAGGAATACTAAAGAGTAGCCTTAGTTCTTGAGTCATTATTCTCTGTTATTACAAAGAAAGATATTATTTGCAGTTCCCCTCACTTTGAAAGTCACACCCCACTACTGGACCTACGTCTGACTATACAACAGAAGGAATACTAAAGAGTAGGCTAAGTTCTTTGAGTCATTATTCTCGGTTATTACAATGAAAGTTATTATTTGGAGTTCCCCTCACTTTGAAAGTCACGCCTCGATACTGGACCTAGTCTGACTGTACAATATAAAGAATAATAAAGAGAAGGCTAAGTTCTTTGAGTCATTATTCTCGGTTATTACAATGAAAGTTATTATTTGGAGTTCCCCTCACTTTGAAAGTCACGCCTCGATACTGGACCTAGTCTGACTGTACAATATAAAGAATAATAAAGAGTAGGCTAAGTTCTTTGAGTCATTATTCTCTGTTATTACAATGAAAGTTATTATTTGGAGTTCCCCTCACTTTGAAAGTCACGCCTCGATACTGGACCTATGTGTGACTATACAATGGAAAGAGTACTAACGAGTAGCCTTAGTTCTGTACTCATTACTCTCTGTTATTACAATGAAAGTCATTAGTTGGAGTTCCCCTCACTTTGAAAGTCACGCCTCGCCACTGGACCTACGTCTGACTATACAATAGAAAGAATACTAAAGAGTAGCCTTAGTTCTTGAGTCATTATTCTCTGTTATTACAAAGAAAGTTTTTATTTGGAGGTCCCCTCACTTTGAAAGTCACACCTCGCTACTGGACCTACGTCTGACTGTACAATAGAAAGAGTACTAAAGAGTAGCTTAGTTCTTGAGTCATTATTCTCTATTATTCTAATGAAAGTTATTACTTGGAATTCCCCTCACTTTGAAAGTCGCGCCTCGCTACTGGACCTACGTCTGACTATACAATAGAAATAATAATAAAGAGTAGCTTAGTTCTTGAGTCATTATTCTCTATTATTCTAATGAAAGTTATTACTTGGAATTCCCCTCACTTTGAAAGTCGCGCCTCGCTACTGGACCTACGTCTGACTATACAATAGAAAGAATAATAAAGAGTAGGCTAAGTTCTTTGAGTCATTATTCTCGGTTATTACAATGAAAGATATTATTTAGAGTTCCCCTCACTTTGAAAGTCACGCCTCGATACTGGACCTAGTCTGACTGTACAATATAAAGAATAATAAAGAGAAGGCTAAGTTCCTTGAGTCATTATTCTCGGTTATTACAATGAAAGTTATTATTTGGAGTTCCCCTCACTTTGAAAGTCACGCCTCGATACTGGACCTATGTGTGACTATACAATGGAAAGAGTACTAACGAGTAGCCTTAGTTCTTGAATCATTATTCTCTGTTATTACAAAGAAAGTTTTTATTTGGAGTTCCCCTCACTTTGAAAGTCACACCTCGCTACTGGACCTACGTCTGACTGTACAATAGAAAGAATAGTTCTTGAGTCATTATTCTCTGTTATTACATTGAATGTTATTAGTTGGAGTTCCCCTCACTTTGAAAGTCACGCCTCGCTACTTTACCTACGTCTGACTGTACAATAGAAAGAGTACTAAAGAATAGCCTTAATTATGGAGTCATTATTCTCTGTTATTATAATGAAAGTTATTATTTGTTGTTCCCCTCACTTTGAAACTCACGGCTGGTTACTGGACCTACGTGTGACTATACCATAGAAAGAATACTGAAGAGTAGCCATAGTTCTTGAGTCATTATTCTCTGTTATTATAATGAAAGTTATTATTTGTTGTTCCCCTCACTTGGAAAGTCACGCCTAGCTACTGGACCTACGTCTGACTATACAACAGAAAGAGTACTTAAGAGTAGCTTAGTTCTTGGGTCATTATTCTCTATTATTCTAATGAAAGTTATTACTTGGAATTCCCCTCACTTTGAAAGTCACGCCTCGATACTGGACCTATGTGTGACTATACAATGGAAAGAGTACTAACGAGTAGCCTTAGTTCTGTACTCATTACTCTCTGTTATTACAATGAAAGTCATTAGTTGGAGTTCCCCTCACTTTGAAAGTCACACCTCGCTACTGGACCTACATCTGACTGTACAATAAAAAGAATAGTTCTTGAGTCTTTATTCTCTGTTATTACATTGAATGTTATTAGTTGGAGTTCCCCTCACTTTGAAAGTCACGCCTCGCTACTTTACCTACGTCTGACTGTACAATAAAAAGAGTACTAAAGAATAGCCTTAATTATGGAGTCATTATTCTCTGTTATTATAATGAAAGTTATTATTTGTTGTTCCCCTCACTTTGAAACTCACGGCTGGTTACTGGACCTACGTGTGACTATACCATAGAAAGAATACTGAAGAGTAGCCATAGTTCTTGAGTCATTATTCTCTGTTATTATAATGAAAGTTATTATTTGTTGTTCCCTTCACTTGGAAAGTCACGCCTAGCTACTGGACCTACGTCTGACTATACAACAGAAAGAGTACTAAAGAGTAGCCTTAGTTCTTGAGTCATTATTCTCGTTAATATAATGAAAGTTATTATTTGTTGTTCCCCTCACTTTGAAAGTCACGCCTCGATACTGGACCTACTTCTGACTATACAATAGAAAGAATACTAAAGAGTAGGCTTAGTTCTTGAGTTATTATTCTCTCTTGTTTTAATGAAAATTATTATTTGGAGCTTCCCTCACTTTGCATTCACGCCCCGCTACTGGACCTATGTCTGACTATTCAATAGAAAGGGTACTAAAGAGTAGGCTTAGTTCTTGATCCATTATTCTCTGTTATTATAATGAAAATTATTATTTGGAGCTTTCCTTACTTTGAAAGTCACGTCTCGCTACTGGACCTACTTGTGACTATACAATAGAAAGGGTACCAAAGAATAGGCTTAGTTCTTGATCCATTATTCTCTGTTATTATAATGAAAATTATTATTTGGAGCTTTCCTTACCTTGAAAGTCACGTCTCGCTACTGGACCTACGTGTGACTATACAATAGAAAGGGTACTAAAGAGTAGCCTTAGTTCTTGAGTCATTATTCTCTGTTATTATAATGAAAGCTATAATTGGGAGTTCCCCTCACTTTGAAAGTCACATCTCGCTACTGGACCTACGTCTGACTATACAATAGAAAGGGTACTAAAGTGTAGCCTTAGTTCTTGAGTCATTATTCTCTGTTATTACAATAAAAGCTATAATAGGGAGTTCCCCTCACTTTGAAAGTCACGCCTAGCTACTGGACCTACGTGTGACTATACAATTGAAGGTGTACTAAAGAGTAGCCTCAGTTCTTAATTTCATTATGCTCTGTTATTTAATTGAAAGTTATTATTTGGAGTTCCGTTCACTTTGAACGTCACGCCTCGATACTGGACCTACGTCTGACTGTACAATAGAAAGAGTACTAAAGAGTAGCCTTAGTTCCTGTTTCCTTATGCTCTGTTATTATATAGAAAGTTATTATTTGTAGTTCCCCTCACTTTGAAAGTCACGCCTAGATACTGGACCTACGTCTGACTATACAATAGAAAGAATACTAAAGCGTAGCCTTAGTTTTTTAGTCATTATTCTTTGTTATTTTAATGAAAGTTTTTATTTGGGGTTCCCCTCACTTTAAAAGTCACGACTCCATACTGGACCTACGTCTGACAATACAATAGAAAGAATACTAAAAACTAGCCTTAGTTCTTGAGTCATTATTCTCTGTTATTATAAAGAAAGTTATTATTTGGAGTTCCCCTTACTTTGAAACTCGCGCCTCGCTACTGGACCTACGTCTGACTGTACAATAGAAAGAATACAGAAGAGTAGACTTAGTTCTTGAGTCATCATTCTCTGTTATTACAAATAAAGTTATTATTTGGAGTTCCTCTCACTTTGAAAGTCACGCCCCGCTACTGCACCTACGTCTGACTATACAATAGAAAGGATACTAAAGAGTAGGCTTAGTTCTTGAGTTATTATTCTCTGTTATTATAATGAAAGTTATTATTTAGAGCTTCCCTCACTTTGAAAGTCACCCCTCGCTACTGGACCTACTTCTGACTATACAATAGAAAGGGTACTAAAGGGTAGCGTAAGTTCTTGAGTTATTATTCTCTCTAGTTTTAATGAAAATTATTATTTGGAGCTTTCCTTACTTTCAAAGTCACGTCTCGCTACTGGACCTACGTGTGACAATACAATAGAAAGAGTACTAAAGAGTAGGCTTTGTTCTTGAGTTATTATTCTCTCTTATTTTAATGAAAATTATTATTTGGAGCTTCCCTCACTTTGCAGTAACGCCTCGCTACTGGACCTATGTGTGACAATACAATAGAAAGGGTACTAAAGAATAGGCTTATTTCTTGAGTTATTATTCTCTCTTGTTTTAATGAAAATTATTATTTGGAGCTTCCCTCACTTTGCAGTAACGCCTCGCTACTGGACCTATGTGTGACTATACAATAGAAAGGGTACTAAAGACTAGGCTTAGTTCTTGAGTTATTATTCTCTCTTGATTTAATGAAAAGTATTATTTGGAGCTTCCCTCACTTTGCAGTCATGCCCCGTTACTGGACCTATGTGTGACTATACAATAGAAAGAGTACTAAAGAGTAGGCTTAGTTCTTGAGTTATTATTCTCTCTAGTTTTAATGAAAATTATTATTTGGAGCTTCCCTCACTTTGCAGTCACGCCCCGTTACTGGACCTACGTCTGACTATACAATAGAACAGGTACTAAAGAATAGGCTTAGTTCTTGAGTTATTATTCTCTCTTGTTTTAATGAAAATTATTATTTGGAGCTTCCCTCACTTTGCAGTCACGCCCCGTTACTGGACCTATGTGTGACTATACAATAGAAAGAGTACTAAAGAGTAGGCTTAGTTCTTGAGTTATTATTCTCTCTAGTTTTAATGAAAATTATTATTTGGAGCTTCCCTCACTTTGCAGTCACGCCCCGTTACTGGACCTACGTCTGACTATACAATAGAACAGGTACTAAAGAATAGGCTTAGTTCTTGAGTTATTATTCTCTCTTGTTTTAATGAAAATTATTATTTGGAGCTTTCCTTACTTTGAAAGTCACGTCTCGCTACTGGACCTACGTGTAACTATACAATAGAAAGAGTATTAAAGAATAGGCTTAGTTCTTGAGTTATTATTCTCTCTTGTTTTAATGAAAATTATTATTTGGAGTTCCCCTCACTTTGAAACTCGCGCCTCGCTACTGGACCTGCGTCTGACTGTAAAATAGAAAGAATACAGAAGAGTAGACTTAGTTCTTGAGTAATTATTCTCTGTTATTACAAATAAAGTTATTATTTTGAGTTCACCTCACTTTGAAAGTCACGCCTCACTAATGGACCTACGTCTGACTATACAATAGAAAGGATACTAAAGAGTAGGCTTAGTTCTTGAGTTATTATTCTCTGTTATTATAATGAAAGTTATTATTTAGAGCTTCCCTCACTTTGAAAGTCACCCCTCGCTACTGGACCTACTTCTGACTATACAATACAAAGGGTACTAAAGGGTAGCCTAAGTTCTTGAGTTATTATTCTCTGTTATTATGATGAAAGTTATTATTTGGAGTTCCCCTCACTTTGAAAGTCACTCCCCGCTACTGGACCTACGTCTGACTATACAATACAAAGGGTACTAAAGGGTAGCCTAAGTTCTTGAGTTATTATTCTCTCTAGTTTTAATGAAAATTATTATTTGGAGCTTTCCTTACTTTGAAAGTCACGTCTCGCTACTGGACCTACGTGTGACTATACAATAGAAAGAGTACTAAAGAATAGGCTTAGTTCTTGAGTTATTATTCTCTCTTGTTTTAATGAAAATTATTATTTGGAGTTCCCCTCACTTTGAAACTCGCGCCTCGCTACTGGACCTACGTCTGACTGTACAATAGAAAGAATACAGAACAGTAGACTTAGTTCTTGAGTCATTATTCTCTGTTATTACAAATAAAGTTATTATTTGGAGTTCCCCTCACTTTGAGAGTCACGCCTCACTAATGGACCTACGTCTGACTGTACAATAGAAAGGATACTAAAGAGTAGACTTAGTTCTTGAGTTATTATTCTCTGCTATTATAATGAAAGTTATTATTTAGAGCTTCCCTCACTTTGAAATTCACTTCTCGCTACTGGACCTGCTTCTGTCTTTACAATAGAAAGGGTACTAAAGGGTAGCCTAAGTTCTTGAGTTATTATTCTCTGTTATTATGATGAAAGTTATTATTTGGAGTTCCCCTCACTTTGAAAGTCACGCCCCGCTACTGGACCTACGTCTGACTATACAATAGAAAGGATACTAAAGAGTAGGCTTAGTTCTTGAGTAGTTATTCTCTGTTATAATAATGAAAGTAATTATTTAGAGCTTCCCTCACTTTGAAAGTCACGCCCCGCTACTGGATCTACGTTTGACTATACAATAGAAAGGGTACTAAAGACTAGGCTTAGTTCTTGAGTTATTATTCTCTCTTGATTTAATGAAAAGTATTATTTGGAGCTTCCCTCACTTTGCAGTCACGCCCCGCTACTGGACCTATGTGTGACTATACAATAGAAAGAGTCCTAAAGAGTAGGTTTAGTTCTTGAGTTATTATTCTCTCTAGTTTTAATGAAAATTATTATTTGGAGCTTTCCTTACTTTGAAAGTCACGTCTCGCTACTGGACCTGCGTCTGACTATACAATAGAAAGGATACTAAAGAGTAGGCTTAGTTCTTGAGTCATTATTCTCTGTTATTATAATGAAAGTTATTATTTGTTGTTCCCCTCACTTGGAAGGTCACGCCTAGCTACTGGACCTACGTCTGACTATACAACAGAAAGAGTACTAAAGAGTAGCCTTAGTTCTTAAGTCATTATTCTCGTTATTATAGTGAAAGTTATTATTTGTTGTTCCCCTCACTTGGAAAGTCACGCCTCAATACTGGACCTACTTCTGACTATACAATAGAAAGGGTACTACAGAGTAGGCTTAGTTCTTGATCCATTATTCTCTGTTATTATGATGAAAATTATTATTTGGAGCTTTCCTTACTTTGAAAGTCACGTCTCGCTACTGGACCTACGTGTGACTTTACAATAGAAAGGGTACTAAAGAGTAGCCTTAGTTCTTGAGTCATTATTATCTGTTATTTAAATGAAAATTATTATTTGGAGCTTTCCTTACTTTGAAAGTCACGTCTCGCTACTGGACCTACGTGTGACTTTACAATAGAAAGGGTACTAAAGAGTAGGCTTAGTTCTTGATCCATTATTATCTGTTATTTAAATGAAAATTATTATTTGGAGCTTTCCTTACTTTGAAAGTCACGTCTCGCTACTGGACTTACTTGTGACTATACAATAGAAAGGGTACTAAAGAGTAGCCTTAGTTCTTGAGTCATTATTCTCTGTTATTATAATGAAAGTTATTATTTGGAGCTTCCCTCACTTTGAAAGTCACGCCTAGCTACTGGACCTACGTCTGACTATACAACAGAAAGAGTACTAAAGAGTAGCCTTAGTTCTTGAGTCATTATTCTTTAATATAATGAAAGCTATTATTTGGTGTTCCCCTCACTTTGAAAGTCACCCCTCGCTACTTGACCTACGTCTGACTATACAATAGAAAGAATACTAAATAGTAGGCTTAGTTCTTGAGTTATTATTCTCTCTTGTTTTAATGAAAATTATTATTTGGAGCTTCCCTCACTTTGCAGTCACGCCCCGCTACTGGACCTATGTCTGACTATACAATAGAAAGGGTTCTAAAGGGTAGCCTTAGTTCTTGAGTCATTTTTCTGTGTTATTATAATGAAAATTTTTATTTGGAGCTTTCCTTACTTTGAAAGTCACGTCTCGCTACTGGACCTACGTGTGATTATACAATAGAAAGGGTACTAAAGAGTAGCCTTAGTTCTTGAGTCATTTTTCTCTGTTATTATAATGAAAGTTATTATTTGGAGTTTCCCTCACTTTGGAAGTCACGCCTCGCCACTGGACCTATGTCTGACTAAACAATAGAAAGCATACTAAAGAGTAGCCTTAGTTCTTGAGACATTTTTTCTGTTATTATAATGAAAGTTATTATTTGGAGCTTTCCTCACTTTGAAAGTCACGCCCCGCTACTGGACCTATGTCTGACTAAACAATAGAAAGGGTACTAAAGGGTAGCCTAAGTTCTTGAGTTACTATTCTCTCTAGTTTTAATGAAAATTATTATTTGTAGCTTTCCTTACTTTGAAAGTCACGCCCCGCTACTGGACCTATGTCTGACTAAACAATAGAAAGGCTAGTAAAGTGTAGCCTAAGTTCTTGAGTTACTATTCTCTCTAGTTTTAATGAAAATTATTATTTGTAGCTTTCCTCACTTTGAAAGTCACGCCTCGCTACTGGACCTATGTCTGACTAAACAATAGAAAGGATACTAAAGGGTAGCCTAAGTTCTTGAGTTACTATTCTCTCTAGTTTTAATGAAAATTATTATTTGGAGCTTTCCTCACTTTGAAAGTCACGCCCCGCTACTGGACCTATGTCTGACTAGACAATAGAAAGGGTAGTAAAGTGTAGCCTAAATTCTTGAGTTACTATTCTCTCTAGTTTTAATGAAAATTATTATTTGGAGCTTTCCTCACTTTGAAAGTCACGCCCCGCTACTGGACCTATGTCTGACTAAACAATAGAAAGGGTACTAAAGGGTAGCCTAAGTTCTTGTGTTACTATTCTCTCTAGTTTTAATGAAAATTATTATTTGGAGCTTTCCTTACTTTGAAAGTCACCCCTCTCTACTGGACCTACGTCTGACTATACAATAGAAAGGGTACTAAAGGGTAACCTTAGTTCTTTGAGTCATTATTCTCTGTTATTATAATGAAAGTTATTATTTGGAGTTCCCCTCACTTTGAAAGTCACGCACCGATACTGGACCTACGTCTGACTATAAAATAGAAAGAATACTAAAGAGTAGCCTTAGTTCTTGGGTCATTATTCTATGTTAATATAATGAAAGTTTTTATTGGGGGTTCCCCTCACTTTGAAAGTTACGCCTCGCTACTGGACCTACGTGTGACTGTAAAATAGAAAGAATACTAAAGAGTAGGCTTAGTTCTTGAGTTGTTATTCTCTGTTATTATAATGAAAGTTATTATTTAGAGCTTCCCTCACTTTGAAAGTCACGTCCCGCTACTGGACCTACGTCTGACTATACAATAGAAAGAATACTAAAGAGTAGGCTTAGTTCTTGAGTTGTTATTCTCTGTTATTATAATGAAAGTTATTATTTAGAGCTTCCCTCACTTTGAAAGTCACGTCCCGCTACTGGACCTACGTCTGACTATACAATAGAAAGAATACTAAAGGGTAGGCTTAGTTCTTGAGTCATTATTCTCGTTAATATAATGAAAGTTTTTATTGGGGGTTCCCCTCACTTTGAAAGTTACGCCTCGCTACTGGACCTACGTGTGACTGTAAAATAGAAAGAGTACTAAAGGTTAGGCTTAGTTCTTGAGTTATTATTCTCTGTTATTATAATGAAAGTTATTATTTAGAGCTTCCCTCACTTTGAAAGTCACGTCCCGCTACTGGACCTACGTCTGACTATACAATAGAAAGAATACTAAAGAGTAGGCTTAGTTCTTGAGTTGTTATTCTCTGTTATTATAATGAAAGTTATTATTTAGAGCTTCCCTCACTTTGAAAGTCACGTCCCGCTACTGGAATTACGTCTGACTATACAATAGAAAGAATACTAAAGAGTAGGCTTAGTTCTTGAGTTGTTATTCTCTGTAATTATAATGAAAGTTATTATTTAGAGCTTCCCTCACTTTGAAAGTCACGTCCCGCTACTGGACCTACGTCTGACTATACAATAGAAAGAATACTAAAGAGTAGGCTTAGTTCTTGAGTTATTATTCTCTGTTATTATAATGAAAGTTATTATTTAGAGCTTCCCTCACTTTGAAAGTCACGTCCCGCTACTGGACCTACGTCTGACTATACAATAGAAAGAATACTAAAGAGTAGCCTTAGTTCTTGAGTTGTTATTCTCTGTTATTATAATGAAAGTTATTATTTAGAGCTTCCCTCACTTTGAAAGTCACGTCCCGCTACTGGACCTACGTCTGACTATACAATAGAAAGAATACTAAAGGGTAGGCTTAGTTCTTGAGTTGTTATTCTCTGTTATTATAATGAAAGTTATTATTTAGAGCTTCCCTCACTTTGAAAGTCACACCCCGCTACTGGACCTACGTCTGACTATACAATAGAAAGAATACTAAAGAGTAGGCTTAGTCCTTGGGTTATTATTCTCTCTTGTTTTAATGAAAATTATTATTTGGAGCTTTCCTTACCTTGAAAGTCACGTCTCGCTACTGGACCTACTTGTGACAATACAATAGAAAGAGTACTAAGAGTAGGCTTAGTTCTTGATCCATTATTCTCTGTTACTACAATGAAAATTATTATTTGCTGCTTTCCTTACTTTGAAAGTCAGGCCTCGATACTGGACCTATGTGTGACTATACAATGGTAAGGTTACTAACGAGTAGCCTTAGTTCTGGACTCATTATTCTCTGTTATTATAATGAAAGTTATTATTTGGAGTTTCCCTCACTTTGGAAGTCACCCCTCGATACTGGACCTACGTCTGACTATACAATAGAAAGAATACTAAAGAGTAGCCTTAGTTCTTGATCCATTATTCTCTGTTATTATAATGAAAGCTATAATTGGGAGTTCCCCTCTTTTTGAAAGTCACATCTCGCTACTGGACCTACGTCTGACTGTACAATAGAAAGAATACTAAAGTGTAGCCTTAGTTCTTGAGTCATTATTCTCTGTTATTATAATGAAAGCTATAATTGGGAGTTCCCCTCACTTTGAAAGTCACATCTCGCTACTGGACCTACGTCTGACTGTACAATAGAAAGAATACTAAAGTGTAGCCTTAGTTCTTGAGTCATTATTCTCTGTTATTATGATGAAAGCTATAATTGGGAGTTCCCCTCACTTTGAAAGTCACATCTCGCTACTGGACCTACGTCTGACTGTACAGTAGAAAGAATACTAAAGTGTAGCCTTAGTTCTTGAGTCATTATTCTCTGTTATTACAATGAAAGTTATTATTTGGGGTTCCCCTCACTTTGAAAGTACCGCCTAGCTACTGGACCTACGTGTGACTGTACAATAAAAGAATACTAAAGAGTAGCCTTAGTTCTTGAGTCATTATTCTCTGTTATTACAATGAAAGTTATTATTTGGGGTTCCCCTTACTTTGACACTCGCGCCTCGCTACTGGACCTACGGCTGACTGTACAATAGAAAGAATACAGAAGAGTAGACTTAGTTCTTGAGTCATTATTCTATGTTATTATAATGAAAGTTATCATTTAGAGCTTCCCTCACTTTGAAAGTCACGCCCCGCTACTGGACCTACGTCTGACTATACAATAGAAAGAATACTAAAGAGTAGGCTTAGTTCTTGAGCCATTATTCTCTGTTACTATAATGAAAGTTATTATTTAGAGCTTCCCTCACTTTGAAAGTCACGCCCCGCTACTGGACCTACGGCTGACTATACAATAGAAAGAATACTAAAGAGTAGCCTTAGTTCTTGAGACATTATTCTCTGTTACTATAATGAAAGTAATTAATTAGAGCTTCCCTCACTTTGAAGGTCACGCCCCGCTACTGGACCTATGTCTGACTATACAATAGAAAGAATACTAAAGAGTAGCCTTAGTTCTTGAGTCATTATTCTATGTTAATATAATGAAAATTTTTATTTGGAGTTCCCCTCACTTTGAAAGTCACGCCTCGCTACTGGACCTACGTGTGTCTGTACAATAGAAAGGGTACTAAAGGGTAGCCTAAGTTCTTGAGTTATTATTCTCTCTAGTTTTAATGAAAATTATTATTTGGAGCTTTCCTTACTTTGAAAGTCACGTCTCGCTACTGGACCTACGTGTGACTATACAATAGAAAGAGTACTAAAGAATAGGCTTAGTTCTTGAGTTATTATTCTCTCTTGTTTTAATGAAAATTATTATTTGGAGTTCCCCTCACTTTGAAACTCGCGCCTCGCTACTGGACCTACGTCTGACTGTACAATAGAAAGAATACAGAAGAGTAGACTTAGTTCTTGAGTCATTATTCTCTGTTATTACAAATAAAGTTAATATTTGGAGTTCCCCTCACTTTGAAAGTCAGGCCTCGCTACTGGACCTACGTCTGACTGTACAATAGAAAGAATACAGAAGAGTAGACTTAGTTCTTGAGTCATTATTCTCTGTTATTACAAATAAAGTTAATATTTGGAGTTCCCCTCACTTTGAAAGTCACGCCTCACTAATGGACCTACGTCTGACTGTACAATAGAAAGGATACTAAAGAGTAGGCTTAGTTCTTGAGTTATTATTCTCTGGTATTATAATGAAAGTTATTATTTAGAGCTTCCCTCACTTTGAAAGTCACTTCTCGCTACTGGACCTACTTCTGTCTTTACAATAGAAAGGGTACTAAAGGGTAGCCTAAGTTCTTGAGTTATTATTCTCTGTTATTATGATGAAAGTTATTATTTGGAGTTCCCCTCACTTTGAAAGTCACGCCCCGCTACTGGACCTATGTCTGACTATACAATAGAAAGGATACTAAAGAGTAGGCTTAGTTCTTGAGTAGTTATTCTCTGTTATTATAATGAAAGTAATTATTTAGAGCTTCCCTCACTTTGAAAGTCACGCCCCGCTACTGGATCTACGTTTGACTATACAATAGAAAGGGTACTAAAGACTAGGCTTAGTTCTTGAGTTATTATTCTCTCTTGATTTAATGAAAAGTAATATTTGGAGCTTCCCTCACTTTGCAGTCACGCCCCGCTACTGGACCTATGTGTGACTATACAGTAGAAAGAGTACTAAAGAGTAGGCTTAGTTCTTGAGTTATTATTCTCTCTAGTTTTAATGAAAATTACTATTTGGAGCTTTCCTTACTTTGAAAGTCACGTCTCGCTACTGGACCTGCGTCTGACTATACAATAGAAAGGATACTAAAGAGTAGGCTTAGTTCTTGAGTCATTATTCTCTGTTATTATAATGAAAGTTATTATTTGTTGTTCCCCTCACTTGGAAGGTCACGCCTAGCTACTGGACCTACGTATGACTATACAACAGAAAGAGTACTAAAGAGTAGCCTTAGTTCTTAAGTCATTATTCTCGTTATTATAATGAAAGTTATTAGTTGTTGTTCCCCTCACTTGGAAAGTCACGCCTCAATACTGGACCTACTTCTGACTATACAATAGAAAGGGTACTACAGAGTAGGCTTAGTTCTTGATCCATTATTCTCTGTTATTATAATGAAAATTATTATTTGGAGCTTTCCTTACTTTGAAAGTCACGTCTCGCTACTGGACCTACGTGTGACTTTACAATAGAAAGGGTACTAAAGAGTAGGCTTAGTTCTTGATCCATTATTCTCTGTTATTTAAATGAACATTATTATTTGGAGCTTTCCTTACTTTGAAAGTCACGTCTCGCTACTGGACGTACTTGTGACTATACAATAGAAAGGGTACTAAAGAGTTGCCTTAGTTCGTGAGTCATTATTCCCTGTTATTATAATGAAAGTTATTATTTGGAGTTTCCCTCACTTTGGAAGTCACGCCTCGCCACTGGACCTACGTCTGACTGTACAGTAGAAAGAATACTAAAGTGTAGCCTTAGTTCTTGAGTCATTATTCTCTGTTATTACAATGAAAGCTATAATTGGGAGTTCCCCTCACTTTGAAAGTCACGCCTAGCTACTGGACCTACGTGTGACTATACAATTGACGGTGTACTAAAGAGTAGGCTAACTTCTGGAGCCATTATTCTCTGTTATTATTATGAAAGTTATTATTTGGAGTTCCCCTCACTTTGAAAGTCGCGCCACGCTACTGGACCTAAGTCTGACAGTACAATAGAAAGAATATAAAAGAGTAGGCTTAGTTCTTTTTGTCATTATTCTCTGTTATTACAATGAAAGTCTTTAGTTGGAGTTCCCCTCACTTTGAAAGTCACACCTCGATACTGGACCTACGTCTGACTGTACAATAGAAAGAATTCTAAAGAGTAGCCTCAGTTCTTAATTTCATTATGCTCTGTTATTATATTGAAAGTTATTATTTGGAGTTCCGTTCACTTTGAACGTCATGCCTCGATAATGGACCTACGTCTTACTGTACAATAGAAAGAGTACTAAAGAGTAGCCTTACTTCTTGTTTCATTATGCTCTGTTATTATATTGAAAGTTATTTTTTGAGTTCCCCTCACTTTGAAAGTCACGCCTCGCTACCTTACCTACGTCTGACTGTATAATAGAAAGAGTACTAAAGAATAGCCTTAATTCTGGAGTCATTATTCTCTGTTATTATAATGAAAGTTATTATTTGTTGTTCCCCTCACTTTGAAACTCACGGCTCGTTACTGGACCTACGTGTGACTATACCATTGAAAGAATACTGAAGAGTAGCCATAGTTCTTGAGTCATTATTCTCTGTTATTACAATGAAAGTTATTATTTAGAGCTTCCCTCACTTTGAAAGTCACGCCTAGCTACTGGACCTACGTCTGACTATACAACAGAAAGAGTACTAAAGAGTAGCCTTAGTTCTTGAGTCATTATTCTTTAATATAATGAAAGTTATTATTTGGTGTTCCCCTCACTTTGAAAGTCACCCCTCGCTACTTGACCTACGTCTGACTATACAATAGAAAGAATACTAAATAGTAGGCTTAGTTCTTGAGTTATTATTCTCTCTTGTTTTAATGAAAATTATTATTTGGAGCTTCCCTCACTTTGCAGTCACGCCCCGCTACTGGACCTATGTCTGACTATACAATAGAAAGGGTACTAAAGGGTAGCCTTAGTTCTTGAGTCATTATTCTCTGTTATTACAATGAAAGTTATTATTTAGAGCTTCCCTCACTTTGAAAGTCACGCCTAGCTACTGGACCTACGTCTGACTATACAACAGAAAGAGTACTAAAGAGTAGGCTTAGTTCTTGAGTCATTATTCTTTAATATAATGAAAGTTATTATTTGGTGTTCCCCTCACTTTGAAAGTCACCCCTCGCTACTTGACCTACGTCTGACTATACAATAGAAAGAATACTAAAGAGTAGGCTTAGTTCTTGAGTCATTATTCTTTAATATAATGAAAGTTATTATTTGTTGTTCCCTTCACTTGGAAAGTCACGCCTCGCTACTGGACCTACGTCTGACTATACAACAGAAAGAGTACTAAAGAGTAGGCTTAGTTCTTGAGTCATTATTCTTTAATATAATGAAAGTTATTATTTGGTGTTCCCCTCACTTTGAAAGTCACCCCTCGCTACTTGACCTACGTCTGACTATACAATAGAAAGAATACTAAAGAGTAGCCTTAGTTCTTGAGTCATTTTTCTCTGTTATTATAATGAAAATTTTTATTTGGAGCTTTCCTTACTTTGAAAGTCACGTCTCGTTACTGGACCTACGTGTGATTATACAATAGAAAGAATACTAAAGAGTAGCCTTAGTTCTTGAGTCATTTTTCTCTGTTATTATAATGAAAGTTATTATTTGGAGCTTTCCTCACTTTGAAAGTCACGCCCCGCTACTGGACCTATGTCTGACTAAACAATAGAAAGGGTACTAAAGGGTAGCCTAAGTTCTTGAGTTACTATTCTCTCTAGTTTTAATGAAAATTATTATTTGTAGCTTTCCTTACTTTGAAAGTCACGCCCCGCTACTGGACCTATGTCTGACTAAACAATAGAAAGGGTAGTAAAGTGTAGCCTAAGTTCTTGAGTTACTATTCTCTCTAGTTTTAATGAAAATTATTATTTGTAGCTTTCCTCACTTTGAAAGTCACGCCTCGCTACTGGACCTATGTCTGACTAAACAATAGAAAGGGTACTAAAGGGTAGCCTAAGTTCTTGAGTTACTATTCTCTCTAGTTTTAATGAAAATTATTATTTGGAGCTTTCCTCACTTTGAAAGTCACGCCCCGCTACTGGACCTATGTCTGACTAAACAATAGAAAGGGTAGTAAAGTGTAGCCTAAGTTCTTGAGTTACTATTCTCTCTAGTTTTAATGAAAATTATTATTTGGAGCTTTCCTCACTTTGAAAGTCACGCCCCGCTACTGGACCTATGTCTGACTATACAATAGAAAGGGTACTAAAGGGTAGCCTAAGTTTTTGAGTTACTATTCTCTCTAGTTTTAATGAAAATTATTATTTGGAGCTTTCCTTACTTTGAAAGTCACGCCCCGCTACTGGACCTATGTCTGACTAGACAATAGAAAGGGTAGTAAAGTGTAGCCTAAGTTCTTGAGTTACTATTCTCTCTAGTTTTAATGAAAATTATTATTTGGAGCTTTCCTCACTTTGAAAGTCACGCCCCGCTACTGGACCTATGTCTGACTAAACAATAGAAAGGGTACTAAAGGGTAGCCTAAGTTCTTGTGTTACTATTCTCTCTAGTTTTAATGAAAATTATTATTTGGAGCTTTCCTTACTTTGAAAGTCACCCCTCTCTACTGGACCTACGTGTGACTATACAATAGAAAGGGTACTAAAGGGTAACCTTAGTTCTTTGAGTCATTATTCTCTGTTATTATAATGAAAGTTATTTTTTAGAGCTTCCCTCACTTTGAAAGTCACGCCCAGCTACTGGACCTACGTCTGACTATACAATAGAAAGAATACTAAAGGGTAGGCTTAGTTTTTGAGTTGTTATTCTCTGTTATTATAATGAAAGTTATTATTTAGAGCTTCCCTCACTTTGAAAGTCACGTCCCGCTACTGGACCTACGTCTGACTATACAATAGAAAGGGTACTAAAGAGTAGGCTTAGTCCTTGGGTTATTATTCTCTCTTGTTTTAATGAAAATTATTATTTGGAGCTTTCCTTACCTTGAAAGTCACGTCTCACTACTGGACCTACTTGTGACAATACAATAGAAAGAGTACTAAGAGTAGGCTTAGTTCTTGATCCATTATTCTCTGTTACTACAATGAAAATTATTATTTGCTGCTTTCTTTACTTTGAAAGTCAGGCCTCGATACTGGACCTATGTGTGACTATACAATGGTAAGGTTACTAACGAGTAGCCTTAGTTCTGGACTCATTATTCTCTGTTATTATAATGAAAGTTATTATTTGGAGTTTCCCTCACTTTGGAAGTCACCCCTCGATACTGGACCTACGTCTGACTATACAATAGAAAGAATACTAAAGAGTAGCCTTAGTTCTTGAGTCATTATTCTCTGTTATTATAATGAAAGCTATAATTGGGAGTTCCCCTCACTTTGAAAGTCACGCCTCGCTACTGGACCTACGTCTGACTGTACAATAGAAATAATACTAAAGTGTAGCCTTAGTTCTTGAGTCATTATTCTCTGTTATTATAATGAAAGCTATAATTGGGAGTTCCCCTCACTTTGAAAGTCACATCTCGCTACTGGACCTACGTCTGACTGTACAGTAGAAAGAATACTAAAGTGTAGCCTTAGTTCTTGAGTCATTATTCTCTGTTATTACAATGAAAGTAATTATTTGGGGTTCCCCTCACTTTGAAAGTACCGCCTAGCTACTGGACCTACGTGTGACTGTACAATAAAAGAATACTAAAGTGTAGCCTTAGTTCTTGAGTCATTATTCTCTGTTATTACAATGAAAGTTATTATTTGGGGTTCCCCTTACTTTGAAACTCGCGCCTCGCTACTGGACCTACGGCTGACTGTACAATAGAAAGAATACAGAAGAGTAGACTTAGTTCTTGAGTCATTATTCTCTGTTAATATAACGAAAGTTATTATTTAGAGCTTCCCTCACTTTGAAAGTCACGCCCCGCTACTGGACCTATGTGCCAGTGTACAATAGAAAGAATACTGAAGAGTAGACTTAGTTCTTGAGTCATTATTCTCTGTTATTATAATGAAAGTTATCATTTAGAGCTTCCCTCACTTTGAAAGTCACGCCCCGCTACTGGACCTACGTCTGACTATACAATAGAAAGAATACTAAAGAGTAGGCTTAGTTCTTGAGCCATTATTCTCTGTTACTATAATGAAAGTTATTATTTAGAGCTTCTCTCACTTTGAAAGTCACGCCCCGCTACTGGACCTACGGCTGACTATACAATAGAAAGAATACTAAAGAGTAGCCTTAGTTCTTGAGACATTATTCTCTGTTACTATAATGAAAGTTATTATTTAGAGCTTCCCTCACTTTGAAGGTCACGCCCCGCTACTGGACCTATGTCTGTCTATACAATAGAAAGAATACTAAAGAGTAGCCTTAGTTCTTGAGACATTATTCTCTGTTACTATAATGAAAGTTATTATTTAGAGCTTCCCTCACTTTGAAAGTCACGCCTCGCTACTGGACCTACGTGTGACTGTACAATAGAAAGAGTACTAAAGAGTAGGCTTAGTTCTTTGAGTCATTATTCTCTGTTATTATAATGAAAGTTATTATTTGGAGTTCCCCTCACTTTGAAAGTCACGCCTCGATACTAGACCTACGTGTGACTGCAAAATAGAAAGAATATAAAGGAGTAGGCTTAGTTCTTGGGTCATTATTCTCTGTTATTATAATCAAAGTTATTATTTGGCGTTCCCCTCACATTGAAAGTCACGCCTCGCCACTGGACCTACGTCTGGCTATACAATAGAAAGAGTACTAAAGAGTAGCCTTAGTTCTTGAGGCATTATTCTATGTTAATATAATGAAAGTTTTTATTTGGGGTTCCCCTCACTTTGAATATCACACCTCGCTACTGGACCTACGTGTGACTGTACAATAGAAAAATACTAAAGAGTAGGCTTAGTTCTTGAGTTATTATTCTCTGTTATTATAATGAAAGTTATTATTTAGAGCTTCCCTCACCTTGAAAGTCACACCTCGATACTGGACCTACGTCTGACTATACAATAGAAAGAATACTAAAGAGTTGGCTTAGTTCTTGAGTTATTATTCTCTGTTGTTTTAATGAAAATTATTATTTGGAGCTTCCCTCGTTTTGCAGTCACGCCCCGCTACTGGACCTATATCTGACTATACAATAGAAAGGGTACTAAAGGGTAGCCTAAGTTCTTGAGTTATTATTCTCTCTAGTTTTAATGAAAATTATTATTTGGAGCTTTCCTTAATTTGAAAGTCACGTCTGGCTACTGGACCTACGTGTGACTGTACAATAGAAAGGGTACTAAATAGTAGGCTTAGTTCTTGAGTTATTATTCTCTCTTGTTTTAATGAAAATTATTATTTGGAGCTTCCCTCACTTTGTAAGTCACGCCTCCCTACTGGACCTATGTCTGACCAAACAATATAAAGGGTACTAAAGGGTAGCCTAAGTTTTTGAGTTATTATTCTCTCTAGTTTTAATGAAAATTATTATTTGGAGCTTCCCTCACTTTGAAAGTCACGCCTCCCTACTGGACCTACGTGTGACTATACAATAGAAAGTGTACTAAAGAATAGGCTTAGTTCTTGAGTTATTATTCTCTGTTATTACAATGATAGTTATTATTTGCAGTTCCCCTCACTCTGAAAGTCACTCCTCGCTACTGGACCAACGTCTGGTTATACAAGAGAAAGGATACTAAAGAGTAGGCTTATTTCTTGAGTCATTATTCTCTGTTATTATAATGAAAGTTATTATTTGGAGTTCCCCTCACTTTGAAAGTCACCGCTCGCTACTGGACCTACGTCTGACTATACAATAGAAAGGGTACTAAAGGGTAGCCTAAGTTCTTGAGTTATTATTCTCTCTAGTTTTAATAAAAATTATTATTTGGAGCTTCCCTCACTTTGAAAGTCACGTCTCGCTACTGGACCTACGTCTGACTATACAATAGAAAGTGTACTAAAGAGTAGGCTTAGTTCTTGAATTATTATTCTCCCTTGTTTTAATGAAAATTATTATTTGGAGCTTCCCATACTTTGAAAGTCACGCCTCGCTACTGGACCTACGTGTGACTATACAATAGAAAGGGTACTAAAGAGTAGGCTTAGTTCTTGAATTATTATTCTCCCTTGTTTTAATGAAAATTATTATTTGGAGCTTCCCACACTTTGAAAGTCACGCCTCGCTACTGGACCTATGTGTGACTGTACAATAGAAAGAGCACTAAAGAGTAGGCTTAGTTCTTTTAGTCATTATTCTCTGTAATTATAATGAAGGTTATTACTTGGAATTCCCCTCAATTTGGAAAGTCACGCCTCGCTACTGGACCTACGTGTGACTGTACAATAGAAAGAGTACTAAAGAGTAGGCTTAGTTCTTTGAGTCATTATTCTCTGTTATTATAATGAAAGTTATTATTTGGAGTTCCCCTCTCTTTGAAAGTCACGCCTCGATACTAGACCTACGTGTGACTGTAAAATAGAAAGAATATAAAGGAGTAGGTTAGTTCTTGGGTCATTATTCTCTGTTATTATAATCAAAGTTATTATTTGGCGTTCCCCTCACATTGAAAGTCACGCCTCGCCACTGGACCTACGTCTGGCTATACAATAGAAAGAGTACTAAAGAGTAGCCTTAGTTCTTGAGGCATTATTCTATGTTAATATAATGAAAGTTTTTATTTGGGGTTCCCCTCACTTTAATTATCACACCTCGCTACTGGACCTACGTGTGACTGTACAATAGAAAAATACTAAAGAGTAGGCTTAGTTCTTGAGTTATTATTCTCCGTTACTATAATGAAAGTTATTATTTAGAGCTTCCCTCACCTTGAAAGTCACACCTCGATACTGGACCTACGTCTGACTATACAATAGAAAGAATACTAAAGAGTAGGCTTAGTTCTTGAGTTATTATTCTCTGTTGTTTTAATGAAAATTATTATTTGGAGCTTCCCTCACTTTGCAGTCACGCCCCGCTACTGGACCTATGTCTGACTATACAATAGAAAGGGTACTAAAGGGTAGCCTAAGTTCTTGAGTTATTATTCTCTCTTGTTTTAATGAAACTTATTATTTGGAGCTTTCCTTAATTTGAAAGTCATGTCTGGCTACTGGACCTACGTGTGACTGTACAATAGAAAGGGTACTAAAGAGTAGGCTTAGTTCTTGAGTTATTATTCTCTCTTGTTTTAATGAAAATTATTATTTGGAGCTTCCCTCACTTTGAAAGTCACGCCTCCCTACTGGACCTATGTCTGATTAAACAATAGAAAGGGTACTAAAGGGTAGCCTAAGTTCTTGAGTTATTATTCTCTCTCGTTTTAATGAAAATTATTATTTGGAGCTTCCCTCACTTTGAAAGTCACGTCTCCCTACTGGACCTATGTCTGACTAAACAATAGAAAGGCTACTAAAGTGTAGCCTAAGTTCTTGAGTTATTATTCTCTCTCGTTTTAATGAAAATTATTATTTGGAGCTTCCCTCACTTTGAAAGGCACGCCTCCCTACTGGACCTACGTGTGACTATACAATAGAAAGTGTACTAAAGAATAGGCTTAGTTCTTAGAGCTATTATTCTCTGTTATTACAATGATAGTTATTATTTGGAGTTCCCCTCACTTTGAAAGTCACTCCTCGCTACTGGACCAACGTCTTGTTATACAATAGAAAGAATACTAAAGAGTAGGCTTATTTCTTGAGTCATTATTCTCTGTTATTATAATGAAAGTTATTATTTGGAGTTCCCCTCACTTTGAAAGTCACCCCTCGCTACTGGACCTGCTTCTGACTATAAATTAGAAAGGATACTAAAGAGTAGCCTTAGTTCTTGAGTCATTATTCTCTGTTATTATAATGAAAGTTATTATTTGGAGTTCCCCTCACGTTGAAGGTCACCCCTCGCTACTGGACCTGCTTCTGACTATACAATAGAAAGGATACTAAAGAGTAGCCTTAGTTCTAGAGCCATTATTCTCTGTTATTATAATGAAAGTTATTATTTCGAGCTTCCCTCACTTTGAAAGTCACGCCTTGATACTGGACCTACGTCTGACTGTACAATAGAAAGGATACTAAAGGGTAGCCTAAGTTCTTGAGTTATTATTCTCTCTAGTTTTAATAAAAATTATTATTTGGAGCTTCCCTCACTTTGAAAGTCACGTCTCGCTACTGGACCTACGTCTGACTATACAATAGAAAGGGTACTAAAGGGTAGCCTAAGTTCTTGAGTTATTATTCTCTCTAGTTTTAATAAAAATTATTATTTGGAGCTTCCCTCACTTTGAAAGTCACGTCTCGCTACTGGACCTACGTCTGACTATACAATAGAAAGGGTACTAAAGGGTAGCCTAAGTTCTTGAGTTATTATTCTCTCTAGTTTTAATAAAAATTATTATTTGGAGCTTCCCTCACTTTGAAAGTCACGTCTCGCTACTGGACCTACGTCTGACTATACAATAGAAAGGGTACTAAAGGGTAGCCTAATTTCTTGAGTTATTATTCTCTCTAGTTTTAATAAAAATTATTATTTAGAGCTTCCCTCACTTTGAAAGTCACGTCTAGCTACTGGACCTACGTGTGACTATACAATAGAAAGCTTACTAAAGGGTAGCCTAAGTTCTTGAGTTATTATTCTCTCTAGTTTTAATAAAAATTATTATTTGGAGCTTCCCACACTTTGAAAGTCACGTCTCGCTACTGGACCTACGTGTGACTATACAATAGAAAGGGTACTAAAGAGTAGGCTTAGTTCTTGAATTATTATTCTCCCTTGTTTTAATGAAAATTATTATTTGGAGCTTCCCACACTTTGAAAGTCACGCCTCGCTACTGGACCTACGTGTGACTGTACAATAGAAAGAGCACTAAAGAGTAGGCTTAGTTCTTTTAGTCATTATTCTCTGTTATTATAATGAAGGTTATTTCTTGGAATTCCCCTCAATTTGGAATGTCACGCCTCGCTACTGGACCTACGTGTGACTGTACAATAGAAAGAGTACTAAAGGGTAGGCTTAGTTCTTTGAGTCATTATTCTCTGTTATTATAATGAAAGTTATTATTTGGAGTTCCCCTCTCTTTGAAAGTCACGCCTCGATACTAGACCTACGTGTGACTGTAAAATAGAAAGAATATAAAGGAGTAGGCTTAGTTCTTGGGTCATTATTCTCTGTTATTATAATCAAAGTTATTATTTGGCGTTCCCCTCACATTGAAAGTCACGCCTCGCCACTGGACCTACGTCTGGTTATACAATAGAAAGAGTACTAAAGAGTAGCCTTAGTTCTTGAGGCATTATTCTATGTTAATATAATGAAAGTTTTTATTTGGTGTTCCCCTCACTTTAATTATCACACCTCGCTACTGGACCTACGTGTGACTGTACAATAGAAAGAATACTAAAGAGTAGGCTTAGTTCTTGAGTTATTATTCTCTGTTGTTTTAATGAAAATTATTATTTGGAGCTTCCCTCACTTTGCAGTCACGCCCCGCTACTGGACCTATGTCTGACTATACAATAGAAAGGGTACTAAAGGGTAGCCTAAGTTCTTGAGTTATTATTCTCTCTTGTTTTAATGAAACTTATTATTTGGAGCTTTCATTAATTTGAAAGTCATGTCTGGCTACTGGACCTACGTGTGACTGTACAATAGAAAGGGTACTAAAGAGTAGGCTTAGTTCTTGAGTTATTATTCTCTCTTGTTTTAATGAAAATTATTATTTGGGGCTTCCCTCACTTTGAAAGTCACGCCTCCCTACTGGACCTATGTCTGACTAAACAATAGAAAGGGTACTAAAGGGTAGCCTACGTTCTTGAGTTATTATTCTCTCTCGTTTTAATGAAAATTATTATTTGGAGCTTCCCTCACTTTGAAAGTCACGCCTCCCTACTGGACCTATGTCTGACTAAACAATAGAAAGGGTACTAAAGGGTAGCCTAAGTTCTTGAGTTATTATTCTCTCTCGTTTTAATGAAAATTATTATTTGGAGCTTCCCTCACTTTGAAAGTCACGCCTCCCTACTGGACCTACGTGTGACTATACAATAGAAAGTGTACTAAAGAATAGGCTTAGTTCTTAGAGCTATTATTCTCTGTTATTACAATGATAGTTATTATTTGGAGTTCCCCTCACTTTGAAAGTCACTCCTCGCTACTGGACCAACGTCTGGTTATACAATAGAAAGAATACTAAAGAGTAGGCTTATTTCTTGAGTCATTATTCTCTGTTATTACAATGAAAGTTATTATTTGGAGTTCCCCTCACATTGAAAGTCACCCCTCGCTACTGGACCTGCTTCTGACCATACAATAGAAAGGATACTAAAGAGTAGCCTTAGTTCTTTAGTCATTATTCTCTGTTATTATAATGAAAGTTATTATTTGGAGTTCCCCTCACTTTGAAAGTCACGCCCCGCTACTGGACCTATGTCTGACTATACAATAGAAAGGGTACTAAAGGGTAGCCTAAGTTTTTGAGTTACTATTCTCTCTAGTTTTAATGAAAATTATTATTTGGAGCTTTCCTTACTTTGAAAGTCACGCCCCGCTACTGGACCTATGTCTGACTAGACAATAGAAAGGGTAGTAAAGTGTAGCCTAAGTTCTTGAGTTACTATTCTCTCTAGTTTTAATGAAAATTATTATTTGGAGCTTTCCTCACTTTGAAAGTCACGCCCCGCTACTGGACCTATGTCTGACTAAACAATAGAAAGGGTACTAAAGGGTAGCCTAAGTTCTTGTGTTACTATTCTCTCTAGTTTTAATGAAAATTATTATTTGGAGCTTTCCTTACTTTGAAAGTCACCCCTCTCTACTGGACCTACGTGTGACTATACAATAGAAAGGGTACTAAAGGGTAACCTTAGTTCTTTGAGTCATTATTCTCTGTTATTATAATGAAAGTTATTTTTTAGAGCTTCCCTCACTTTGAAAGTCACGCCCAGCTACTGGACCTACGTCTGACTATACAATAGAAAGAATACTAAAGGGTAGGCTTAGTTTTTGAGTTGTTATTCTCTGTTATTATAATGAAAGTTATTATTTAGAGCTTCCCTCACTTTGAAAGTCACGTCCCGCTACTGGACCTACGTCTGACTATACAATAGAAAGGGTACTAAAGAGTAGGCTTAGTCCTTGGGTTATTATTCTCTCTTGTTTTAATGAAAATTATTATTTGGAGCTTTCCTTACCTTGAAAGTCACGTCTCACTACTGGACCTACTTGTGACAATACAATAGAAAGAGTACTAAGAGTAGGCTTAGTTCTTGATCCATTATTCTCTGTTACTACAATGAAAATTATTATTTGCTGCTTTCTTTACTTTGAAAGTCAGGCCTCGATACTGGACCTATGTGTGACTATACAATGGTAAGGTTACTAACGAGTAGCCTTAGTTCTGGACTCATTATTCTCTGTTATTATAATGAAAGTTATTATTTGGAGTTTCCCTCACTTTGGAAGTCACCCCTCGATACTGGACCTACGTCTGACTATACAATAGAAAGAATACTAAAGAGTAGCCTTAGTTCTTGAGTCATTATTCTCTGTTATTATAATGAAAGCTATAATTGGGAGTTCCCCTCACTTTGAAAGTCACGCCTCGCTACTGGACCTACGTCTGACTGTACAATAGAAATAATACTAAAGTGTAGCCTTAGTTCTTGAGTCATTATTCTCTGTTATTATAATGAAAGCTATAATTGGGAGTTCCCCTCACTTTGAAAGTCACATCTCGCTACTGGACCTACGTCTGACTGTACAGTAGAAAGAATACTAAAGTGTAGCCTTAGTTCTTGAGTCATTATTCTCTGTTATTACAATGAAAGTAATTATTTGGGGTTCCCCTCACTTTGAAAGTACCGCCTAGCTACTGGACCTACGTGTGACTGTACAATAAAAGAATACTAAAGTGTAGCCTTAGTTCTTGAGTCATTATTCTCTGTTATTACAATGAAAGTTATTATTTGGGGTTCCCCTTACTTTGAAACTCGCGCCTCGCTACTGGACCTACGGCTGACTGTACAATAGAAAGAATACAGAAGAGTAGACTTAGTTCTTGAGTCATTATTCTCTGTTAATATAACGAAAGTTATTATTTAGAGCTTCCCTCACTTTGAAAGTCACGCCCCGCTACTGGACCTATGTGCCAGTGTACAATAGAAAGAATACTGAAGAGTAGACTTAGTTCTTGAGTCATTATTCTCTGTTATTATAATGAAAGTTATCATTTAGAGCTTCCCTCACTTTGAAAGTCACGCCCCGCTACTGGACCTACGTCTGACTATACAATAGAAAGAATACTAAAGAGTAGGCTTAGTTCTTGAGCCATTATTCTCTGTTACTATAATGAAAGTTATTATTTAGAGCTTCTCTCACTTTGAAAGTCACGCCCCGCTACTGGACCTACGGCTGACTATACAATAGAAAGAATACTAAAGAGTAGCCTTAGTTCTTGAGACATTATTCTCTGTTACTATAATGAAAGTTATTATTTAGAGCTTCCCTCACTTTGAAGGTCACGCCCCGCTACTGGACCTATGTCTGTCTATACAATAGAAAGAATACTAAAGAGTAGCCTTAGTTCTTGAGACATTATTCTCTGTTACTATAATGAAAGTTATTATTTAGAGCTTCCCTCACTTTGAAAGTCACGCCTCGCTACTGGACCTACGTGTGACTGTACAATAGAAAGAGTACTAAAGAGTAGGCTTAGTTCTTTGAGTCATTATTCTCTGTTATTATAATGAAAGTTATTATTTGGAGTTCCCCTCACTTTGAAAGTCACGCCTCGATACTAGACCTACGTGTGACTGCAAAATAGAAAGAATATAAAGGAGTAGGCTTAGTTCTTGGGTCATTATTCTCTGTTATTATAATCAAAGTTATTATTTGGCGTTCCCCTCACATTGAAAGTCACGCCTCGCCACTGGACCTACGTCTGGCTATACAATAGAAAGAGTACTAAAGAGTAGCCTTAGTTCTTGAGGCATTATTCTATGTTAATATAATGAAAGTTTTTATTTGGGGTTCCCCTCACTTTGAATATCACACCTCGCTACTGGACCTACGTGTGACTGTACAATAGAAAAATACTAAAGAGTAGGCTTAGTTCTTGAGTTATTATTCTCTGTTATTATAATGAAAGTTATTATTTAGAGCTTCCCTCACCTTGAAAGTCACACCTCGATACTGGACCTACGTCTGACTATACAATAGAAAGAATACTAAAGAGTTGGCTTAGTTCTTGAGTTATTATTCTCTGTTGTTTTAATGAAAATTATTATTTGGAGCTTCCCTCGTTTTGCAGTCACGCCCCGCTACTGGACCTATATCTGACTATACAATAGAAAGGGTACTAAAGGGTAGCCTAAGTTCTTGAGTTATTATTCTCTCTAGTTTTAATGAAAATTATTATTTGGAGCTTTCCTTAATTTGAAAGTCACGTCTGGCTACTGGACCTACGTGTGACTGTACAATAGAAAGGGTACTAAATAGTAGGCTTAGTTCTTGAGTTATTATTCTCTCTTGTTTTAATGAAAATTATTATTTGGAGCTTCCCTCACTTTGTAAGTCACGCCTCCCTACTGGACCTATGTCTGACCAAACAATATAAAGGGTACTAAAGGGTAGCCTAAGTTTTTGAGTTATTATTCTCTCTAGTTTTAATGAAAATTATTATTTGGAGCTTCCCTCACTTTGAAAGTCACGCCTCCCTACTGGACCTACGTGTGACTATACAATAGAAAGTGTACTAAAGAATAGGCTTAGTTCTTGAGTTATTATTCTCTGTTATTACAATGATAGTTATTATTTGCAGTTCCCCTCACTCTGAAAGTCACTCCTCGCTACTGGACCAACGTCTGGTTATACAAGAGAAAGGATACTAAAGAGTAGGCTTATTTCTTGAGTCATTATTCTCTGTTATTATAATGAAAGTTATTATTTGGAGTTCCCCTCACTTTGAAAGTCACCGCTCGCTACTGGACCTACGTCTGACTATACAATAGAAAGGGTACTAAAGGGTAGCCTAAGTTCTTGAGTTATTATTCTCTCTAGTTTTAATAAAAATTATTATTTGGAGCTTCCCTCACTTTGAAAGTCACGTCTCGCTACTGGACCTACGTCTGACTATACAATAGAAAGTGTACTAAAGAGTAGGCTTAGTTCTTGAATTATTATTCTCCCTTGTTTTAATGAAAATTATTATTTGGAGCTTCCCATACTTTGAAAGTCACGCCTCGCTACTGGACCTACGTGTGACTATACAATAGAAAGGGTACTAAAGAGTAGGCTTAGTTCTTGAATTATTATTCTCCCTTGTTTTAATGAAAATTATTATTTGGAGCTTCCCACACTTTGAAAGTCACGCCTCGCTACTGGACCTATGTGTGACTGTACAATAGAAAGAGCACTAAAGAGTAGGCTTAGTTCTTTTAGTCATTATTCTCTGTAATTATAATGAAGGTTATTACTTGGAATTCCCCTCAATTTGGAAAGTCACGCCTCGCTACTGGACCTACGTGTGACTGTACAATAGAAAGAGTACTAAAGAGTAGGCTTAGTTCTTTGAGTCATTATTCTCTGTTATTATAATGAAAGTTATTATTTGGAGTTCCCCTCTCTTTGAAAGTCACGCCTCGATACTAGACCTACGTGTGACTGTAAAATAGAAAGAATATAAAGGAGTAGGTTAGTTCTTGGGTCATTATTCTCTGTTATTATAATCAAAGTTATTATTTGGCGTTCCCCTCACATTGAAAGTCACGCCTCGCCACTGGACCTACGTCTGGCTATACAATAGAAAGAGTACTAAAGAGTAGCCTTAGTTCTTGAGGCATTATTCTATGTTAATATAATGAAAGTTTTTATTTGGGGTTCCCCTCACTTTAATTATCACACCTCGCTACTGGACCTACGTGTGACTGTACAATAGAAAAATACTAAAGAGTAGGCTTAGTTCTTGAGTTATTATTCTCCGTTACTATAATGAAAGTTATTATTTAGAGCTTCCCTCACCTTGAAAGTCACACCTCGATACTGGACCTACGTCTGACTATACAATAGAAAGAATACTAAAGAGTAGGCTTAGTTCTTGAGTTATTATTCTCTGTTGTTTTAATGAAAATTATTATTTGGAGCTTCCCTCACTTTGCAGTCACGCCCCGCTACTGGACCTATGTCTGACTATACAATAGAAAGGGTACTAAAGGGTAGCCTAAGTTCTTGAGTTATTATTCTCTCTTGTTTTAATGAAACTTATTATTTGGAGCTTTCCTTAATTTGAAAGTCATGTCTGGCTACTGGACCTACGTGTGACTGTACAATAGAAAGGGTACTAAAGAGTAGGCTTAGTTCTTGAGTTATTATTCTCTCTTGTTTTAATGAAAATTATTATTTGGAGCTTCCCTCACTTTGAAAGTCACGCCTCCCTACTGGACCTATGTCTGATTAAACAATAGAAAGGGTACTAAAGGGTAGCCTAAGTTCTTGAGTTATTATTCTCTCTCGTTTTAATGAAAATTATTATTTGGAGCTTCCCTCACTTTGAAAGTCACGTCTCCCTACTGGACCTATGTCTGACTAAACAATAGAAAGGCTACTAAAGTGTAGCCTAAGTTCTTGAGTTATTATTCTCTCTCGTTTTAATGAAAATTATTATTTGGAGCTTCCCTCACTTTGAAAGGCACGCCTCCCTACTGGACCTACGTGTGACTATACAATAGAAAGTGTACTAAAGAATAGGCTTAGTTCTTAGAGCTATTATTCTCTGTTATTACAATGATAGTTATTATTTGGAGTTCCCCTCACTTTGAAAGTCACTCCTCGCTACTGGACCAACGTCTTGTTATACAATAGAAAGAATACTAAAGAGTAGGCTTATTTCTTGAGTCATTATTCTCTGTTATTATAATGAAAGTTATTATTTGGAGTTCCCCTCACTTTGAAAGTCACCCCTCGCTACTGGACCTGCTTCTGACTATAAATTAGAAAGGATACTAAAGAGTAGCCTTAGTTCTTGAGTCATTATTCTCTGTTATTATAATGAAAGTTATTATTTGGAGTTCCCCTCACGTTGAAGGTCACCCCTCGCTACTGGACCTGCTTCTGACTATACAATAGAAAGGATACTAAAGAGTAGCCTTAGTTCTAGAGCCATTATTCTCTGTTATTATAATGAAAGTTATTATTTCGAGCTTCCCTCACTTTGAAAGTCACGCCTTGATACTGGACCTACGTCTGACTGTACAATAGAAAGGATACTAAAGGGTAGCCTAAGTTCTTGAGTTATTATTCTCTCTAGTTTTAATAAAAATTATTATTTGGAGCTTCCCTCACTTTGAAAGTCACGTCTCGCTACTGGACCTACGTCTGACTATACAATAGAAAGGGTACTAAAGGGTAGCCTAAGTTCTTGAGTTATTATTCTCTCTAGTTTTAATAAAAATTATTATTTGGAGCTTCCCTCACTTTGAAAGTCACGTCTCGCTACTGGACCTACGTCTGACTATACAATAGAAAGGGTACTAAAGGGTAGCCTAAGTTCTTGAGTTATTATTCTCTCTAGTTTTAATAAAAATTATTATTTGGAGCTTCCCTCACTTTGAAAGTCACGTCTCGCTACTGGACCTACGTCTGACTATACAATAGAAAGGGTACTAAAGGGTAGCCTAATTTCTTGAGTTATTATTCTCTCTAGTTTTAATAAAAATTATTATTTAGAGCTTCCCTCACTTTGAAAGTCACGTCTAGCTACTGGACCTACGTGTGACTATACAATAGAAAGCTTACTAAAGGGTAGCCTAAGTTCTTGAGTTATTATTCTCTCTAGTTTTAATAAAAATTATTATTTGGAGCTTCCCACACTTTGAAAGTCACGTCTCGCTACTGGACCTACGTGTGACTATACAATAGAAAGGGTACTAAAGAGTAGGCTTAGTTCTTGAATTATTATTCTCCCTTGTTTTAATGAAAATTATTATTTGGAGCTTCCCACACTTTGAAAGTCACGCCTCGCTACTGGACCTACGTGTGACTGTACAATAGAAAGAGCACTAAAGAGTAGGCTTAGTTCTTTTAGTCATTATTCTCTGTTATTATAATGAAGGTTATTTCTTGGAATTCCCCTCAATTTGGAATGTCACGCCTCGCTACTGGACCTACGTGTGACTGTACAATAGAAAGAGTACTAAAGGGTAGGCTTAGTTCTTTGAGTCATTATTCTCTGTTATTATAATGAAAGTTATTATTTGGAGTTCCCCTCTCTTTGAAAGTCACGCCTCGATACTAGACCTACGTGTGACTGTAAAATAGAAAGAATATAAAGGAGTAGGCTTAGTTCTTGGGTCATTATTCTCTGTTATTATAATCAAAGTTATTATTTGGCGTTCCCCTCACATTGAAAGTCACGCCTCGCCACTGGACCTACGTCTGGTTATACAATAGAAAGAGTACTAAAGAGTAGCCTTAGTTCTTGAGGCATTATTCTATGTTAATATAATGAAAGTTTTTATTTGGTGTTCCCCTCACTTTAATTATCACACCTCGCTACTGGACCTACGTGTGACTGTACAATAGAAAGAATACTAAAGAGTAGGCTTAGTTCTTGAGTTATTATTCTCTGTTGTTTTAATGAAAATTATTATTTGGAGCTTCCCTCACTTTGCAGTCACGCCCCGCTACTGGACCTATGTCTGACTATACAATAGAAAGGGTACTAAAGGGTAGCCTAAGTTCTTGAGTTATTATTCTCTCTTGTTTTAATGAAACTTATTATTTGGAGCTTTCATTAATTTGAAAGTCATGTCTGGCTACTGGACCTACGTGTGACTGTACAATAGAAAGGGTACTAAAGAGTAGGCTTAGTTCTTGAGTTATTATTCTCTCTTGTTTTAATGAAAATTATTATTTGGGGCTTCCCTCACTTTGAAAGTCACGCCTCCCTACTGGACCTATGTCTGACTAAACAATAGAAAGGGTACTAAAGGGTAGCCTACGTTCTTGAGTTATTATTCTCTCTCGTTTTAATGAAAATTATTATTTGGAGCTTCCCTCACTTTGAAAGTCACGCCTCCCTACTGGACCTATGTCTGACTAAACAATAGAAAGGGTACTAAAGGGTAGCCTAAGTTCTTGAGTTATTATTCTCTCTCGTTTTAATGAAAATTATTATTTGGAGCTTCCCTCACTTTGAAAGTCACGCCTCCCTACTGGACCTACGTGTGACTATACAATAGAAAGTGTACTAAAGAATAGGCTTAGTTCTTAGAGCTATTATTCTCTGTTATTACAATGATAGTTATTATTTGGAGTTCCCCTCACTTTGAAAGTCACTCCTCGCTACTGGACCAACGTCTGGTTATACAATAGAAAGAATACTAAAGAGTAGGCTTATTTCTTGAGTCATTATTCTCTGTTATTACAATGAAAGTTATTATTTGGAGTTCCCCTCACATTGAAAGTCACCCCTCGCTACTGGACCTGCTTCTGACCATACAATAGAAAGGATACTAAAGAGTAGCCTTAGTTCTTTAGTCATTATTCTCTGTTATTATAATGAAAGTTATTATTTGGAGTTCCCCTCACTTTGAAAGTCACCCCTCGCTACTGGACCTGCTTCTGACTATACAATAGAAAGGATACTAAAGAGTAGCCTTAGTCCTAGAGCCATTATTCTCTGTTATTATAATGAAAGTTATTATTTCGAGCTTCCCTCACTTTGAAAGTCACGCCTTGATACTGGACCTACGTCTGACTGTACAATAGAAAGGATACTAAAGAGTAGGCTTAGTTCTTGAGTTATTATTCTATGTTATTATAATGAAAGTTATTATTTGGAGTTCCCCTCACTTTGAAAGTCACCGCTCGCTTCTGGACCTACGTCTGACTATACAATAGAAAGGGTACTAAAGGGTAGCCTAAGTTCTTGAGTTATTATTCTCTCTAGTTTTAATAAAAATTATTATTTGGAGCTTCCCTCACTTTGAAAGTCACGTCTGGCTACTGGACCTACGTCTGACTATACAATAGAAAGGGTACTAAAGGGTAGCCTAAGTTCTTGAGTTATTATTCTATCTAGTTTTAATAAAAATTATTATTTAGAGCTTCCCTCACTTTGAAAGTCACGTCTCGCTACTGGACCTACGTGTGACTATACAATAGAAAGGGTACTAAAGGGTAGCCTAAGTTCTTGAGTTATTATTCTCTCTAGTTTTAATAAAAATTATTATTTGGAGCTTCCCTCACTTTGAAAGTCACGTCTCGCTACTGGACCTACGTGTGACTATACAATAGAAAGGGTACTAAAGAGTAGGCTTAGTTCTTGAATTATTATTCTCCCTTGTTTTAATGAAAATTATTATTTGGAGCTTCCCACACTTTGAAAGTCACGCCTCGCTACTGGACCTACGTGTGACTGTACAATAGAAAGAGCACTAAAGAGTAGGCTTAGTTCTTTTAGTCATTATTCTCTGTTATTATAATGAAGGTTATTACTTGGAATTCCCCTCAATTTGGAAAGTCACGCCTCGCTACTGGACCTACGTGTGACTGTACAATAGAAAGAGTACTAAAGAGTAGGCTTAGTTCTTTGAGTCATTATTCTCTGTTATTATAATGAAAGTTATTATTTGGAGTTCCCCTCTCTTTGAAAGTCACGCCTCGATACTAGACCTACGTGTGACTGTAAAATAGAAAGAATATAAAGGAGTAGGCTTAGTTCTTGGGTCATTATTCTCTGTTATTATAATCAAAGTTATTATTTGGCGTTCCCCTCACATTGAAAGTCACGCCTCGCCACTGGACCTACGTCTGGCTATACAATAGAAAGAGTACTAAAGAGTAGCCTTAGTTCTTGAGGCATTATTCTATGTTAATATAATGAAAGTTTTTATTTGGGGTTCCCCTCACTTTAATTATCACACCTCGCTACTGGACCTACGTGTGACTGTACAATAGAAAAATACTAAAGAGTAGGCTTAGTTCTTGAGTTATTATTCTCCGTTACTATAATGAAAGTTATTATTTAGAGCTTCCCTCACCTTGAAAGTCACACCTCGATACTGGACCTACGTCTGACTATACAATAGAAAGAATACTAAAGAGTAGGCTTAGTTCTTGAGTTATTATTCTCTGTTGTTTTAATGAAAATTATTATTTGGAGCTTCCCTCACTTTGCAGTCACGCCCCGCTACTGGACCTATGTCTGACTATACAATAGAAAGGGTACTAAAGGGTAGCCTAAGTTCTTGAGTTATTATTCTCTCTTGTTTTAATGAAACTTATTATTTGGAGCTTTCCTTAATTTGAAAGTCATGTCTGGCTACTGGACCTACGTGTGACTGTACAATAGAAAGGGTACTAAAGAGTAGGCTTAGTTCTTGAGTTATTATTCTCTCTTGTTTTAATGAAAATTATTATTTGGAGCTTCCCTCACTTTGAAAGTCACGCCTCCCTGCTGGACCTATGTCTGACTAAACAATAGAAAGGGTACTAAAGGGTAGCCTACGTTCTTGAGTTATTATTCTCTCTCGTTTTAATGAAAATTATTATTTGGAGCTTCCCTCACTTTGCAGTCACGCCCCGCTACTGGACCTATGTCTGACTATACAATAGAAAGGGTACTAAAGGGTAGCCTAAGTTCTTGAGTTATTATTCTCTCTTGTTTTAATGAAAATTATTATTTGGAGCTTCCCTCACTTTGCAGTCACGCCCCGCTACTGGACCTATATCTGACTATACAATAGAAAGGGTACTAAAGGGTAGCCTAAGATCTTGAGTTATTATTCTCTCTAGTTTTAATGAAAATTATTATTTGGAGCTTTCCTTAATTTGAAAGTCACGTCTCCCTACTGGACCTATGTCTGACTAAACAATAGAAAGGGTACTAAAGGGTAGCCTAAGTTCTTGAGATATTATTCTCTCTAGTTTTAATGAAAATTATTTTTTGGAGCTTCCCTCATTTTGAAAGTCACGCCTCCCTACTGGACCTACGTGTGACTGTACAATAGAAAGGGTACTAAAGAATAGGCTTAGTTCTTGAGTTATTATTCTCTGTTATTACAATGATAGTTATTATTTGGAGTTCCCCTCACTTTGAAAGTCACTCCTCGCTACTGGACCAACGTCTGGTTATACAAGAGAAAGGATACTAAAGAGTAGGCTTATTTCTTGAGTCATTATTCTCTGTTATTACAATGAAAGTTATTATTTGGAGTTCCCCTCACTTTGAAAGTCACCCCTCGCTACTGGACCTGCTTCTGACCATACAATAGAAAGGATACTAAAGAGTAGCCTTAGTTCTTGAGTCATTATTCTCTGTTATTATAATGAAAGTTATTATTTGGAGTTCCCCTCACTTTGAAAGTCACCCCTCGCTACTGGACCTACATCTGACTATACAATAGAAAGGATACTAAAGAGTAGCCTTAGTTCTAGAGCCATTATTCTCTGTTATTATAATGAAAGTTATTATTTCGAGCTTCCCTCACTTTGAAAGTCACGCCTTGATACTGGACCTACGTCTGACTGTACAATAGAAAGGATACTAAAGAGTAGGCTTAGTTCTTGAGTTATTATTCTATGTTATTATAATGAAAGTTATTATTTGGAGTTCCCCTCACTTTGAAAGTCACCGCTCGCTACTGGACCTACGTCTGACTATACAATAGAAAGGGTACTAAAGAGTAGCCTAAGTTCTTGAGTTATTATTCTCTCTAGTTTTAATAAAAAATATTATTTGGAGCTTCCCTCACTTTGAAAGTCACGTCTCGCTACTGGACCTACGTCTGACTATACAATAGAAAGGGTACTAAAGGGTAGCCTAAGTTCTTGAGTTATTATTCTCTCTAGTTTTAATAAAAATTATTATTTAGAGCTTCCCTCACTTTGAAAGTCACGTCTAGCTACTGGACCTACGTGTGACTATACAATAGAAAGGGTACTAAAGGGTAGCCTAAGTTCTTGAGTTATTATTCTCTCTAGTTTTAATAAAAATTATTATTTGGAGCTTCCCTCACTTTGAAAGTCACGTCTTGCTACTGGACCTACGTGTGACTGTACAATAGAAAGAGCACTAAAGAGTAGGCTTAGTTCTTTTAGTCATTATTCTCTGTTATTATAATGAAGGTTATTACTTGGAATTCCCCTCAATTTGGAATGTCACGCCTCGCTACTGGACCTACGTGTGACTGTACAATAGAAAGAGTACTAAAGAGTAGGCTTAGTTCTTTGAGTCATTATTCTCTGTTATTATAATGAAAGTTATTATTTGGAGTTCCCCTCTCTTTGAAAGTCACGCCTCGATACTAGACCTACGTGTGACTGTAAAATAGAAAGAATATAAAGGAGTAGGCTTAGTTCTTGGGTCATTATTCTCTGTTATTATAATCAAAGTTATTATTTGGCGTTCCCCTCACATTGAAAGTTACGCCTCGCCACTGGACCTACGTCTGGCTATACAATAGAAAGAGTACTAAAGAGTAGCCTTAGTTCTTGAGGCATTATTCTATGTTAATATAATGAAAGTTTTTATTTGGGGTTCCCCTCACTTTAATTATCACACCTCGCTACTGGACCTACGTGTGACTGTACAATAGAAAAGTACTAAAGAGTAGGCTTAGTTCTTGAGTTATTATTCTCCGTTACTATAATGAAAGTTATTATTTAGAGCTTCCCCCACCTTGAAAGTCACACCTCGATACTGGACCTACGTCTGACTATACAATAGAAAGAATACTAAAGAGTAGGCTTAGTTCTTGAGTTATTATTCTCTGTTGTTTTAATTAAAATTATTATTTGGAGCTTCCCTCACTTTGCAGTCACGCCCCGCTACTGGACCTATGTCTGACTATACAATAGAAAGGGTATTAAAGGGTAGCCTAAGTTCTTGAGTTATTATTCTCTCTCGTTTTAATGAAAATTATTATTTGGAGCTTCCCTCACTTTGAAAGTCACGCCTCCCTACTGGACCTATGTCTGACTAAACAATAGAAAGGGTACTAAAGTGTAGCCTAAGTTCTTGAGTTATTATTCTCTCTCGTTTTAATGAAAATTATTATTTGGAGCTACCCTCACTTTGAAAGTCACGCCTCCCTACTGGACCTACGTGTGACTATACAATAGAAAGTGTACTAAAGAATAGGCTTAGTTCTTAGAGCTATTATTCTCTGTTATTACAATGATAGTTATTATTAGGAGTTCCCCTCACTTTGAAAGTCACTCCTCGCTACTGGACCAACGTCTGGTTATACAATAGAAAGAATACTAAAGAGTAGGCTTATTTCTTGAGTCATTATTCTCTGTTATTATAATGAAAGTTATTATTTGGAGTTCCCCTCACTTTGAAAGTCGCGCCTCGCTACTGGACCAAAGTCTTACTGTACAATAGATAGAATATAAAAGAGTAGGCTTAGTTCTTTTTGTCATTATTGTCTGTTATTACAATGAAAGTCTTTAGTTTGAGTTCCCCTCACTTTGAAAGTCACACCTCGATACTGGACCTACGTCTGACTGTACAATAGAAAGAATACTAAAGAGTTGCCTCAGTTCGTAATTTCATTATGCTCTGTTATTATATTGAAAGTAATTATTTGGAGTTCCGTTCACTTTGAACGTCACGCCTCGATACTGCACCTACGTCTGTCTGAACAATAGAAAGAGTACTAAAGAGTAGCCTTAGTTCTTGAGGCATTATTCTATGTTAATATAATGAAAGTTTTTATTTGGGGTTCCCCTCACTTTGAAAGTCACGACACCATACTGGACCTACTTGTGACTATACAATAGAAAGAATACTAAAGAGTAGCCTTAGTTCTTGAGTCATTATTCTCTGTTACTATAAAGAAAGTTATTATTTGGAGTTCCCCTCACTTTGAAACTCGCGCCTCGCTACTGGACCTAAGTCTGACTATACAATAGAAAGAATACTGAAGAGTAGCCTTAGTTCTTGAGTCATTATTCTCTGTTATTACAAATAAAGTTATTATTTGGAGTTCCCCTCACTTTGAAACTCGCGCCTCGCTACTGGACCTACGTCTGACTGTACTATAGAAAGAATACAGAAGAGTAGACTTAGTTCTTAAGTCATTATTCTCTGTTACTACAAATAAAGTTATTATTTGGAGTTCCCCTCACTTTGAAAGTCACGCCTCACTAATGGACCTATGTGCCAGTGTACAATAGAAAGAATACTAAAGAGTAGCCTTAGTTCTTGAGTCATTATTCTCTGTTATTATAATGAAAGTTATTATTTAGAGCTTCCCTCACTTTGAAAGTCACGCCTTGATACTGGACCTACGTCTGACTGTACAATAGAAAGTATTCTAAAGAGTAGGCTTAGTTCTTGAGTTATTATTCTATGTTATTATAATGAAAGTTATTATTTGGAGTTCCCCTCACTTTGAAAGTCACGCCTTGATACTGGACCTACGTCTGACTATACAATAGTAAGGATACTAAAGAGTAGGCTTAGTTCTTGAGTTATTATTCTATATTATTATAATGAAAGTTATTATTTGGAGTTCCCCTCACTTTGAAAGTCACCGCTCGCTACTGGACCTACGTGTGACTATACAATAGAAAGGGTACTAAACGGTAGCCTAAGTTCTTGAGTTATTATTCTCTCTAGTTTTAATAAAAATTATTATTTGGAGCTTCCCTCACTTTGAAAGTCACGTCTCGCTACTGGACCTACGTGTGACTATACAATAGAAAGGGTACTAAAGAGTAGGCTTAGTTCTTGAATTATTATTCTCCCTTGTTTTAATGAAAATTATTATTTGGAGCTTCCCACACTTTGAAAGTCACGCCTCGCTACTGGACCTACGTGTGACTGTACAATAGAAAGAGTACTAAAGAGTAGGCTTAGTTCTTTGAGTCATTATTCTCTGTTATTATAATGAAGGTTATTACTTGGAATTCCCCTCAATTTGGAAAGACACGCCTCGCTACTGGACCTACGTGTGACTGTACAATAGAAAGAGTACTAAAGAGTAGGCTTAGTTCTTTGAGTCATTATTCTCTGTTATTATAATGAAAGTTATTATTTGGAGTTCCCCTCACTTTGAAAGTCACGCCTCGATACTAGACCTACGTGTGACTGTAAAATAGAAAGAATATAAAGGAGTAGGCGTAGTTCTTGGGTCATTATTCTCTGTTATTATAATCAAAGTTATTATTTGGCGTTCCCCTCACATTGAAAGTCACGCCTCGCCACTGGACCTACGTCTGGCTATACAATAGAAAGAGTACTAAAGAGTAGCCTTAGTTCTTGAGGCATTATTCTATGTTAATATAATGAAAGTTTTTATTTGGGGTTCCCCTCACTTTGAATATCACACCTCGCTACTGGACCTACGTGTGACTGTACAATAGAAAAATACTAAAGAGTAGGCTTAGTTCTTGAGTTATTATTCTCTGTTATTATAATGAAAGTTATTATTTAGAGCTTCCCTCACCTTGAAAGTCACACCTCTATACTGGACCTATGTCTGACTATACAATAGAAAGGGTACTAAAGGGTAGCGTAAGTTCTTGAGTTATTATTCTCTCTATTTTTAATGAAAATTATTATTTGGAGCTTTCCTTACTTTGAAAGTCATGTCTCGCTACTGGACCTACGTGTGACTGTACAATAGAAAGAGTACTAAAGAGTGGGCTTAGTTCTTGAGTTATTATTCTCTCTTGTTTTAATGAAAGTTATTATTTAGAGCTTCCCTCACCTTGAAAGTCACACCTCGATACTGGACCTACGTCTGACTATACAATAGAAAGAATACTAAAGAGTAGGCTTAGTTCTTGAGTTATTATTCTCTGTTGTTTTAATGAAAATTATTATTTGGAGCTTCCCTCACTTTGCAGTCACGCCCCGCTATTGGACCTATGTCTGACTATACAATAGAAAGGGTACTAAAGGGTAGCGTAAGTTCTTGAGTTATTATTCTCTCTAGTTTTAATGAAAATTTCTATTTGGAGCTTTCCTTACTTTGAAAGTCACGTCTCGCTACTGGACCTACGTGTGACTATACAATAGAAAGGGTACTAAAGGGTAGCCTAAGTTCTTGAGTTATTATTCTCTCTTGTTTTAATAAAAATTATTATTTGGAGCTTCCCTCACTTTGAAAGTCACGTCTCGCTACTGGACCTACGTCTGACTATACAATAGAAAGGGTACTAAAGGGTAGCCTAAGTTCTTGAGTTATTATTCTCTCTAGTTTTAATAAAAATTATTATTTAGAGCTTCCCTCACTTTGAAAGTCACGTCTAGCTACTGGACCTACGTGTGACTATACAATAGAAAGGGTACTAAAGGGTAGCCTAAGTTCTTGAGTTATTATTCTCTCTAGTTTTAATAAAAATTATTATTTGGAGCTTCCCTCACTTTGAAAGTCACGTCTCGCTACTGGACCTACGTGTGACTATACAATAGAAAGGGTACTAAAGAGTAGGCTTAGTTCTTGAATTATTATTCTCCCTTGTTTTAATGAAAATTATTATTTTTAGCTTCCCACACTTTGAAAGTCACGCCTCGCTACTGGACCTACGTGTGACTGTACAATAGAAAGAGTACTAAAGAGTAGGCTTAGTTCTTTGAGTCATTATTCTCTGTTATTATAATGAAAGTTATTATTTGGAGTTCCCCTCACTTTGAAAGTCACGCCTCGATACTAGACCTACGTGTGACTATAAAATAGAAAGAATATAAAGGAGTAGGCTTAGTTCTTGGGTCATTATTCTCTGTTATTATAATGAAGGTTATTACTTGGAATTCCCCTCAATTTGGAAAGTCACGCCTCGCTACTGGACCTACGTGTGACTGTACAATAGAAAGAGTACTAAAGAGTAGGCTTAGTTCTTTGAGTCATTATTCTCTGTTATTATAATCAAAGTTATTATTTGGCGTTCCCCTCACATTGAAAGTCACGCCTCGCCACTGGACCTACGTCTGGCTATACAATAGAAAGAGTACTAAAGAGTAGCCTTAGTTCTTGAGGCATTATTCTATGTTAATATAATGAAAGTTTTTATTTGGGGTTCCCCTCACTTTAATTATCACACCTCGCTACTGGACCTACGTGTGACTGTACAATAGAAAAATACTAAAGAGTAGGCTTAGTTCTTGAGTTATTATTCTCCGTTACTATAATTAAAGTTATTATTTAGAGCTTCCCTCACCTTGAAAGTCACACCTCGATACTGGACCTACGTCTGACTATACAATAGAAAGAATACTAAAGAGTAGGCTTAGTTCTTGAGTTATTATTCTCTGTTGTTTTAATGAAAATTATTATTTGGAGCTTCCCTCACTTTGCAGTCACGCCCCGCTATTGGACCTATGTCTGACTATACAATAGAAAGGGTACTCAAGGGTAGCGTAAGTTCTTGAGTTATTATTCTCTCTAGTTTTAATGAAAATTTCTATTTGGAGCTTTCCTTACTTTGAAAGTCACGTCTCGCTACTGGACCTACGTGTGACTATACAATAGAAAGGGTACTAAAGGGTAGCCTAAGTTCTTGAGTTATTATTCTCTCTTGTTTTAATAAAAATTATTATTTGGAGCTTCCCTCACTTTGAAAGTCACGTCTCGCTACTGGACCTACGTCTGACTATACAATAGAAAGGGTACTAAAGGGTAGCCTAAGTTCTTGAGTTATTATTCTCTCTAGTTTTAATAAAAATTATTATTTAGAGCTTCCCTCACTTTGAAAGTCACGTCTAGCTACTGGACCTACGTGTGACTATACAATAGAAAGGGTACTAAAGGGTAGCCTAAGTTCTTGAGTTATTATTCTCTCTAGTTTTAATAAAAATTATTATTTGGAGCTTCCCTCACTTTGAAAGTCACGTCTCGCTACTGGACCTACGTGTGACTATAAAATAGAAAGAATATAAAGGAGTAGGCTTAGTTCTTGGGTCATTATTCTCTGTTATTATAATGAAAGTTATTATTTGGAGCTTCCCTCACTTTGAAAGTCACGCCTCGATACTAGACCTACGTGTGACTATAAAATAGAAAGAATATAAAGGAGTAGGCTTAGTTCTTGGGTCATTATTCTCTGTTATTATAATGAAGGTTATTACTTGGAATTCCCCTCAATTTGGAAAGTCACGCCTCGCTACTGGACCTACGTGTGACTGTACAATAGAAAGAGTACTAAAGAGTAGGCTTAGTTCTTTGAGTCATTATTCTCTGTTATTATAATGAAAGTTATTATTTGGAGTTCCCCTCTCTTTGAAAGTCACGCCTCGATACTAGACCTACGTGTGACTATAAAATAGAAAGAATATAAAGGAGTAGGCTTAGTTCTTGGGTCATTATTCTCTGTTATTATAATCAAAGTTATTATTTGGCGTTCCCCTCACATTGAAAGTCACGCCTCGCCACTGGACCTACGTCTGGCTATACAATAGAAAGAGTACTAAAGAGTAGCCTTAGTTCTTGAGGCATTATTCTATGTTAATATAATGAAAGTTTTTATTTGGGGTTCCCCTCACTTTAATTATCACACCTCGCTACTGGACCTACGTGTGACTGTACAATAGAAAAATACTAAAGAGTAGGCTTAGTTCTTGAGTTATTATTCTCCGTTACTATAATGAAAGTTATTATTTAGAGCTTCCCTCACCTTGAAAGTCACACCTCGATACTGGACCTACGTCTGACTATACAATAGAAAGAATACTAAAGAGTAGGCTTAGTTCTTGAGTTATTATTCTCTGTTGTTTTAATTAAAATTATTATTTGGAGCTTCCCTCACTTTGCAGTCACGCCCCGCTACTGGACCTATGTCTGACTATACAATAGAAAGGGTACTAAAGGGTAGCCTAAGTTCTTGAGTTATTATTCTCTCTTTTTTTAATGAAACTTATTATTTGGAGCTTTCCTTAATTTGAAAGTCATGTTTGGCTACTGGACCTACGTGTGACTGTACAATAGAAAGAGTACTAAAGAGTAGGCTTAGTTCTTGAGTTATTATTCTCTCTTAATTTAATGAAAATTATTATTTGGAGCTTCCCTCACTTTGAAAGTCACCCCTCGCTACTGGACCTGCTTCTGACTATACAATAGAAAGGATACTAAAGAGTAGCCTTAGTTCTTGAGTCATTATTCTCTGTTATTATAATGTAAGTTATTATTTGGAGTTCCCCTCAATTTGAAAGTCGCGCCTCGCTACTGGACCAAAGTCTTACTGTACAATAGATAGAATATAAAAGAGTAGGCTTAGTTCTTTTTGTCATTATTGTCTGTTATTACAATGAAAGTCTTTAGTTTGAGTTCCCCTCACTTTGAAAGTCACACCTCGATACTGGACCTACGTCTGACTGTACAATAGAAAGAATACTAAAGAGTTGCCTCCGTTCGTAATTTCATTATGCTCTGTTATTATATTGAAAGTAATTATTTGGAGTTCCGTTCCTTTGAACGTCACGCCTCGATACTGCACCTACGTCTGTCTGTACAATAGAAAGAGTACTAAAGAGTAGCCTTAGTTTTAGTCATTATTCTCTGTTATTTTAATGAAAGTTTTTATTTGGGGTTCCCCTCACTTTGAAAGTCACGACACCATACTGGACCTACTTGTGACTATACAATAGAAAGAATACTGAAGAGTAGCCTTAGTTCTTGAGTCATTATTCTCTGTTATTACAAATAAAGTTATTATTTGGAGTTCCCCTCACTTTGAAACTCGCGCCTCGCTACTGGACCTACGTCTGACTGTACAATAGAAAGAATACAGAAGGGTAGACTTAGTTCTTGAGTCATTATTCTCTGTTACTACAAATAAAGTTATTATTTGGAGTTCCCCTCACTTTGAAAGTCACGCCTCACTAATGGACCTATGTGCCAGTGTACAATAGAAAGAATACTAAAGAGTAGCCTTAGTTCTTGAGTCATTATTCTCTGTTATTATAATGAAAGTTATTATTTAGAGCTTCCCTCACTTTGAAAGTCACGCCTTGATACTGGACCTACGTCTGACTGTACAATAGAAAGTATTCTAAAGAGTAGGCTTAGTTCTTGAGTTATTATTCTATGTTATTATAAAGAAAGTTATTATTTGGAGTTCCCCTCACTTTGAAAGTCACGCCTTGATACTGGACCTACGTCTGACTATACAATAGTAAGGATACTAAAGAGTAGGCTTAGTTCTTGAGTTATTATTCCATGTTATTATAATGAAAGCTATTATTTGGAGTTCCCCTCACTTTGAAAGTCACGCCTCACTAATGGACCTATGTGCCAGTGTACAATAGAAAGAATACTAAAGAGTAGCCTTAGTTCTTGAGTCATTATTCTCTGTTATTATAATGAAAGTTATTATTTAGAGCTTCCCTCACTTTGAAAGTCACGCCTTGATACTGGACCTACGTCTGACTGTACAATAGAAAGTATTCTAAAGAGTAGGCTTAGTTCTTGAGTTATTATTCTATGTTATTATAATGAAAGTTATTATTTGGAGTTCCCCTCACTTTGAAAGTCACGCCTTGATACTGGACCTACGTCTGACTATACAATAGTAAGGATACTAAAGAGTAGGCTTAGTTCTTGAGTTATTATTCTATATTATTATAATGAAAGTTATTATTTGGAGTTCCCCTCACTTTGAAAGTCACCGCTCGCTACTGGACCTACGTGTGACTATACAATAGAAAGGGTACTAAACGGTAGCCTAAGTTCTTGAGTTATTATTCTCTCTAGTTTTAATAAAAATTATTATTTGGAGCTTCCCTCACTTTGAAAGTCACGTCTCGCTACTGGACCTACGTGTGACTATACAATAGAAAGGGTACTAAAGAGTAGGCTTAGTTCTTGAATTATTATTCTCCCTTTTTTTAATGAAAATTATTATTTGGAGCTTCCCACACTTTGAAAGTCACGCCTCGCTACTGGACCTACGTGTGACTGTACAATAGAAAGAGTACTAAAGAGTAGGCTTAGTTCTTTGAGTCATTATTCTCTGTTATTATAATGAAGGTTATTACTTGGAATTCCCCTCAATTTGGAAAGACACGCCTCGCTACTGGACCTACGTGTGACTGTACAATAGAAAGAGTACTAAAGAGTAGGCTTAGTTCTTTGAGTCATTATTCTCTGTTATTATAATGAAAGTTATTATTTGGAGTTCCCCTCACTTTGAAAGTCACGCCTCGATACTAGACCTACGTGTGACTGTAAAATAGAAAGAATATAAAGGAGTAGGCGTAGTTCTTGGGTCATTATTCTCTGTTATTATAATCAAAGTTATTATTTGGCGTTCCCCTCACATTGAAAGTCACGCCTCGCCACTGGACCTACGTCTGGCTATACAATAGAAAGAGTACTAAAGAGTAGCCTTAGTTCTTGAGGCATTATTCTATGTTAATATAATGAAAGTTTTTATTTGGGGTTCCCCTCACTTTGAATATCACACCTCGCTACTGGACCTACGTGTGACTGTACAATAGAAAAATACTAAAGAGTAGGCTTAGTTCTTGAGTTATTATTCTCTGTTATTATAATGAAAGTTATTATTTAGAGCTTCCCTCACCTTGAAAGTCACACCTCTATACTGGACCTATGTCTGACTATACAATAGAAAGGGTACTAAAGGGTAGCGTAAGTTCTTGAGTTATTATTCTCTCTATTTTTAATGAAAATTATTATTTGGAGCTTTCCTTACTTTGAAAGTCATGTCTCGCTACTGGACCTACGTGTGACTGTACAATAGAAAGAGTACTAAAGAGTGGGCTTAGTTCTTGAGTTATTATTCTCTCTTGTTTTAATGAAAGTTATTATTTAGAGCTTCCCTCACCTTGAAAGTCACACCTCGATACTGGACCTACGTCTGACTATACAATAGAAAGAATACTAAAGAGTAGGCTTAGTTCTTGAGTTATTATTCTCTGTTGTTTTAATGAAAATTATTATTTGGAGCTTCCCTCACTTTGCAGTCACGCCCCGCTATTGGACCTATGTCTGACTATACAATAGAAAGGGTACTAAAGGGTAGCGTAAGTTCTTGAGTTATTATTCTCTCTAGTTTTAATGAAAATTTCTATTTGGAGCTTTCCTTACTTTGAAAGTCACGTCTCGCTACTGGACCTACGTGTGACTATACAATAGAAAGGGTACTAAAGGGTAGCCTAAGTTCTTGAGTTATTATTCTCTCTTGTTTTAATAAAAATTATTATTTGGAGCTTCCCTCACTTTGAAAGTCACGTCTCGCTACTGGACCTACGTCTGACTATACAATAGAAAGGGTACTAAAGGGTAGCCTAAGTTCTTGAGTTATTATTCTCTCTAGTTTTAATAAAAATTATTATTTAGAGCTTCCCTCACTTTGAAAGTCACGTCTAGCTACTGGACCTACGTGTGACTATACAATAGAAAGGGTACTAAAGGGTAGCCTAAGTTCTTGAGTTATTATTCTCTCTAGTTTTAATAAAAATTATTATTTGGAGCTTCCCTCACTTTGAAAGTCACGTCTCGCTACTGGACCTACGTGTGACTATACAATAGAAAGGGTACTAAAGAGTAGGCTTAGTTCTTGAATTATTATTCTCCCTTGTTTTAATGAAAATTATTATTTTTAGCTTCCCACACTTTGAAAGTCACGCCTCGCTACTGGACCTACGTGTGACTGTACAATAGAAAGAGTACTAAAGAGTAGGCTTAGTTCTTTGAGTCATTATTCTCTGTTATTATAATGAAAGTTATTATTTGGAGTTCCCCTCACTTTGAAAGTCACGCCTCGATACTAGACCTACGTGTGACTATAAAATAGAAAGAATATAAAGGAGTAGGCTTAGTTCTTGGGTCATTATTCTCTGTTATTATAATGAAGGTTATTACTTGGAATTCCCCTCAATTTGGAAAGTCACGCCTCGCTACTGGACCTACGTGTGACTGTACAATAGAAAGAGTACTAAAGAGTAGGCTTAGTTCTTTGAGTCATTATTCTCTGTTATTATAATGAAAGTTATTATTTGGAGTTCCCCTCTCTTTGAAAGTCACGCCTCGATACTAGACCTACGTGTGACTATAAAATAGAAAGAATATAAAGGAGTAGGCTTAGTTCTTGGGTCATTATTCTCTGTTATTATAATCAAAGTTATTATTTGGCGTTCCCCTCACATTGAAAGTCACGCCTCGCCACTGGACCTACGTCTGGCTATACAATAGAAAGAGTACTAAAGAGTAGCCTTAGTTCTTGAGGCATTATTCTATGTTAATATAATGAAAGTTTTTATTTGGGGTTCCCCTCACTTTAATTATCACACCTCGCTACTGGACCTACGTGTGACTGTACAATAGAAAAATACTAAAGAGTAGGCTTAGTTCTTGAGTTATTATTCTCCGTTACTATAATTAAAGTTATTATTTAGAGCTTCCCTCACCTTGAAAGTCACACCTCGATACTGGACCTACGTCTGACTATACAATAGAAAGAATACTAAAGAGTAGGCTTAGTTCTTGAGTTATTATTCTCTGTTGTTTTAATGAAAATTATTATTTGGAGCTTCCCTCACTTTGCAGTCACGCCCCGCTATTGGACCTATGTCTGACTCTACAATAGAAAGGGTACTCAAGGGTAGCGTAAGTTCTTGAGTTATTATTCTCTCTAGTTTTAATGAAAATTTCTATTTGGAGCTTTCCTTACTTTGAAAGTCACGTCTCGCTACTGGACCTACGTGTGACTATACAATAGAAAGGGTACTAAAGGGTAGCCTAAGTTCTTGAGTTATTATTCTCTCTTGTTTTAATAAAAATTATTATTTGGAGCTTCCCTCACTTTGAAAGTCACGTCTCGCTACTGGACCTACGTCTGACTATACAATAGAAAGGGTACTAAAGGGTAGCCTAAGTTCTTGAGTTATTATTCTCTCTTGTTTTAATAAAAATTATTATTTGGAGCTTCCCTCACTTTGAAAGTCACGTCTCGCTACTGGACCTACGTCTGACTATACAATAGAAAGGGTACTAAAGGGTAGCCTAAGTTCTTGAGTTATTATTCTCTCTAGTTTTAATAAAAATTATTATTTGGAGCTTCCCTCACTTTGAAAGTCACGTCTCGCTACTGGACCTACGTGTGACTATACAATAGAAAGGGTACTAAAGAGTAGGCTTAGTTCTTGAATTATTATTCTCCCTTGTTTTAATGAAAATTATTATTTTTAGCTTCCCACACTTTGAAAGTCACGCCTCGCTACTGGACCTACGTGTGACTGTACAATAGAAAGAGTACTAAAGAGTAGGCTTAGTTCTTTGAGTCATTATTCTCTGTTATTATAATGAAAGTTATTATTTGGAGTTCCCCTCACTTTGAAAGTCACGCCTCGATACTAGACCTACGTGTGACTATAAAATAGAAAGAATATAAAGGAGTAGGCTTAGTTCTTGGGTCATTATTCTCTGTTATTATAATGAAGGTTATTACTTGGAATTCCCCTCAATTTGGAAAGTCACGCCTCGCTACTGGACCTACGTGTGACTGTACAATAGAAAGAGTACTAAAGAGTAGGCTTAGTTCTTTGAGTCATTATTCTCTGTTATTATAATGAAAGTTATTATTTGGAGTTCCCCTCTCTTTGAAAGTCACGCCTCGATACTAGACCTACGTGTGACTATAAAATAGAAAGAATATAAAGGAGTAGGCTTAGTTCTTGGGTCATTATTCTCTGTTATTATAATCAAAGTTATTATTTGGCGTTCCCCTCACATTGAAAGTCACGCCTCGCCACTGGACCTACGTCTGGCTATACAATAGAAAGAGTACTAAAGAGTAGCCTTAGTTCTTGAGGCATTATTCTATGTTAATATAATGAAAGTTTTTATTTGGGGTTCCCCTCACTTTAATTATCACACCTCGCTACTGGACCTACGTGTGACTGTACAATAGAAAAATACTAAAGAGTAGGCTTAGTTCTTGATTTATTATTCTCCGTTACTATAATGAAAAATATTATTTAGAGCTTCCCTCACCTTGAAAGTCACACCTCGATACTGGACCTACGTCTGACTATACAATAGAAAGAATACTAAAGAGTAGGCTTAGTTCTTGAGTTATTATTCTCTGTTGTTTTAATTAAAATTATTATTTGGAGCTTCCCTCACTTTGCAGTCACGCCCCGCTACTGGACCTATGTCTGACTATACAATAGAAAGGGTACTAAAGGGTAGCCTAAGTTCTTGAGTTATTATTCTCTCTTTTTTTAATGAAACTTATTATTTGGAGCTTTCCTTAATTTGAAAGTCATGTTTGGCTACTGGACCTACGTGTGACTGTACAATAGAAAGAGTACTAAAGAGTAGGCTTAGTTCTTGAGTTATTATTCTCTCTTGTTTTAATGAAAATTATTATTTGGAGCTTCCCTCACTTTGAAAGTCACCCCTCGCTACTGGACCTGCTTCTGACTATACAATAGAAAGGATACTAAAGAGTAGCCTTAGTTCTTGAGTCATTATTCTCTGTTATTATAATGTAAGTTATTATTTGGAGTTCCCCTCAATTTGAAAGTCGCGCCTCGCTACTGGACCAAAGTCTTACTGTACAATAGATAGAATATAAAAGAGTAGGCTTAGTTCTTTTTGTCATTATTGTCTGTTATTACAATGAAAGTTTTTAGTTTGAGTTCCCCTCACTTTGAAAGTCACACCTCGATACTGGACCTACGTCTGACTGTACAATAGAAAGAATACTAAAGAGTTGCCTCCGTTCGTAATTTCATTATGCTCTGTTATTATATTGAAAGTAATTATTTGGAGTTCCGTTCCTTTGAACGTCACGCCTCGATACTGCACCTACGTCTGTCTGTACAATAGAAAGAGTACTAAAGAGTAGCCTTAGTTTTAGTCATTATTCTCTGTTATTTTAATGAAAGTTTTTATTTGGGGTTCCCCTCACTTTGAAAGTCACGACACCATACTGGACCTACTTGTGACTATACAATAGAAAGAATACTGAAGAGTAGCCTTAGTTCTTGAGTCATTATTCTCTGTTATTACAAATAAAGTTATTATTTGGAGTTCCCCTCACTTTGAAACTCGCGCCTCGCTACTGGACCTACGTCTGACTGTACAATAGAAAGAATACAGAAGGGTAGACTTAGTTCTTGAGTCATTATTCTCTGTTACTACAAATAAAGTTATTATTTGGATTTCCCCTCACTTTGAAAGTCACGCCTCACTAATGGACCTATGTGCCAGTGTACAATAGAAAGAATACTAAAGAGTAGCCTTAGTTCTTGAGTCATTATTCTCTGTTATTATAATGAAAGTTATTATTTAGAGCTTCCCTCACTTTGAAAGTCACGCCTTGATACTGGACCTACGTCTGACTGTACAATAGAAAGTATTCTAAAGAGTAGGCTTAGTTCTTGAGTTATTATTCTATGTTATTATAAAGAAAGTTATTATTTGGAGTTCCCCTCACTTTGAAAGTCACGCCTTGATACTGGACTTACGTCTGACTATACAATAGTAAGGATACTAAAGAGTAGGCTTAGTTCTTGAGTTATTATTCCATGTTATTATAATGAAAGCTATTATTTGGAGTTCCCGTCACTTTGAAAGTCACCGCTCGATACTGGACCTACGTGTGACTATACAATAGAAAGGGTACTAAAGAGTAGGCTTAGTTCTTGAATTATTATTCTCCCTTGTTTTAATGAAAATTATTATTTGGAGCTTCCCACACTTTGAAAGTCACGCCTCGCTACTGGACCTACGTGTGACTGTACAATAGAAAGAGTACTAAAGAGTAGGCTTAGTTCTTTGAGTCATTATTCTCTGTTATTATAATGAAGGTTATTACTTGGAATTCCCCTCAATTTGGAAAGTCACGCCTCGCTACTGGACCTACGTGTGACTGGACAATAGAAAGAGTACTAAAGAGTAGGCTTAGTTCTTTGAGTCATTATTCTCTGTTATTATAATGAAGGTTATTACTTGGAATTCCCCTCAATTTGGAAAGTCACGCCTCGCTACTGGACCTACGTGTGACTGTACAATAGAAAGAGTACTAAAGAGTAGGCTTAGTTCTTTGAGTCATTATTCTCTGTTATTATAATGAAAGTTATTATTTGGAGTTCCCCTCACTTTGAAAGTCACGCCTCGATACTAGACCTACGTGTGACTGTAAAATAGAAAGAATATAAAGGAGTAGGCGTAGTTCTTGGTTCATTATTCTCTGTTATTATAATCAAAGTTATTATTTGGCGTTCCCCTCACATTGAAAGTCACGCCTCGCCACTGGACCTACGTCTGGCTATACAATAGAAAGAGTACTAAAGAGTAGCCTTAGTTCTTGAGGCATTATTCTATGTTAATATAATGAAAGTTTTTATTTGGGGTTCCCCTCACTTTGAATATCACACCTCGCTACTGGACCTACGTGTGACTGTACAATAGAAAAATACTAAAGAGTAGGCTTAGTTCTTGAGTTATTATTCTCTGTTATTATAATGAAAGTTATTATTTAGAGCTTCCGTCACCTTGAAAGTCACACCTCGATTCTGGACCCATGTCTGTCTATACAATAGAAAGGGTACTAAAGGGTAGCGTAAGTTCTTGAGTTATTATTCTCTCTATTTTTAATGAAAATTATTATTTGGAGCTTTCCTTACTTTGAAAGTCACGTCTCGCTACTGGACCTACGTGTGACTATACAATAGAAAGAGTACTAAAGAGTGGGCTTAGTTCTTGAGTTATTATTCTCTCTTGTTTTAATGAAAGTTATTATTTAGAGCTTCCCTCACCTTGAAAGTCACACCTCGATACTGGACCTACGTCTGACTATACAATAGAAAGAATACTAAAGAGTAGGCTTCGTTCTTGAGTTATTATTCTCTGTTGTTTTAATGAAAATTATTATTTTGAGCTTCCCTCACTTTGCAGTCACGCCCCGCTACTGGACCTATGTCTGACTATACAATAGAAAGGGTACTAAAGGGTAGCGTAAGTTCTTGAGTTATTATTCTCTCTAGTTTTAATGAAAATTTCTATTTGGAGCTTTCCTTACTTTGAAAGTCACGTCTCGCTACTGGACCTACGTGTGACTATACAATAGAAAGAGTACTAAAGAGTGGGCTTAGTTCTTGAGTTATTATTCTCTCTTGTTTTAATTAAATTTATTATTTGGAGCTTCCCTCACTTTGCAGTCACTCCCCGCTACTGGACCTATGTCTGACTAAACAATAGAAAGTTTACTAAAGGGTAGCCTAAGTTCTTGATTTATTATTCTCTCTAGTTTTAATGGAAATTATTATTTGGGGCTTTCCTTACTTTGAAAGTCACGCCTCGCTACTGGACCTACGTGTGACTATACAATAGAAAGAGTACTAAAGAGTAGGCTTAGTTCTTTGAGTTATTAATCTCTGTTATTACAATGATAGTTATTATTTGGAGTTCCCCTCACTTTGAAAGTCACTCCTCGCTACTAAACCAACGTCTGGTTATACAATAGAAAGAATACTAAAGAGTAGGCTTATTTCTTGAGTCATTATTCTCTGTTATTATAATGAAAGTTATTATTTGGAGTTCCCCTCACTTTGAAAGTCACCCCTCGCTACTGGACCTGCGTCTGACTATACAATAGAAAGGATAGTAAAGAGTAGCCTTAGTTCTTGCGTCATTATTCTCTGTTATTATAATGAAAGTTATTATTTGGAGTTCCCCTCACTTTGAAAGTCACGCCTCGATACTGGACCTACGCCTTACTATACAATAGAAAGTATACTAAAGAGTAGCCTTAGTTCTTGAATCATTATTCTATGTTAATATAATGAAAGTTTTTATTTGGGGTTCCCCTCACTTTGAAGGCCACGCCTCGATACTGGACCTACGTGTGACTGGAAAATAGAAAGAATATAAAAGAATAGGCTTAGTTCTTGGGTCATTATTCTCTGTTATTAGAATGAAAGTTATTATTTGGCGTTCCCCTCACTTTGAAATTCACGCCTCGCTACTGGACCTACGTGTGACTGTAAAATAGAAAGAATACTAAAGAGTAGCCTTAGTTCTTGAGTCATTATTCTCTGTTATTATAATGAAAGTTATTATTTGTCGTTCCCCTTACTTTGAAAGTCACGCCTCGCTACTGGACCTACGTGTGACTGTACAATAGAAAGGGTACTAAAGAGTAGGCTTTGTTCTTGAGTTATTATTCTCTGTTATTATAATGAAAGTTACTATTTGGAGTTTCCCTCACATTGAAAGTCACGCCTCGCCACTGGACCTACGTCTGGCTATACAATAGAAAGAGTACTAAAGAGTAGCCTTAGTTCTTGAGGCATTATTCTATGTTAATATAATGAAAGTTTTTATTTGGGGTTCCCCTCACTTTGAATATCACACCTCGCTACTGGACCTACGTGTGACTGTACAATAGAAAAATACTAAAGAGTAGGCTTAGTTCTTGAGTTATTATTCTCTGTTATTATAATGAAAGTTATTATTTAGAGCTTCCGTCACCTTGAAAGTCACACCTCGATTCTGGACCTATGTCTGACTATACAATAGAAAGGGTACTAAAGGGTAGCGTAAGTTCTTGAGTTATTATTCTCTCTATTTTTAATGAAAATTATTATTTGGAGCTTTCCTTACTTTGAAAGTCACGTCTCGCCACTGGACCTACGTGTGACTATACAATAGAAAGAGTACTAAAGAGTGGGCTTAGTTCTTGAGTTATTATTCTCTCTTGTTTTAATGAAAGTTATTATTTAGAGCTTCCCTCACCTTGAAAGTCACACCTCGATACTGGACCTACGTCTGACTATACAATAGAAAGAATACTAAAGAGTAGGCTTCGTTCTTGAGTTATTATTCTCTGTTGTTTTAATGAAAATTATTATTTTGAGCTTCCCTCACTTTGCAGTCACGCCCCGCTACTGGACCTATGTCTGACTATACAATAGAAAGGGTACTAAAGGGTAGCGTAAGTTCTTGAGTTATTATTCTCTCTAGTTTTAATGAAAATTTCTATTTGGAGCTTTCCTTACTTTGAAAGTCACGTCTCGCTACTGGACCTACGTGTGACTATACAATAGAAAGAGTACTAAAGAGTGGGCTTAGTTCTTGAGTTATTATTCTCTCTTGTTTTAATTAAATTTATTATTTGGAGCTTCCCTCACTTTGCAGTCACTCCCCGCTACTGGACCTATGTCTGACTAAACAATAGAAAGTTTACTAAAGGGTAGCCTAAGTTCTTGATTTATTATTCTCTCTAGTTTTAATGGAAATTATTATTTGGGGCTTTCCTTACTTTGAAAGTCACGCCTCGCTACTGGACCTACGTGTGACTATACAATAGAAAGAGTACTAAAGAGTAGGCTTAGTTCTTTGAGTTATTAATCTCTGTTATTACAATGATAGTTATTATTTGGAGTTCCCCTCACTTTGAAAGTCACTCCTCGCTACTAAACCAACGTCTGGTTATACAATAGAAAGAATACTAAAGAGTAGGCTTATTTCTTGAGTCATTATTCTCTGTTATTATAATGAAAGTTATTATTTGGAGTTCCCCTCACTTTGAAAGTCACCCCTCGCTACTGGACCTGCGTCTGACTATACAATAGAAAGGATAGTAAAGAGTAGCCTTAGTTCTTGCGTCATTATTCTCTGTTATTATAATGAAAGTTATTATTTGGAGTTCCCCTCACTTTGAAAGTCACGCCTCGATACTGGACCTACGCCTTACTATACAATAGAAAGTATACTAAAGAGTAGCCTTAGTTCTTGAATCATTATTCTATGTTAATATAATGAAAGTTTTTATTTGGTGTTCCCCTCACTTTGAAGGCCACGCCTCGATACTGGACCTACGTGTGACTGGAAAATAGAAAGAATATAAAAGAATAGGCTTAGTTCTTGGGTCATTATTCTCTGTTATTAGAATGAAAGTTATTATTTGGCGTTCCCCTCACTTTGAAATTCACGCCTCGCTACTGGACCTACGTGTGACTGTAAAATAGAAAGAATACTAAAGAGTAGCCTTAGTTCTTGAGTCATTATTCTCTGTTATTATAATGAAAGTTATTATTTGTCGTTCCCCTTACTTTGAAAGTCACGCCTCGCTACTGGACCTACGTGTGACTGTACAATAGAAAGGGTACTAAAGAGTAGGCTTTGTTCTTGAGTTATTATTCTCTGTTATTATAATGAAAGTTACTATTTGGAGTTTCCCTCACTTTGAAAGTCACGCTTCGCCACTGGACCTACGTCTGGCTATACAATAGAAAGAGTACTAAAGAGTAGCCTTAGTTCTTGAGGCATTATTCTTTGTTAATATAATGAAAGTTTTTATTTGTGGTTCCCCTCACTTTGAAAATCACACCTCGCTACTGGACCTACGTGTGACTGTACAATAGAAGGAATACTAAAGAGTAGGCTTAGTTCTTGAGTTATTATTCTCTGTTTTTATAATGAAAGTTATTATTTAGAGCTTCCCTCACTTTGAAGGTCACGCCCCGCTACTGGACCTACGTCTGACTATACAATAGAAAGGATACTAAAGAGTAGGCTTAGTTCTTGATCCATTACTCTATGTTAATATTGTCACCCAATTAGCGGTAGGCATGAGGCCCACAGCTGTGAGGAAACCAGCCACGCCTCCCATTAGTCTCTGTCACTAACTGAGGGGTGGTTAGGGAAAAGTCGCTTGTCCCTAGGCGCTTCTCTCCCCTTCTTCTGCCCTCCGGAACTTTCGTGGGGGAAACCAGAGACTTCTAGAAGAACGGTGACATTCCTATAAAAAGGGTTTCAGAGAGACAGGCAGTCAGTGTTAGTGCTTGACGTGCTAGTGAAGTAGCGCCGTGCAACGAAAGAATTCGTGTAATTGTGTACGTGCATCGGAACGGTAACGGACGAACTGGTGAATCGTAATTGTGTGCATTACGCAATTTTGTGTAATTGGCAAGTATTTAACTGTAAGTCGGTGGAAATAAAGAACATTTTTGAGTGGTGAAATTGGACTTTTCATTTCACGAACCCACAAAGTTACACTGGTGTCAGGAAGCGGGAAGACAACACCACCGAACATTACAGCCATTGAATCCGCATTGGAAATGCTTTTGGCGAAGGTGAACGAGTTAACAACAAAAACGGAAGCGGCAAATAACAGCCTGGCCGCGAAGCTAGAGACTACAAATAACAACCTCACCGCCGAGTTGAAACAAATGAAGACGGCAAACGACAACATCACCGAGAAGATGGAAGAAATGAAGGCCGAGTTAACCACAGAAATGAGAGCAGCGAACGGCAGTCTGGCCACGGAAATGAAGGCGGCGAACGAGGCTCTCGCCGCAAAGTTTGAGGAACAGTTGGCCGGCGTGAAAGAGGACGTCACAGAGTTAGGCGAGCGCGTCGAAGACCGGGCGAGCCGCGTTAATGAGCTGGAAGGAAAGGCCGACAACAGCGCCAAGTCCCTGAGCGCCATGGTGGAGGACGTCTTCGGCAGGAGGTTGAAGGATTTGAAGGCCGACGCACCGGGACGCGACATAACATCGCCGCGCGTCAAACCTCCAAAGTATGACGGCGCGTCAACGTTTGAGGTCTTCCGCCGCCAGTTCGACACAGTGGCCAGGCACAACGGATGGTCACTGGAGGAGGAGGCCACACAGTTAATAGCCAGCCTTCAGGGAAGAGCCGCGGAAGTCCTGAACGCGGTTCAGACGACGGCGGTGCCCAAGGACATCTGGGAAGCCCTGGAGAATCGCTTCGGGAACCACCGCTTAGCCGCAGCATACCGAAGCCAGCTAAAGGCAAGGTCGCAGCAGCCGGGGGAGACGCTGCAGGAGTTCGCCATAGCCATCGAGCAGCTGGCTAGCAAGGCCCTGGTTGACCTGCCACTGGAGTTCGTATCCCGGGAAGCCGCCTACAATATTGTCGACGTGGTACGGGACACGGAGATTCGTCAGCGCCTAATGCTCGGCGAATATAAAACCATACACGAGGCGCTGACAGCGGCATTAAGGATGGAGGCGGCCAAAGTAACATCTATTCCGACGTCGAGAACGAGGAGTGTCCGCTACGCCGGAGACAGGAGACCAGCTGAAGGACGCCGGCGAACACCTAGTGGCCTGTGTTGGGGGTGTGGACAGCCCGGACACCTACAGAGAGACTGCCCACGCAAGGAAGAGCAGCCGGAAAACGAGTAAGGACCGTCGTGGAGAGGGGCACGTCGGCGCCATCACCACCATCCCCTCGAGTGACACTGCGCGCCGTCAGCCGGCGTATGCATGACAGCCTCATCGCGGACGGTTGGCTAAGAGGGAAGCCGTGCCGCGTGCTGGTGGACACCGGGGCGGCCGTGACCATCATAAGACCTGACGTGGCGAAGGGTTTGCCGGCAAGGAAGCCAAACCGGCCATACCAGCTTGTCACGGCATCGGGCGACACCTTGCCTGTGGAGAAGGAGGCCCTGCTGGAGCTGAACTTGGGACGGAGTGCCGTGCGTCTGTGGGTGTTCGTCGCGAAGGTGGCTGAGGAGGTGATTCTGGGACTGGATGCCCTCAGGAGCCACGAGGCGACGGTCGACGTCGGCAAGAAGGGCCTGCGGCTTAACGGAGAAGAGGTTATACTCCGTCAACCCGAAGAGCGCCTTGGAATTTGCAGGGTCGTCTTGGACGAAGACGTGGTTGTCCCCGCGAGGAGCGAGGTGGTGGTGACGGCGCGACTTGAGGGCCAGAGAACCAGGAACATGATGCTGGACCAGAAGACGCCTGTAAACGGACTGTGTGTAGCCAGGGCATTGCTGCCGTGCCGAGAGGAGGTGCCCGTGAGACTGCTAAATCCTACGGACGCCGATCACGACGTCCAGGCCGGGACGGAGTCTGGAATGTGCGAGCCCGTGGTGAGCGTAACAGCTATCGACGAGACACTAGAGCCGGCGCCGAAGCAAAACCTGGGGCCCCGGCTAGAAGGCTTGGTGGAGAGGGCGGCCGACCACCTGACCACAGAACAGCTGGAGAAGGTTCGACAACTGCTAAGGCGGTATCAGTGCGTCTTCAGCCAAGGTGATAGTGACTACGGCCGCACGGACAAAGTGCTTCAGCGCATCGACACCGGGGACGCCCGGCCTATTCGGCAACCACATAGACGCGTTCCGCTGGCGAAGCAAGGGGCGGTGCGAGACATGCTGGAGGACATGAGATCCAGGGGAGTGATTGAAGAGTCTGACAGCCCTTGGTGTTCCCCTGTAGTCTTGGTGACAAAGAAGAACGGCGAGCTGCGCTTCTGCGTAGACTACAGAAAATTGAACGCCGTCACCCGGAAGGACTGTTTTCCCTTACCCCGGATTGACGACACCCTGGACACGCTAGCTGGTGCACAGTGGTTCTCGACCCTGGACCTGAAGTCGGGCTACTGGCAGGTAGCTCTAGACCCGAGAGACAAGGAGAAGACTGCATTCTCGACGGGCCAAGGGCTCTGGCAGTTCACGGTTATGCCCTTTGGCCTCTGCAACGCACCAGCTACCTTCCAGCGCCTTATGGAGTCAGTGATGAGAGGGTTGACATACGATGCCTGCCTGCTATACCTGGACGACATCATCATCGTCGGGAAGACTTTTGAAGATCACCTCGAGAATATGAGTAAGGTGCTACAGAGACTGCAAGCGACCAACTTGAAGCTGAACGCGAAGAAGTGCCAGCTCTTCCGCAAGGAAGTTAACTACTTGGGCCACATAGTCTCGGCAACCGGAGTGGCCACAGACCCGGAGAAGACACAGGCTGTGAGAGATTGGCCTCACCCAAAGAATAGGAAAGAGTTGCGCAGTTTCCTGGGGCTGTGCAGTTATTACCGCCGCTTCATAAAGGGGTTCTCCAACATCGCAAAACCCCTCACCCGCCTGACGGAGGAACACCGGCCTTATGTGTGGACAGAGGACGCCGAAAACGCTTTCCAGCACCTAAAGGAGACCCTGTGCTGTGCTCCAATTTTGGGTTTCCCACAACCGGGTGGCGCCTTCATTGTGGATACCGACGCCAGCGACCATTGCATTGGAGGTGTCCTGTCGCAGATCCAGGTCGGCCATGAGCGGGTGATAGCCTATTACAGCAAGACGCTATCCAAGGCAGAGAAGAACTACTGCGTCACCCGACGGGAGTTACTGGCGGTAGTAAAGACATTGGAGCACTTCCACAAGTACCTGTACGGTCAGCCATTCCACCTGAGGACTGACCATTCCGCCCTAACCTGGCTATTGACCTTTAAGAACCTGGAAGGCCAGACAGAACGTTGGGTCCAGAGGCTGCAGGAGTACGACTTCACCTCGGAACATCGTAGAGGGAAGAGCCACGGTAACGCAGACGCAATGTCCCGAAGACCCTGTCCAGAAGAGTGCGGCCAGTGCACAAGAGTGGAAGAGAAGGAGCGTGCCGCTGCAGTCCGAGTAGTTGTGGCAGTGCCTGCTGAAGGCTGGGATAGCGCAGGCCTGAGGAGGGAGCAGCTGGCGGACGCAGACTTGGGGCCACTCTTGAGGGAAGTGGAGGCAGGGATGAGACCAACCTGGGAGGACATCGCTCCGAGGAGCGCCACCTACAAGTCGTACTGGGCCCAATGGGACTCGTTGAAGACCAGAGAGGGCGTGCTGTTCCGGGTATGGGAATCACCCGATGGGAAGACGCAGAGAGAGCAGTTGGTACTCCCCCGGAGTAAGGCCCCGGAAGTCCTGGAGGAAGTGCACGCCGGTACTTCGGGAGGACACCTGGGAGCGAACCGAACGATTGACAAACTACGGCAGCGCTACTACTGGCTGAGACTCCGAGCAGATGCTGAGAGATGGTGCCGTCAGTGTCACGTGTGCGCGGCGAGGCGTGGCCCCCAGACTAGGAGCCGGGTTCGCATGCAGCAGTACAACGTCGGAGCGCCATTCGAACGGATCGCCGTTGACATTGCTGGACCGTTCCCAGATTCCGACCAAGGCAACAAGTACCTGATGGTGGTCGTGGACTACTTCACCAAGTGGCCGGAGGTGTATGCCATCCCAAACCAAGAGGCAAAGACAATCACAGACTGCCTCGTGGAGCAAGTGTTCTGTCGATTTGGGGTGCCGCTAGAGCTACACAGTGACCAGGGTACCAACTTTGAGTCCAACCTAATGAAAGAGGCACTACAAAGGCTTGGGGTGAGCAAGACTCGCACTACGCCTCTACATCCCCAATCGGATGGCATGGTCGAAAGGTACATCAAGACCTTAGAGGAGCACCTGAGGAAAGTCGTTGCCAGCCATCAGCGAGACTGGGACGTCAAGGTGCCACTATTCTTGCTGGCCTATCGCTCGTCTACACACGACACAACTGGGATGACGCCAGCCAGCTTAATGTTCGGCCGAGAGTTACGCCTCCCTTGTGACCTGGCTTTTGGAAGCCCTCCGGAAGCGAAACAGCCAGCGACCGAGTATGTGGAGAACTTGGTGGACCATCTCCACGACATGCACGAGATGGCTCGCCAGAACATCCAGAAGGCGAGCGACCGCATGAAGACCAGGTATGACAGACAAGCCAACAGCCAAGGGTTCCAGCAAGGTGACCTGGTCTGGTTGTACCGTCCTACCCGGACCAAGGGACGCTGCCCGAAGCTCCAGCAGCCATGGCAAGGACCGTACCGGGTTGTGAAGAGGATTAACGACGTGGTCTAACGCATCCAGAAGGTTCCCCGAGGAAAGATGTTGGTGGTACACCTGGATCGACTAGCCCGCTACGATGGTGCTGTTCGGGACGACCAGCTTTGAGGAGGGAGCAGTGTCACCCAATTAGCGGTAGGCATGAGGCCCACAGCTGTGAGGAAACCAGCCACCCCTCCCATTAGTCTCTGTCACTAACTGAGGGGTGGTTAGGGAAAAGTCGCTTGTCCCTAGGCGCTTCTCTCCCCTTCTTCTGCCCTCCGGAACTTTCGTGGGGGAAACCAGAGACTTCTAGAAGAACGGTGACATTCCTATAAAAAGGGTTTCAGAGAGACAGGCAGTCAGTGTTAGTGCTTGACGTGCTAGTGAAGTAGCGCCGTGCAACGGAAGAATTCGTGTAATTGTGTACGTGCATCGGAACGGTAACGGACGAACTGGTGAATCGTAATTGTGTGCATTACGCAATTTTGTGTAATTGGCAAGTATTTAACTGTAAGTCGGTGGAAATAAAGAACATTTTTGAGTGGTGAAATTGGACTTTTCATTTCACGAACCCACAAAGTCACAATATAATGAAAGTTTTTATTTGGGGTTCCCCTCACTTTGAAAGTCACGCCTCGATACTGGACCTACGTGTGACTGTAAAATAGAAAGAATACTAAAGAGTAGGCTTAGTTCTTGAGTTATTATTCTCTGTTATTATAATGAAAGTTATTATTTAGAGCTTCCCTCACTTTGAAGGTCACGCCCCGCTACTGGACCTACGCCTGACTATACAATAGAAAGAATACTAAAGAGTAGCCTTAGTTCTTGAGTCATTATTCTATGTTAATATAATGAAAGTTTTTATTTGGGGTTCCCCTCACTCTGAAAGTCACGCCTCGATACTGGACCTACGTGTGACTGTAAAATAGAAAGAATATAAAAGAGTAGGCTTAGTTCTTGGGTCATTATTCTCTGTTATTATAATCAAAGTTATTATTTGACGTTCCCCTCACTTTGAAAGTCACGCCTCGCTACTGGACCTACGTGTGACTGTAAAATAGAAAGGGTACTAAAGAGTAGGCTTAGTTCTTGAGTTATTATTCTCTGTTATTATAATCAAAGTTATTATTTGGCGTTCCCCTCACTTTGAAAGTCACGCCTCGCTACTGGACCTACGTGTGACTGTAAAATAGAAATGGTACTAAAGAGTAGGCTTAGTTCTTGAGTTATTATTCTCTGTTATTATAATCAAAGTTATTATTTGGCGTTCCCCTCACTTTGAAAGTCACGCCTCGCTACTGGACCTACGTGCGACTGTAAAATAGAAAGGGTACTAAAGAGTAGGCTTAGTTCTTGAGCTATTATTCTCTGTTATTATAATCAAAGTTATTATTTGGCGTTCCCCTCACTTTGAAAGTCACGCCTCGCTACTGGACCTACGTGTGACTGTACAATAGAAAGGGTTCTAAAGAGTTGGCTTAGTTCTTGAGTTATTATTCTCTGTTATTATAATGAAAGTTACTATTTGGAGTTTCCCTCACTTTGAAAGTCACGCCCCGCAACTGGACCTACGTCTGGCTATTCAATAGAAAGAGTACTAAAGAGTAGCCTTAGTTCTTGAGGCATTATTCTATGTTAATATAATGAATGTTTTTATTTGGGGTTCTCCACACTTTGAAAATCACACCTCGCTACTGGGCCTACGTGTGACTGTACAATAGAAAGAATACTAAAGAGTAGGCTTAGTTCTTGAGTTATTATTCTCTGTTATTATAATGAAAGTTATTATTTAGAGCTTCCCTCACTTTGAAAGTCAAGCCCCGCTACTGGACCTACGTCTGACTATACAATAGAAAGGGTACTAAAGATTAGGCTTAGTTCTTGAGTTATTATTCTCTCTTGTTTTAATGAAAATTATTATTTGGAGCTTCCCTCACATTGCAGTTACGCCACGCTACTAAACCTACGTGTGACTATACAATAGAAAGGGTACTAAAGGGTAGCCTAAGTTCTTGAGTTATTATTCTCTCTTGTTTTAATGAAACTTACTATTTGGAGCTTTCCTTACTTTGAAAGTCACGTCTCGCTACTGGACCTACGTGTGACTATACAATAGAAAGAGTACTAAAGAGTAGGCTTAGTTCTTGAGTTATTAATCCCTCTTGTTTTAATGAAAATTATTATTTGGAGCTTCCCTCACTTTGCAGTCACGCCCCGCTACTGGACCTATGTCTGACTAAACAATAGAAAGGGTACTAAAGGGTAGCCTAAGTTCTTGAGCTATTATTCTCTCTAGTTTTAATGAAAATTATTATTTGGACCTTCCCTCACTTTGAAAGTCACGCCCCGCTACTGGACCTATGTCTGACTAAACAACAGAAAGAGTACTAAAGGGTAGCCTAAGTTCTTGAGTTATTATTCTCTCTAGTTTTAATGAAAATTATTATTTGGAGCTTCACTCACTTTGAAAGTCACGCCTCCCTACTAGACCTATGTCTGACTAAACAATAGAAAGGGTACTAAAGGGTAGCCTAAGTTCTTGAGTTATTATTCTCTCTAGTTTTCATGAAAATTATTATTTGGAGCTTCACTCACTTTGAAAGTCACGCCTCCCTACTAGACCTATGTCTGACTAAACAATAGAAAGGGTACTAAAGGGTAGCCTAAGTTCTTGAGTTATTATTCTCTCTAGTTTTAATGAAAATTATTATTTGGAGCTTCCCTCACTTTGAAAGTCACGCCCCGCTACTGGACCTATGTCTGACTAAACAATAGAAAGAGTACTAAAGGGTAGCCTAAGTTCTTGAGTTATTATTCTCTCTAGTTTTAATGAGAAGTATTATTTGGAGCTTCCCTCACTTTGAAAGTTCCGCCTCCCTACTGGACCTACGTGTGACTATACAATAGAAAGAGTACTAAAGAATAGGCTTAGTTCTTTGAGTTATTATTCTCTGTTATTACAATGATAGTTATTATTTGGAGTTCCCCTCACTTTGAAAGTCACTCCTCGCTACTGGACCAACGTCTGGTTATACAATAGAAAGAATACTAAAGAGTAGGCTTATTTCTTGAGTCATTATTCTCTGTTATTATAATGAAAGTTATTATTTGGAGTTCCCCTCACTTTCAAAGTCACCCCTCGCTACTGGACCTGCGTCTGACTATACAATAGAAAGGATACTAAATAGTAGACTTAGTTCTTGAGTCATTATTCTCTGTTATTACAAATAAAGTTATTATTTTGAGTTCCCCTCACTTTGAAAGCCCCGTCTCGATACTGGACCTACGCCTTACTATACAATAGAAAGGATACTAAAGAGTAGCCTTAGTTTTTTAGTCATTATTCTATGTTAATATAATTAAAGTTTTTATTTGGGGTTCCCCTCACTTTGAAGGCCACGCCTCGATACTGGACCTACGTGTGACTGTAAAATAGAAAGAACACTAAAGAGTAGCCTTAGTTCTTGAGTCATTATTCTCTGTAATTATACTGAAAGTTATTATTTGGCGTTCCCCTCACTTTGAAAGCCACGCCTCGCTACTGGACCTAAGTGTGACTGTAAAATAGAAAGAATACTAAAGAGTAGCCTTAGTTCTTGAGTCATTATTCTCTGTTAATATAATGAAAGTTTTTATTTGGGGTTCCCCTCACTTTGAAAATCACACCTCGCTACTGGACCTACGTGTGACTGTATAATAGTGAGGATACTAAAGAGTAGGCTTAGTTCTTGAGTTATTATTCTATGATATTATAATGAAAGTTATTAATTGGAGTTCCCCTCACTTTGAAGGTCACCCCTCGCTACTGGACCTACGTCTGACTATACAATAGAAAGGGTACTAAAGGGTAGCCTAAGTTCTTGAGTTATTATTCTCTCTAGTTTTAATAAAAACTATTATTTGGAGCCTCCCTCACTTTGAAAGTCACGCCTCCCTACTGGACCTATGTCTGACTAAACCATAGAAAGGGTACTAAAGGGTAGCCGATGTTCTTGAGTTATTATTCTCTCTTGTTTTAATGAAAATTATTATTTGGAGCTTCACTCACTATGAAAGTCACGCCTCCCTACTGGACCTATGTCTGACTAAACAATAGAAAGGGTACTAAAGGGTAGCCGAAGTTCTTGAGTTATTATTCTCTCTAGTTTTAATGAAAATTATTATTTGGAGCTTCACTCACTTTGAAAGTCACGCCTCCCTACTGGACCTATTTCTGACTAAACAATAGAAAGGGTACTAAAGGGTAGCCTTAGTTCTTGAGTTATTATTCTCTCTAGTTTTAATGAAAGTTATTATTTGGAGTTCCCCTCACTTTGAAAGTCACGCCTCCCTACTGGACCTATGTCTGACTAAACAATAGAAAGAGTACTAAATAGTAGCCTTAGTTCTTTACTCATTATTCTCTGTTATTATAATGAAAGTTATTATTTGGAGTTCCCCTCACTTTGAATCTCGCGCCTCGCTACTGGACCTACGTCTGACTGTACAATAGAAAGAATACAGAAGAGTAGACTTAGTTCTTGAGTCATTATTCTCTGTTATTACAAATAAAGTTATTATTTGGAGTTCCCCTCACTTTGGAAGTCACGCCTCGATACTGGACCTACTTGTGACTATACAATAGAAAGAATACTAAAGAGTCATTATTCTCTGTTATTTTAATGAAAGTTTTTATTTGGGGTTCCCCTCACTTTGAAAGTCACGACTCCATACTGGACCTACGTCTGGCTATACAATAGAAAGAGTACTAAAGAGTAGCCTTAGTTCTTGAGGAATTATTCTATGTTAATATAATGAAAGTTTTTATTTGGGGTTCCCCTCACTTTGAAAGTCACACCTCGCTACTGGACCTACGTGTGACTGTACAATAGAAAAATACTAAAGAGTAGGCTTAGTTCTTGAGTTATTATTCTCTGTTATTATAATGAAAGTTATTATTTAAAGCTTCCCTCACCTTGAAAGTCACACCTCGCTACTGGACCTACGTCTGGCTATACAATAGAAAGAGTACTAAAGAGTAGCCTTAGTTCTTGAGGAATTATTCTATGTTAATATAATGAAAGTTTTTATTTGGGGTTCCCCTCACTTTGAAAGTCACACCTCGCTACTGGACCTACGTGTGACTGTACAATAGAAAAATACTAAAGAGTAGGCTTAGTTCTTGAGTTATTATTCTCTCTTGTTTTAATGAAAATTAATATTTGGAGCTTCCCTCACTTTGCAGTCACGCCCCGCTACATGACCTATGTCTGACTATACAATAGAAAGGGTACTAAAGGGTAGCATAAGTTCTTGAGTTATTATTCTCTCTAGTTTTAATGAAAATTATTATTTGGAGCTTTCCTTACTTTGAAAGCCACGTCTCGCTACTGGAGCTACGTGTGACTATACAATAGAAAGAGTACTAAAGAGTAGGCTTAGTTCTTGGGTTACTATTCTCTCTTGTTTTAATGAAAATTATTATTTGGAGCTACCCTCACTTTGCAGTCACGCCCCGCTGCTGGACCTATGTCTGACTAAACAATAGAAAGTGTACTAAAGGTTAGCCTAAGTTCTTTAGTCATTATTCTATGTTAATATAATGAAAGTTTTTATTTGGGGTTCCCCTCACTTTGAAGGCCAGGCCTCGATACTGGACCTACGTGTGACTGTAAAATAGAAAGAATACTAAAGAGTAGCCTTAGTTCTTGAGTCATTATTCTCTGTTATTACAATGATAGTTATTATTTGGAGTTCCCCTTACTTTGAAAGTCACTCCTCGCTACTGGATCAACGTCTGGTTATACAACAGAAAGAATACTAAAGAGTAGCCTTAGTTCTTGAGTCATTATTCTCTGTTATTATAATGAAAGTTATTATTTGGCGTTCCCCTCACTTTGAAAGTCACGCCTCGCTACTGGACCTAAGTGTGACTGTAAAATAGAAAGAATACTAAAGAGTAGCCTTAGTTCTTGAGTCATTAATCTCTGTTATTATAATGAAAGTTATTATTTGGCGTTCCCCTTACTTTGAAAGTCACGCCTCGCTACTGGACCTACGTGAGACTGTACAATAGAAAGAATACTAAAGAGTAGGCTTAGTTCTTGAGTTATTATACTCTGTTATAATAATGAAAGTTATTATTTGGAGTTCCCCTCACTTTGAAAGTCACGCCTCGCTACTGGACCCACGTGTGACTGTACAATAGAAAGGATACTAAAGAGTAGGCTTAGTTTTTGGGTCATTATTCTCTGTTATTATAATCAAAGTTATTATTTGGCGTTCCCCTCACATTGAAAATCACGCCTCGCCACTGGACCTACGTCTGGCTATACAATAGAAAGAATACTAAAGAGTAGCCTTAGTTCTTGAGGAATTATTCTATGTTAATATAATGAAAGTTTTTATTTGGGGTTCCCCTCGCTTTGAAAGTCACGCCTCGCTACTGGACCTACGTCTGACTATACAATAGAAAGAATACTAAAGAGTAGCCTTAGTTCTTGAGGCATTATTCTCTGTTATTATAATGAAAGTTATTATTTAGAGCTTCCCTCACTTTGAAAGTCACGCCCCGCTACTGGACCTACGTCTGACTATACAATAGAAAGGATACTAAAGAGTAGCCTTAGTTCTTGAGTCATTATTCTCCCTTGTTTTAATGAAAATTATTATTTGGAGCTTTCGTTACTTTGAATGTCACGTCTCGCTACTGGACCTACGTCTGACTATACAATAGAAAGGATACTAAAGAGTAGGCTTAGTTCTTGAGTCATTATTCTCTATTATTATAATGAAAGTTATTATTTGGAGTTCCCCTCACTTTGAAAGTCACCCCTCGCTACTGGACCTGCGTCTGACTATATAATAGAAAGGATACTAAAGGGTAGCCTTAGTTCTTTAGTCATTATTCTCTGTTATTATAACGAAAGTTATTTTTTGGAGTTCCCCTCACTTTGAAAGTCACGCCTCGATACTAGACCTACGTGTGACTGTAAAATAGAAAGAATATAAAAGAATAGGCTTAGTTCTTTGGTCATTATTCTCTGTTATTATAATGAAAGTTATTATTTGGGGTTCCCCTCACTTTGAAAGTCACGCCACGTTACTGGACCTACGTCTGGCTATACAATAGAAAGAATACTAAAGAGTAGCCTTAGTTCCTGAGACATTATTCTCTGTTTTTATAAAAAAAGTTATTATTTGGAATTCCGCTCCCTTTGAAATTCACGCCTCGCTACTGGATCTACGCCTGACTATACAATAGAAAGAATACTAAAGAGTAGCCTTAGTTCCTGAGTCATTATTCTATGTTATTATAATGAAAGTTATTATTTGGCGTTCCCCTCACTTTGAAAGTCACGCCTCGTTACTGGACCTACGTCTGACTGTACAATAGAAAGAGTACTAAAGAGTAGCCTTAGTTCTTGAGTCATTATTCTATGTTATTATAATGAAAGTTTTTATTTGGAGTTCCCCTCACTTTGAAAGTCACGCCTCGTTACTGGACCTACGTCTGACTGTACAATAGAAAGAGTACTAAAGAGTAGCCTTAGTTCTTGAGTCATTATTCTATGTTATTATAATGAAAGTTTTTATTTGGAGTTCCCCTCACTTTGAAAGTCACGCCTCGCCACTGGACCTACGTCTGACTGTACAATAGAAAGTGTACTAAAGAGTGGCCTTAGTTCTTGAGTCATTATTCTATGTTATTATAATGAAAGTTTTATTTGGAGTTCCCCTCACTTTGAAAGTCACGCCTCGCTACTGGACCTACGTCTGACTATACAATAGAAAGAGCACTGAAGAGTAGACTTAGTTCTTGAGTCATTATTCTGTGTTATTATAATGAAAGTTATTATTTGGTGTTCCCCTCACTTTGAAAGTCACCCCTCGCTACTTGACCTACGTCTGAATATACAATAGAAAGAGCACTGAAGAGTAGACTTAGTTCTTGAGTCATTATTCTCTGTTATTATAATGAATGTTATTATTTAGAGTTCCCCTAACTTTGAAATGCACGCCTCGATACTGGACCTACGTGTGACTATACAATAGAAAGAGTACCATATGATAGCCTTAGTTCTTGAGTTATTATTCTCTGTTATTATAAAGAAAGTTATTATTTGGAGTTCCCCTCACTTTGAAACTCGCGCCTCGATACTGGACCTACGTCTGTCTGTACAATAGAAAGGATACTAAAGAGTAGCCTTAGTTCTTGAGTCATTATTCTCTGTTATTATAAAGAAAGTTATTATTTGGAGTTGCCCTCACTTTGAAAGTCACTCCTCGCTACTGGACCTACGTCTGTCTGTACAATAGAAAGGATACTAAAGAGTAGCCTTAGTTCTTGAGTCATTATTCTCTGTTATTATAATGAATGTTATTATTTAGAGTTCCCCTAACTTTGAAAGGCATGCCTCGATACTGCACCTACGTGTGACTATACAATAGAAAGAGTACCATAAGATAGCCTTAGTTCTTGAGTCATTATTCTCTGTTATTATAAAGAAAGTTATTATTTGGAGTTCCCCTCACTTTGAAAGTCACGCCTCGATACTGGACCTACGTCTGACTGTACAATAGAAAGAGTACAAAAGAGTAGCCTTAGTTATTGAGTCATTATTCTCTGTTATTATAATGAATGTTATTATTTAGAGTTCCCCTAACTTTGAAAGGCACGCCTCGATACTGGACCTACGTGTGACTATACAATAGAAAGAGTACCATAAGATAGCCTTAGTTCTTGAGTCATTATTCTCTGTTATTATAAAGAAAGTTATTATTTGGAGTTCCCCTCACTTTGAAAGTCACGCCTCGATACTGGACCTACGTCTGACTGTACAATAGAAAGAGTACTAAAGAGTAGCCTTAGTTCTTGAGTCATTATTCTGTGTTATTATAATGAATGTTATTATTTAGAGTTCCCCTAACTTTGAAAGGCACCCCTCGCTTTTTGACCTACGTCTGACTATACAATAGAAAGAGTACTAAAGAGTAGCCTTGTTCTTGAGTCATTATTCTCTGTTATTATAATGAAAGTTATTATTTGGAGTTACCCTCACTTTGAAAGTCACGCCTCGATACTGGACCTACGTCTGACTGTACAATAGAAAGGGTACTAAAGAGTAGCCTTAGATCTGGAGTCATTATTCTCTATTATTATAATGAAAGTTATTATTTGATGTTCCCCTCTCTTTGAAAGTCACGCCTCGCTACTGGACCTACGTCTGACTATACAATAGAAAGGGCACTGAAGAGTAGACTTAGTTCTTGAGTCATTATTCTGTGTTATTATAATGAAAGTTATTATTTGGAGTTCCCCTCACTTTGAAAGTCACGCCTCGCTACTGGACCTACGTCTGACTATACAATAGAAAGAGCACTGAAGAGTAGACTTAGTTCTTGAGAAATTATTCTGTGTTATTATAGTGAAAGTTATTATTTGGAGTTCCCCTCACTTTGAAAGTCACGCCTCGATACTGGACCTACGTCTGACTATACAATAGAAAGAGCACTGAAGAGTAGACTTAGTTCTTGAGAAATTATTCTGTGTTATTATAGTGAAAGTTATTATTTGGAGTTCCCCTCACTTTGAAAGTCACGCCTCGATACTGGACCTACATCTGACTATACAATAGAAAGAGCACTGAAGAGTAGACTTAGTTCTTGAGTCATTATTCACTGTTATTATAATGAAAGTTATTATTTGGAGTTCCCCTCACCTTGAAAGTCACACCTCGCTTATTGAGCTACGTCTGACTATACAATAGAAAGAGCACTGAAGAGTAGACTTAGTTCTTGAGTCATTATTCTGTGTTATTATAATGAAAGTTATTATTTGGTGTTCCCCTCACTTTGAAAGTCACGCCTCGCTTCTTGACCTACGTCTGACTATACAATAGAAAGGGCACTGAAAATTAGACTTAGTTCTTGAGTCATTATTCTGTGTTATTATAATGAAAGTTATTATTTGGTGTTCCCCTCACTTTGAAAGTCACGCCTCGCTTCTTGACCTACGTCTGACTATACAATAGAAAGAGCACTGAAGAGTAGACTTAGTTCTTGAGTCATTATTCTGCGTTATTATAATGAAAGTTATTATTTGATGTTCCCCTCACTTTGAAAGTCACAACTCGCTACTGGACCTACGTCTGACTGTACAATAGAAAGGATACTAAAGAGTAGTCTTAGTTCTTGAGTCATTATTCTCTGTTATTATAATGAATGTTATTATTTAGAGTTTCCCTCACTTTGAAAGGCACGCCTCGATACTGGACCTACGTCTGACTATACAATAGAAAGGATACTAAAGAGTAGCCTTAGTTCTTGAGTCATTATTCTCTGTTATTATAATGAAAGTTATTATTTGGAGTTCCCCTCACTTTGAAAGTCACGCCTCGATACTGGACCTACGTCTGACTGTACAATAGAAAGAGTACTAAAGAGTAGCCTTAGTTCTTGAGTCATTATTCTCTATTATTATAATGAAAGTTATTGTTTAGAGTTCCTCTCACTTTGAAAGTCACGCCTGGATACTGGACCTACGTCTGACTGTACAATAGAAAGGATACTAAAGAGTAGCCTTAGTTCTTGAGTCATTATTCTCTATTATTATAATGAAAGTTATTATCTGATGTTCCCCTCATTTTGAAAGTCACGCCTCGCTACTGGACCTACGTCTGACTATAGCATAGAAGGGATAGTTCTTGAGTCATTATTCTCTGTTATTACATTGAATGTTATTAGGTGGAGTTCCCCTCACTTTGAAAGTCACGCCTCGCTACTTTACCTACGTCTTACTGTACAATAGAAAGAGTACCAAAGAAGAGCCTTAATTCTGGAGTCATTATTCTCTGTTATTATAATGAAAGTTATTATTTGTTGTTCCCCTCACTTGGAAAGTCACGCCTAGCTACTGGACCTATGTCTGACTATACAATAGAAAGGGTACTAAAGAGTAGGCTTAGTTCTTGAGTCATTTTCCTCTGTTATTACAATGAAAGTTATTATTTGGAGCTTCCCTCACTTTGAAAGTCCCGTCTCGCTACTGGACCTATGTCTGACTATACAATAGAAAGGATACTAAAGGGTAGCCTAAGTTCTTGAGTTATTATTCTCTCTCGTTTTAATGAAAATTATTATTTGGAGTTCCCCTCACTTTGAAAGTCACCCCTCGCTACTGGACCTACGTCTGACTATACAATAGAAAGGGTACTAAAGGGTAGCCTAAGTTCTTGAGTTATTATTCTCTCTAGTTTTAACAAAAATTATTATTTGGCGCCTCCCTCACTTTGAAAGTCACGCCTCGCTACTGGACCTACGTGTGACTATACAATAAAAAGGGTACTAAAGGGTAGCCTAAGTTCTTGAGTTATTATTCTCTCTAGTTTTAATAAAAATTATTATTTGGAGCTTTCCTTACTTTGAAAGTCACGTCTCGCTACTGGACCTACGTGTGACTATACAATAGAAAGGGTACTAAAGAGTAGGCTTAGTTCTTGAATTATTATTCTCCCTTGTTTTAATGAAAATTATTATTCGGAGCTTCCCACACTTTGAAAGTCACGCCTCGCTACTGGACCTACGTGTGACTATACAATAGAAAGGGTACTAAAGGGTAGCCTAAGTTCTTGAGTTATTATTCTCTCTAGTTTTAACAAAAATTATTATTTGGCGCCTCCCTCACTTTGAAAGTCACGCCTCGCTACTGGACCTACGTGTGACTATACAATAAAAAGGGTACTAAAGGGTAGCCTAAGTTCTTGAGTTATTATTCTCTCTAGTTTTAATAAAAATTATTATTTGGAGCTTTCGTTACTTTGAAAGTCACGTCTCGCTACTGGACCTACGTCTGACTATACAATAGAAAGGATACTAAAGAGTAGCCTTAGTTCTTGAGTCATTATTCTCCCTTGTTTTAATGAAAATTATTATTTGGAGCTTTCGTTACTTTGAAAGTCACGCCTCGCTACTGGACCTACGTCTGACTATACAATAGAAAGAATACTAAAGAGTAGCCTTAGTTCTTGAGGCATTATTCTCTGTTATTATAATGAAAGTTATTATTTAGAGCTTCCCTCACTTTGAAAGTCACGCCCCGCTACTGGACCTACGTCTGACTATACAATAGAAAGGATACTAAAGAGTAGCCTTAGTTCTTGAGTCATTATTCTCCCTTGTTTTAATGAAAATTATTATTTGGAGCTTTCGTTACTTTGAATGTCACGTCTCGCTACTGGACCTACGTCTGACTATACAATAGAAAGGATACTAAAGAGTAGGCTTAGTTCTTGAGTCATTATTCTCGTTAATATAATGAAAGTTATTTATTGTTGTTCCCCTCACTTGGAAAGTCACACCTAGCTACTGGACCTACGTCTGACTATACAACAGAAAGAATACTAAAGAGTAGCCTTAGTTCTTGAGTCATTATTCTCGTTAATATAATGAAAGTTATTTATTGTTGTTCCCCACACTTGGAAAGTCACGCCCCGCTACTGGACCTACGTCTGACTATACAATAGAAAGAGTACTAAAGAGTAGCCTTAGTTCTTGAGTCATTATTTTCTGTTATTATAATGAAAGTTTTTATTTGGAGTTTCCCTCACTTTGAAAGTCACGCCTCGCTACTGGACCTACGTCTGACTATACAATAGAAAGAGTACTAAAGAGTAGCCTTAGTTCTTGAGTCATTATTTTCTGTTATTATAATGAAAGTTTTTATTTGGAGTTTCCCTCACTTTGAAAGTCACACCTCGTTACTGGACCTACGTCTGAATGTACAATAGAAAGAGCACTAAAGAGTAGCCTTAGTTCTTGAGTCTTTATTCTCTGTTATTATAATGAAAGTTTTTATTTGGAGTTCCCTCACTTTGAAAGTCACACCTCGCCACTGGACCTACGTCTGACTATACAATAGAAAGAAAACCAAAGAGTAGCCTTAGTTCTTGATCCATTATTCAATGTTATTATAATGAAAGCTATAATTGGGAGTTCCCCTCACTTTGAAGGTAACGCCTAGCTACTGGAGCTACGTGTGACTATACAATTGAAGGTGTACTAAAGAGTAGCCTAACTTCTGGAGTCATTATTCTCTGTTATTATAATGAAAGTTATTATTTGGAGTTCCCCTCACTTTGAAAGTCGCGCCACGCTACTGGACCTAAGTCTGACAGTACAATAGAAAGAATATAAAAGAGTAGGCTTAGTTCTTTTTGTCATTATTCTCTGTTATTACAATGAAAGTCTTTAGTTGGAGTTCCCCTCACTTTGAAAGTCACACCTCGATACTGGACCTACGTCTGACTGTACAATAGAAAGAATGCTAAAGAGTAGCCCCAGTTCTTAAGTTCATTATGCTCTGTTATTATATTGAAAGTTATTATTTGGAGTTCCCCTCACTTTGAAAGTCACGCCTCGGTACTGGACCTACGTCTGACATTACAATATAAAGAATAATAAAGAGTAGGCTAAGTTCTTTGAGTCATTATTCTCGGTTATTACAATGAAAATTATTATTTGGAGTTCCCCTCACTTTGAAAGTCACGCCTCGATACTGGACCTATGTGTGACTATACAATGTAAAGAGTACTAACGAGTAGCCTTAGTTCTGGACTCATTATTCTCTGTTATTACAATGAAAGTCATTAGTTGGAGTTCCCCTCACTTTGAAAGTCACGCCTCGCCACTGGACCTACGTCTGACTATACAATAGAAAGAATACTAAAGAGTAGCCTTAGTTCTTGAATCATCATTCTCTGTTATTACAAAGAAAGTTTTTATTTGGAGTTCCCCTCACTTTGAAAGTCACGCCTCGCTACTGGACCTACGTCTGACTATAGCATAGAAGGGATAGTTCTTGAATCATTATTCTCTGTTATTACAATGAAAGTCATTAGTTGGAGTTCCCCTCACTTTGAAAGTCACGCCTCGCCACTGGACCTACGTCTGACTATACAATAGAAAGAATACTAAAGAGTAGCCTTAGTTCTTGAATCATTATTCTCTGTTATTACAAAGAAAGTTTTTATTTACAGTTCCCCTCACTTTGAAAGTCACGCCTCGCTACTTTACCTACGTCTGACTGTACAATAGAAAGAGTACTAAAGAAGAGCCTTAATTCTGGAGTCATTATTCTCTGTTATTATAATGAAAGTTATTATTTGGCGTTCCCCTCAATTTGAAAGTCACGCCTTGCTACTGGACCTACGTGTGACTATACCATAGAAAGAATACTGAAGAGTAGCCATAGTTCTTGAGTCATTATTCTCTGTTATTATAATGAAAATTTTTATTTGGAGCTTTCCTTACTTTGAAAGTCACGTCTCGCTACTGGACCTACGTGTGATTATACAATAGAAAGGGTGCTAAAGAGTAGCCTTAGTTCTTGAGTCATTTTCCTCTGTTATTATAATGAAAGTTATTATTTGTAGCTTCCCTCACTTTGGAAGTCACGCCTCGCCACTGGACCTATGTCTGACTAAACCATAGAAAGGATACTAAAGGATAGCCTAAGTTCTTGAGTTATTATTCTCTCTAGTTTTAATGAAAATTATTATTTGGAGTTCCCCTCACTTTGAAAGTCACCCCTCGCCACTGGACCTACGTCTGACTATACAATAGAAAGGGTACTAAAGGGTAGCCTAAGTTCTTGAATTATTATTCTCTCTAGTTTTAATAAAAATTATTATTTGGAGCCTCCCTCACTTTGAAAGTCACGCCTCGCTACTGGACCTACGTGTGACTATACAATAAAAAGGGTACTAAAGGATAGCCTAAGTTCTTGAGTTATTATTCTCTCTAGTTTTAATAAAAATTATTATTTGGAGCTTTCCTTACTTTGAAAGTCACGTCTCGCTACTGGACCTACGTGTGACTATACAATAGAAAGGGTACTAAAGAGTAGGCTTAGTTCTTGAATTATTATTCTCCCTTGTTTTAATGAAAATTATTATTCGGAGCTTCCCACACTTTGAAAGTCACGCCTCGCTACTGGACTTAGGTGTGACTGTTCAATAGAAAGAGTACTAACGAGTAGGCTTAGTTCTTTGAGTCATTATTCTCTGTTATTATAATGAAAGTTATTACATGGAATTCCCCTCAATTTTGAAAGTCACGCCTCGCTACTGGACCTACGTGTAACTGTACAATAGAAAGAGTACTATAGAGTAGGCTTAGTTCTTTGAGTCATTATTCTCTGTTATTATAATGAAAGTTGTTATTTGGAGTTCCCCTCACTTTGAAAGTCACGTCTCGATACTGGACCTACGTGTGACTGTAAAATAGAAAGAATATAAAAGAGTAGGCTTAGTTCTTGGGTCATTATTCTCTATTATTATAATGAAAGTTATTATTTAGAGTTCCTCTCACTTTGAAAGTCTCGCCTCGCCACTGGACCTACGTCTGGCTATACAATGGAAAGAGTACTAAAGAGTAGGCTTAGTTCTTGAGTTATTATTCTCTGTTATTATAATGAAAGTTATTATTTAGAGCTTCCCTCACTTTGAAAGTCACGTCTCGATACTGGACCTACGTGTGACTGTAAAATAGAAAGAATATAAAAGAGTAGGCTTAGTTCTTGAGTTATTATTCTCTGTTATTATAATGAAAGTTATTATTTAGAGTTCCTCTCACTTTGAAAGTCTCGCCTCGCCACTGGACCTACGTCTGACTATACAATAGAAAGAGTACTAAAGAGTAGCCTTAGTTCTTGAGGCATTATTCTCTGTTATTATAATGAAAGTTATTATTTAGAGCTTCCCTCACTTTGAAAGTCACGCCCCGCTACTGGACCTACGTCTGACTATACAATAGAAAGGATACTAAAGAGTAGCCTTAGTTCTTGAGGCATTATTCTCTGTTGTTTTAAGGGAAAATTATTATTTGGAGCTTTCCTTACTTTGAAAGTTACGTCCCGCTACTGGACCTACGTCTGACTATACAATAGAAAGGGTACTAAAGGATAGCCTAAGTTCTTGAGTTATTATTCTCTCTAGTTTTAATAAAAATTATTATTTGGAGCTTTCCTTACTTTGAAAGTTACGTCCCGCTACTGGACCTACGTCTGACTATACAATAGAAAGAGTACTAAAGAGTAGCCTTAGTTCTTGAGGCATTATTCTCTGTTATTATAATGAAAGTTATTATTTAGAGCTTCCCTCACTTTGAAAGTCACGCCCCGCTACTGGACCTACGTCTGACTATACAATAGAAAGGATACTAAAGAGTAGCCTTAGTTCTTGAGGCATTATTCTCTGTTGTTTTAAGGGAAAATTATTATTTAGAGCTTCCCTCACTTTGAAAGTCACGCCCCGCTACTGGACCTACGTCTGACTATACAATAGAAAGGATACTAAAGAGTAGCCTTAGTTCTTGAGGCATTATTCTCTGTTGTTTTAAGGGAAAATTATTATTTAGAGCATCCCTCACTTTGAAAGTCACGACCCGCTACTGGACCTACGTCTGACTATACAATAGAAAGGATACTAAAGAGTAGCCTTAGTTCTTGAGGCATTATTCTCTGTTGTTTTAAGGGAAAATTATTATTTGGAGCTTTCCTTACTTTGAAAGTTACGCCCCGCTACTGGACCTACGTCTGACTATACAATAGAAAGGGTACTAAAGGGTAGCCTAAGTTCTTGAGTTATTATTCTCTCTAGTTTTAATAAAAATTATTATTTGGAGCCTCCCTCACTTTGAAAGTCACGCCTCGCTACTGGACCTACGTGTGACTATACAATAGAAAGGGTACTAAAGGGTAGCCTAAGTTCTTGAGTTATTATTCTCTCTAGTGTTAATAAAAATTATTATTTGGAGCTTTCCTTACTTTGAAAGTCACGTCTCGCTACTGGACCTACGTGTGACTATACAATAGAAAGGGTACTAAAGAGTAGGCTTAGTTCTTGAGTTATTATTCTCTCTAGTGTTAATAAAAATTATTATTTGGAGTTCCCCTCACTTTGAATGTCACGCTTCGCTACTGGACCTACGTGTGACTATACAATAGAAAGGGTACTAAAGGGTAGCCTAAGTTCTTGAGTTATTATTCTCTCTAGTGTTAATAAAAATTATTATTTGGAGCTTTCCTTACTTTGAAAGTCACCTCTCGCTACTGGACCTACGTTTGACTATACAATAGAAAGGGTACTAAAGAGTAGGCTTAGTTCTTGAATTATTATTCGCCCTTGTTTTAATGAAAATTATTATTCGGAGCTTCCCACACTTTGAAAGTCACGCCTCGCTACTGGACCTACGTCTGACTATACAATAGAAAGGGTACTAAAGAGTAGGCTTAGTTCTTTGAGTCATTATTCTCTGTTATAATAATGAAAGTTATTATTTGGAGTTCCCCTCACTTTGAAAGTCACGCCTCGATACTGGACCTACGTGTGACTGTAAAATAGAAAGGATATAAAGGAGTAGGCTTAGTTCTTGAGTCATTATTCTCTGTTATTATAATGAAAGTTATTGTTTGGCGTTCCCCTCACATTGAAAATCACGCCTCGCCACTGGACCTACGTCTGGCTATACAATAGAAAGAGTACTAAAGAGTAGCCTTAGTTCTTGTGGCATTATTCTATGTTAATATAATGAAAGTTTTTATTTGGGGTTCCCCTCACTTTGAAAATCACACCTCGCTACTGGACCTACGTGTGACTGTACAATAGAAAAATACTAAAGGGTAGGCTTAGTTCTTGAGTTATTATTCTCTGTTATTATAATGAAAGTTATTATTTAGAGCTTCCCTCACCTTGAAAGTCACACCTCGATACTGAACCTACGTCTGACTATACAATAGAAAGAATACTAAAGAGTAGGCTTAGTTCTTGAGTTATTATTCCCTCTTGTTTTAATGAAAATTATTATTTGGAGCTTCCCTCACTTTGCAGTCACGCCCCGCTACTGGACCTACGTGTGACTATACAATAGAAAGAGTACTAAAGAGTAGGCTTAGTTCTTGAGTCATTATTTTCTGTTATTATAATGAAAGTTTTTATTTGGAGTTTCCCTCACTTTGAAAGTCACACCTCGTTACTGGACCTACGTCTGACTATACAATAGAAAGAGTACTAAAGAGTAGCCTTAGTTCTTGAGTCATTATTCTCTGTTATTATAATGAAAGTTTTTATTTGGAGTTCCCTCACTTTGAAAGTCACACCTCGCCACTGGACCTACGTCTGACTATACAATAGAAAGAAAACCAAAGAGTAGCCTTAGTTCTTGAGTCATTATTCTCTGTTATTATAATGAAAGTTATTATTTGGAGTTCCCCTCACTTTGAAAGTCACACCTCGCCACTGGACCTACGTCTGACTATACAATAGAAAGAATACTAAAGAGTAGCCTTAGTTCTTGAGTCATTATTCTCTGTTATTATAATGAAAGTTATTATTTGGAGTTCCCCTCACTTTGAAAGTCACACCTCGCCACTGGACCTACGTCTGACTATACAATAGAAAGAATACTAAAGTGTAGCCTTAGTTCTTGAGTCATTATTCTCTGTTATTATAGTGAAAGTTTTTATTTGGAGTTCCCCTCACTTTGAAAGTCACACCTCGCCACTGGACCTACGTCTGACTATACAATAGAAAGAATACTAAAGTGTAGCCTTAGTTCTTGAGTCATTATTCTCTGTTATTATAATGAAAGTTTTTATTTGGAGTTCCCTCACTTTGAAAGTCACACCTCGCCACTGGACCTACGTCTGACTATACAATAGAAAGAAAACCAAAGAGTAGCCTTAGTTCTTGAGGCATTATTCTCTGTTATTATAATGAAAGTTTTTATTTGGAGTTCCCTCACTTTGAAAGTCACACCTCGCCACTGGACCTACGTCTGACTATACAATAGAAAGAATACTAAAGTGTAGCCTTAGTTCTTGAGTCATTATTCTCTGTTATTATAATGAAAGTTTTTATTTGGAGTTCCCTCACTTTGAAAGTCACACCTCGCCACTGGACCTACGTCTGACTATACAATAGAAAGAAAACCAAAGAGTAGCCTTAGTTCTTGAGGCATTATTCTCTGTTATTATAATGAAAGTTATTATTTAGAGCTTCCCTCACTTTGTAAGTCACGCCCCGCTACTGGACCTACGTCTGACTATACAATAGAAAGGATACTAAAGAGTAGGCTTAGTTCTTGAGTTATTATTCTCTCTTGTTTTAAGGGAAAATTATTATTTGGAGCTTTCCTTACTTTGAAAGTCACGTCTCGCTACTGGACCTACGTCTGACTATACAATAGAAAGGATACTAAAGAGTAGGCTTAGTTCTTGAGTTATTATTCTCTCTTGTTTTAAGGGAAAATTATTATTTGGAGCTTTCCTTACTTTGAAAGTCACGTCTCGCTACTGGACCTATCTCTGACTATACAACAGAAAGAATACTAAAGAGCAGGCTTAGTTCTTGAGTCATTATTCTCTCTTGTTTTAAGGGAAAATTATTATTTGGAGCTTTCCTCACTTTGAAAGTCACGTCTCGCCACTGGACCTACGTCTGACTATACAACAGAAAGAATACTAAAGTGTAGCCTTAGTTCTTGAGTCATTATTCTCGTTAATATAATGAAAGTTATTATTTGTTGTTCCCCTCACTTGGAAAGTCACCCCTCGATACTGGACCTACGTCTGACTATACAATGGAAAGAATACTAAAGAGTAGCCTTAGTTCTTGATCCATTATTCTCTGTTATTATAATGAAAGCTATAATTGGGAGTTCCCCTCACTTTGAAAGTCACATCTCGCTACTCGACCTACGTCTGACTGTACAGTAGAAAGAATACTAAAGAGTAGCCTTAGTTCTTGAGTCATTATTCTCGTTAATATAATGAAAGTTATTATTTGTTGTTCCCCTCACTTGGAAAGTCACCCCTCGATACTGGACCTACGTCTGACTATACAATAGAAAGAATACTAAAGAGTAGCCTTAGTTCTTGATCCATTATTCTCTGTTATTATAATGAAAGCTATAATTGGGAGTTCCCCTCACTTTGAAAGTCACATCTCGCTACTCGACCTACGTCTGACTGTACAGTAGAAAGAATACTAAAGTGAAGCCTTAGTTCTTGAGTCATTATTCTCTGTTATTACAATGAAAGCTATAATTTGGAGTTCCCCTCACATTGAAAGTCACGCCTAGCTACTGGACCTACGTGTGACTATACAACAGAAAGGGTACTAAAGAGTAGCCTAACTTCTGGAGTCATTAATCTCTGTTATTACAATGCAAGTTATTATTTGGAGTTCCACTCGCTTTGAAAGTCGCGCCTCGCTACTGGACCTAAGTCTGACTGTACAATAGAAAGAATATAAAAGAGTAGGCTTAGTTCCTTTTGTCATTATTCACTGTTATTACAATGAAAGTCTTTAGTTGGTGTTCCCCTCACTTTGAAAGTCACACCTCGATATTGGACCTGCGTCTGACTGTACAATAGAAAAAATACTAAAGAGTATCCTCAGTTCTTAATTTTATTATGCTCTGTTATTATATTGAGAGTTATTATTTGGAGTTCCGTTCACTTTGAACGTCACGCCTCGATACTGGACCTACGTATGACTGTACAATAGAAAGAGTACTAAAGAGTAGCCTTAGTTCTTGTTTCATTATGCTCTGTTATTATATTGAAAGTTATTATTTGGGGTTCCCCTCACTTTGAAAGTCACGACTCCATACTGGACCTACTTGTGACTATACAATAGAAAGAATACTAAAGAGTAGGCTTAGTTCTTGAGTCATTATTCTCTGTTATTATAATGAAAGTTATTATTTGGAGTTCCCCTCACTTTGAAACTCGCGCCTCGCTACTGGACCTACGTCTGACTGTACAATAGAAAGTATACTAAAGAGTAGGCTTAGTTCTTGAGTTATTATTCTATGTTATTATAATGAAAGTTATTATTTGGAGTTCCCCTCAATTTCAAAGTCACGCCCCGCTACTGGACCTACGTCTGACTATACAATAGTAAGGATACTAAAGAGTAGGCTTAGTTCTTGAGTTATTATTCTATGTTATTATAATGAAAGTTATTATTTGGAGTTCCCCTCACTTTGAAAGTCACCCCTCGATACTGGACCTACGTCTGACTATACAATAGAAAGGGTACTAAAGGGTAGCCTAAGTTCTTGAGTTATTATTCTCTCTAGTTTTAATAAAAATTATTATTTGGAGCCTCCCTCACTTTGAAAGTCACGCCTCGCTACTGGACCTACGTGTGACTATACAATAGAAAGGGTACTAAAGGGTAGCCTAAGTTCTTGAGTTATTATTCTCCCTAGTTTTAATAAAAATTATTATTTGGCGCTTTCCTTACTTTGAAAGTCACGTCTCGCTACTGGACCTACGTGTGACTATACAATAGAAAGGGCACTAAAGAGTAGGCTTAGTTCTTGAATTATTATTCTCCCTTGTTTTAATGAAAATTATTATTTGGAGCTTCCTACACTTTGAAAGTCACGCCTCGCTACTAGACCTACGTGTGACTGTACAATAGAAAGAGTACTAAAGAGTAGGCTTAGTTCTTTGAGTCATTATTCTCTGTTATTATAATGAAAGTTATTACTTGGAGTTCCCCTCACTTTGAAAGTCACGCCTCGATACTGGACCTACGTGTGACTGTAAAATAGAAAGGACATAAAGGGGTAGGCTTAGTTCTTGGGTCATTATTCTCTGTTATTATAATCAAAGTTATTATTTGGCGTTCCACTCACATTGAAAGTCACGCCTCGCCACTGGACCTACGTCTGGCTATACAATAGAAAGAGTACTAAAGAGTAGCCTTAGTTCTTGAGGCATTATTCTATGTTAATATAATGAAAGTTTTTTGGGGGTTCCCCTCACTTTGAAAATCACACCTCGCTACTGGACCTACGTGTGACTGTACAATAGAAAAATACTAAAGAGTAGGCTTAATTCTTGAGTTATTATTCTCTGTTATTATAATAAATGTTATTATTTAGAGCTTCCCTCACCTTGAAAGTCGCACCTCGATACTGAACCTACGTCTGACTATACAATAGAAAGAATACTAAAGAGTAGGCTTAGTTCTTGAGTTATTATTCTCTCTTGTTTTAATGAAAATTATTATTTGGAGCTTCCCTCACTTTGCAGTCACGCCCCGCTACTGGATCTACGTGTGACTATACAATAGAAAGAATACTAAAGAGTAGCCTTAGTTCTTGAGTCATTATTCTCCCTTGTTTTAATGAAAATTATTATTTGGAGCTTTCGTTACTTTGAAAGTCACGCCTCGCTACTGGACCTACGTCTGACTATACAATAGAAAGGATACTAAAGAGTAGCCTTAGTTCTTGAGTCATTATTCTCCCTTGTTTTAATGAAAATTATTATTTGGAGCTTTCGTTACTTTGAAAGTCACGCCTCGCTACTGGACCTACGTCTGACTATACAATAGAAAGAATACTAAAGAGTAGCCTTAGTTCTTGAGGCATTATTCTCTGTTATTATAATGAAAGTTATTATTTAGAGCTTCCCTCACTTTGAAAGTCACGCCCCGCCACTGGACCTACGTCTGACTATACAATAGAAAGGATACTAAAGAGTAGCCTTAGTTCTTGAGTCATTATTCTCCCTTGTTTTAATGAAAATTATTATTTGGAGCTTTCGTTACTTTGAATGTCACGTCTCGCTACTGGACCTACGTCTGACTATACAATAGAAAGGATACTAAAGAGTAGGCTTAGTTCTTGAGTCATTATTCTCGTTAATATAATGAAAGTTATTTATTGTTGTTCCCCTCACTTGGAAAGTCACACCTAGCTACTGGACCTACGTCTGACTATACAACAGAAAGAATACTAAAGAGTAGCCTTAGTTCTTGAGTCATTATTCTCGTTAATATAATGAAAGTTATTTATTGTTGTTCCCCACACTTGGAAAGTCACGCCCCGCTACTGGACCTACGTCTGACTATACAATAGAAAGAGTACTAAAGAGTAGCCTTAGTTCTTGAGTCATTATTTTCTGTTATTATAATGAAAGTTTTTATTTGGAGTTTCCCTCACTTTGAAAGTCACGCCTCGCTACTGGACCTACGTCTGACTATACAATAGAAAGAGTACTAAAGAGTAGCCTTAGTTCTTGAGTCATTATTTTCTGTTATTATAATGAAAGTTTTTATTTGGAGTTTCCCTCACTTTGAAAGTCACACCTCGTTACTGGACCTACGTCTGAATGTACAATAGAAAGAGCACTAAAGAGTAGCCTTAGTTCTTGAGTCTTTATTCTCTGTTATTATAATGAAAGTTTTTATTTGGAGTTCCCTCACTTTGAAAGTCACACCTCGCCACTGGACCTACGTCTGACTATACAATAGAAAGAAAACCAAAGAGTAGCCTTAGTTCTTGATCCATTATTCAATGTTATTATAATGAAAGCTATAATTGGGAGTTCCCCTCACTTTGAAGGTAACGCCTAGCTACTGGACCTACGTGTGACTATACAATTGAAGGTGTACTAAAGAGTAGCCTAACTTCTGGAGTCATTATTCTCTGTTATTATAATGAAAGTTATTATTTGGAGTTCCCCTCACTTTGAAAGTCGCGCCACGCTACTGGACCTAAGTCTGACAGTACAATAGAAAGAATATAAAAGAGTAGGCTTAGTTCTTTTTGTCATTATTCTCTGTTATTACAATGAAAGTCTTTAGTTGGAGTTCCCCTCACTTTGAAAGTCACACCTCGATACTGGACCTACGTCTGACTGTACAATAGAAAGAATGCTAAAGAGTAGCCCCAGTTCTTAAGTTCATTATGCTCTGTTATTATATTGAAAGTTATTATTTGGAGTTCCCCTCACTTTGAAAGTCACGCCTCGGTACTGGACCTACGTCTGACATTACAATATAAAGAATAATAAAGAGTAGGCTAAGTTCTTTGAGTCATTATTCACGGTTATTACAATGAAAATTATTATTTGGAGTTCCCCTCACTTTGAAAGTCACGCCTCGATACTGGACCTATGTGTGACTATACAATGTAAAGAGTACTAACGAGTAGCCTTAGTTCTGGACTCATTATTCTCTGTTATTACAATGAAAGTCATTAGTTGGAGTTCCCCTCACTTTGAAAGTCACGCCTCGCCACTGGACCTACGTCTGACTATACAATAGAAAGAATACTAAAGAGTAGCCTTAGTTCTTGAATCATCATTCTCTGTTATTACAAAGAAAGTTTTTATTTGGAGTTCCCCTCACTTTGAAAGTCACGCCTCGCTACTGGACCTACGTCTGACTATAGCATAGAAGGGATAGTTCTTGAATCATTATTCTCTGTTATTACAATGAAAGTCATTAGTTGGAGTTCCCCTCACTTTGAAAGTCACGCCTCGCCACTGGACCTACGTCTGACTATACAATAGAAAGAATACTAAAGAGTAGCCTTAGTTCTTGAATCATTATTCTCTGTTATTACAAAGAAAGTTTTTATTTGCAGTTCCCCTCACTTTGAAAGTCACGCCTCGCTACTTTACCTACGTCTGACTGTACAATAGAAAGAGTACTAAAGAAGAGCCTTAATTCTGGAGTCATTATTCTCTGTTATTATAATGAAAGTTATTATTTGGCGTTCCCCTCACTTTGAAAGTCACGCCTTGCTACTGGACCTACGTGTGACTATACCATAGAAAGAATACTGAAGAGTAGCCATAGTTCTTGAGTCATTATTCTCTGTTATTATAATGAAAATTTTTATTTGGAGCTTTCCTTACTTTGAAAGTCACGTCTCGCTACTGGACCTACGTGTGATTATACAATAGAAAGGGTGCTAAAGAGTAGCCTTAGTTCTTGAGTCATTTTCCTCTGTTATTATAATGAAAGTTATTATTTGTAGCTTCCCTCACTTTGGAAGTCACGCCTCGCCACTGGACCTATGTCTGACTAAACCATAGAAAGGATACTAAAGGGTAGCCTAAGTTCTTGAGTTATTATTCTCTCTAGTTTTAATAAAAATTATCATTTGGAGCTTCCCTCACTTTGAAAGTCACACCTCGATACTGGACCTACGTCTGACTGTACAATAGAAAGAATGCTAAAGAGTAGCCCCAGTTCTTAAGTTCATTATGCTCTGTTATTATATTGAAAGTTATTATTTGGAGTTCCCCTCACTTTGAAAGTCACGCCTCGGTACTGGACCTACGTCTGACATTACAATATAAAGAATAATAAAGAGTAGGCTAAGTTCTTTGAGTCATTATTCTCGGTTATTACAATGAAAATTATTATTTGGAGTTCCCCTCACTTTGAAAGTCACGCCTCGATACTGGACCTATGTGTGACTATACAATGTAAAGAGTACTAACGAGTAGCCTTAGTTCTGGACTCATTATTCTCTGTTATTACAATGAAAGTCATTAGTTGGAGTTCCCCTCACTTTGAAAGTCACGCCTCGCCACTGGACCTACGTCTGACTATACAATAGAAAGAATACTAAAGAGTAGCCTTAGTTCTTGAATCATCATTCTCTGTTATTACAAAGAAAGTTTTTATTTGGAGTTCCCCTCACTTTGAAAGTCACGCCTCGCTACTGGACCTACGTCTGACTATAGCATAGAAGGGATAGTTCTTGAATCATTATTCTCTGTTATTACAATGAAAGTCATTAGTTGGAGTTCCCCTCACTTTGAAAGTCACGCCTCGCCACTGGACCTACGTCTGACTATACAATAGAAAGAATACTAAAGAGTAGCCTTAGTTCTTGAATCATTATTCTCTGTTATTACAAAGAAAGTTTTTATTTGCAGTTCCCCTCACTTTGAAAGTCACGCCTCGCTACTTTACCTACGTCTGACTGTACAATAGAAAGAGTACTAAAGAAGAGCCTTAATTCTGGAGTCATTATTCTCTGTTATTATAATGAAAGTTATTATTTGGCGTTCCCCTCACTTTGAAAGTCACACCTCGCCACTGGACCTACGTCTGACTATAGCATAGAAGGGATAGTTCTTGAATCATTATTCTCTGTTATTATAATGAAAGTTATTATTTGGCGTTCCCCTCACTTTGAAAGTCACGCCTCGCTACTGGACCTACGTCTGACTATAGCATAGAAGGGATAGTTCTTGAATCATTATTCTCTGTTATTACAATGAAAGTCATTAGTTGGAGTTCCCCTCACTTTGAAAGTCACGCCTCGCCACTGGACCTACGTCTGACTATACAATAGAAAGAATACTAAAGAGTAGCCTTAGTTCTTGAATCATTATTCTCTGTTATTACAAAGAAAGTTTTTATTTGCAGTTCCCCTCACTTTGAAAGTCACGCCTCGCTACTTTACCTACGTCTGACTGTACAATAGAAAGAGTACTAAAGAAGAGCCTTAATTCTGGAGTCATTATTCTCTGTTATTATAATGAAAGTTATTATTTGGCGTTCCCCTCACTTTGAAAGTCACGCCTTGCTACTGGACCTACGTGTGACTATACCATAGAAAGAATACTGAAGAGTAGCCATAGTTCTTGAGTCATTATTCTCTGTTATTATAATGAAAATTTTTATTTGGAGCTTTCCTTACTTTGAAAGTCACGTCTCGCTACTGGACCTACGTGTGATTATACAATAGAAAGGGTGCTAAAGAGTAGCCTTAGTTCTTGAGTCATTTTCCTCTGTTATTATAATGAAAGTTATTATTTGTAGCTTCCCTCACTTTGGAAGTCACGCCTCGCCACTGGACCTATGTCTGACTAAACCATAGAAAGGATACTAAAGGATAGCCTAAGTTCTTGAGTTATTATTCTCTCTAGTTTTAATGAAAATTATTATTTGGAGTTCCCCTCACTTTGAAAGTCACCCCTCGCCACTGGACCTACGTCTGACTATACAATAGAAAGGGTACTAAAGGGTAGCCTAAGTTCTTGAATTATTATTCTCTCTAGTTTTAATAAAAATTATTATTTGGAGCCTCCCTCACTTTGAAAGTCACGCCTCGCTACTGGACCTACGTGTGACTATACAATAAAAAGGGTACTAAAGGATAGCCTAAGTTCTTGAGTTATTATTCTCTCTAGTTTTAATAAAAATTATTATTTGGAGCTTTCCTTACTTTGAAAGTCACGTCTCGCTACTGGACCTACGTGTGACTATACAATAGAAAGGGTACTAAAGAGTAGGCTTAGTTCTTGAATTATTATTCTCCCTTGTTTTAATGAAAATTATTATTCGGAGCTTCCCACACTTTGAAAGTCACGCCTCGCTACTGGACTTAGGTGTGACTGTACAATAGAAAGAGTACTAACGAGTAGGCTTAGTTCTTTGAGTCATTATTCTCTGTTATTATAATGAAAGTTATTACATGGAATTCCCCTCAATTTTGAAAGTCACGCCTCGCTACTGGACCTACGTGTAACTGTACAATAGAAAGAGTACTATAGAGTAGGCTTAGTTCTTTGAGTCATTATTCTCTGTTATTATAATGAAAGTTGTTATTTGGAGTTCCCCTCACTTTGAAAGTCACGTCTCGATACTGGACCTACGTGTGACTGTAAAATAGAAAGAATATAAAAGAGTAGGCTTAGTTCTTGGGTCATTATTCTCTATTATTATAATGAAAGTTATTATTTAGAGTTCCTCTCACTTTGAAAGTCTCGCCTCGCCACTGGACCTACGTCTGGCTATACAATGGAAAGAGTACTAAAGAGTAGGCTTAGTTCTTGAGTTATTATTCTCTGTTATTATAATGAAAGTTATTATTTAGAGCTTCCCTCACTTTGAAAGTCACGTCTCGATACTGGACCTACGTGTGACTGTAAAATAGAAAGAATATAAAAGAGTAGGCTTAGTTCTTGAGTTATTATTCTCTGTTATTATAATGAAAGTTATTATTTAGAGTTCTTCTCACTTTGAAAGTCTCGCCTCGCCACTGGACCTACGTCTGACTATACAATAGAAAGAGTACTAAAGAGTAGCCTTAGTTCTTGAGGCATTATTCTCTGTTATTATAATGAAAGTTATTATTTAGAGCTTCCCTCACTTTGAAAGTCACGCCCCGCTACTGGACCTACGTCTGACTATACAATAGAAAGGATACTAAAGAGTAGCCTTAGTTCTTGAGGCATTATTCTCTGTTGTTTTAAGGGAAAATTATTATTTGGAGCTTTCCTTACTTTGAAAGTTACGTCCCGCTACTGGACCTACGTCTGACTATACAATAGAAAGGGTACTAAAGGATAGCCTAAGTTCTTGAGTTATTATTCTCTCTAGTTTTAATAAAAATTATTATTTGGAGCTTTCCTTACTTTGAAAGTTACGTCCCGCTACTGGACCTACGTCTGACTATACAATAGAAAGAGTACTAAAGAGTAGCCTTAGTTCTTGAGGCAATATTCTCTGTTATTATAATGAAAGTTATTATTTAGAGCTTCCCTCACTTTGAAAGTCACGCCCCGCTACTGGACCTACGTCTGACTATACAATAGAAAGGATACTAAAGAGTAGCCTTAGTTCTTGAGGCATTATTCTCTGTTGTTTTAAGGGAAAATTATTATTTAGAGCTTCCCTCACTTTGAAAGTCACGCCCCGCTACTGGACCTACGTCTGACTATACAATAGAAAGGATACTAAAGAGTAGCCTTAGTTCTTGAGGCATTATTCTCTGTTGTTTTAAGGGAAAATTATTATTTGGAGCTTTCCTTACTTTGAAAGTTACGCCCCGCTACTGGACCTACGTCTGACTATACAATAGAAAGGGTACTAAAGGGTAGCCTAAGTTCTTGAGTTATTATTCTCTCTAGTTTTAATAAAAATTATTATTTGGAGCCTCCCTCACTTTGAAAGTCACGCCTCGCTACTGGACCTACGTGTGACTATACAATAGAAAGGGTACTAAAGGGTAGCCTAAGTTCTTGAGTTATTATTCTCTCTAGTGTTAATAAAAATTATTATTTGGAGCTTTCCTTACTTTGAAAGTCACGTCTCGCTACTGGACCTACGTGTGACTATACAATAGAAAGGGTACTAAAGAGTAGGCTTAGTTCTTGAGTTATTATTCTCTCTAGTGTTAATAAAAATTATTATTTGGAGTTCCCCTCACTTTGAATGTCACGCTTCGCTACTGGACCTACGTGTGACTATACAATAGAAAGGGTACTAAAGGGTAGCCTAAGTTCTTGAGTTATTATTCTCTCTAGTGTTAATAAAAATTATTATTTGGAGCTTTCCTTACTTTGAAAGTCACCTCTCGCTACTGGACCTACGTTTGACTATACAATAGAAAGGGTACTAAAGAGTAGGCTTAGTTCTTGAATTATTATTCGCCCTTGTTTTAATGAAAATTATTATTCGGAGCTTCCCACACTTTGAAAGTCACGCCTCGCTACTGGACCTACGTCTGACTATACAATAGAAAGGGTACTAAAGAGTAGGCTTAGTTCTTTGAGTCATTATTCTCTGTTATAATAATGAAAGTTATTATTTGGAGTTCCCCTCACTTTGAAAGTCACGCCTCGATACTGGACCTACGTGTGACTGTAAAATAGAAAGGATATAAAGGAGTAGGCTTAGTTCTTGAGTCATTATTCTCTGTTATTATAATGAAAGTTATTGTTTGGCGTTCCCCTCACATTGAAAATCACGCCTCGCCACTGGACCTACGTCTGTCTATACAATAGAAAGAGTACTAAAGAGTAGCCTTAGTTCTTGTGGCATTATTCTATGTTAATATAGTGAAAGTTTTTATTTGGGGTTCCCCTCACTTTGAAAATCACACCTCGCTACTGGACCTACGTGTGACTGTACAATAGAAAAATACTAAAGGGTAGGCTTAGTTCTTGAGTTATTATTCTCTGTTATTACAATGAAAGTCATTAGTTGGAGTTCCCCTCACTTTGAAAGTCACGCCTCGCCACTGGACCTACGTCTGACTATACAATAGAAAGAATACTAAAGAGTAGCCTTAGTTCTTGAATCATTATTCTCTGTTATTACAAAGAAAGTTTTTATTTGCAGTTCCCCTCACTTTGAAAGTCACGCCTCGCTACTTTACCTACGTCTGACTGTACAATAGAAAGAGTACTAAAGAAGAGCCTTAATTCTGGAGTCATTATTCTCTGTTATTATAATGAAAGTTATTATTTGGCGTTCCCCTCACTTTGAAAGTCACGCCTTGCTACTGGACCTACGTGTGACTATACCATAGAAAGAATACTGAAGAGTAGCCATAGTTCTTGAGTCATTATTCTCTGTTATTATAATGAAAATTTTTATTTGGAGCTTTCCTTACTTTGAAAGTCACGTCTCGCTACTGGACCTACGTGTGATTATACAATAGAAAGGGTGCTAAAGAGTAGCCTTAGTTCTTGAGTCATTTTCCTCTGTTATTATAATGAAAGTTATTATTTGTAGCTTCCCTCACTTTGGAAGTCACGCCTCGCCACTGGACCTATGTCTGACTAAACCATAGAAAGGATACTAAAGGGTAGCCTAAGTTCTTGAGTTATTATTCTCTCTAGTTTTAATAAAAATTATCATTTGGAGCTTCCCTCACTTTGAAAGTCACACCTCGATACTGGACCTACGTCTGACTGTACAATAGAAAGAATGCTAAAGAGTAGCCCCAGTTCTTAAGTTCATTATGCTCTGTTATTATATTGAAAGTTATTATTTGGAGTTCCCCTCACTTTGAAAGTCACGCCTCGGTACTGGACCTACGTCTGACATTACAATATAAAGAATAATAAAGAGTAGGCTAAGTTCTTTGAGTCATTATTCTCGGTTATTACAATGAAAATTATTATTTGGAGTTCCCCTCACTTTGAAAGTCACGCCTCGATACTGGACCTATGTGTGACTATACAATGTAAAGAGTACTAACGAGTAGCCTTAGTTCTGGACTCATTATTCTCTGTTATTACAATGAAAGTCATTAGTTGGAGTTCCCCTCACTTTGAAAGTCACGCCTCGCCACTGGACCTACGTCTGACTATACAATAGAAAGAATACTAAAGAGTAGCCTTAGTTCTTGAATCATCATTCTCTGTTATTACAAAGAAAGTTTTTATTTGGAGTTCCCCTCACTTTGAAAGTCACGCCTCGCTACTGGACCTACGTCTGACTATAGCATAGAAGGGATAGTTCTTGAATCATTATTCTCTGTTATTACAATGAAAGTCATTAGTTGGAGTTCCCCTCACTTTGAAAGTCACGCCTCGCCACTGGACCTACGTCTGACTATACAATAGAAAGAATACTAAAGAGTAGCCTTAGTTCTTGAATCATTATTCTCTGTTATTACAAAGAAAGTTTTTATTTGCAGTTCCCCTCACTTTGAAAGTCACGCCTCGCTACTTTACCTACGTCTGACTGTACAATAGAAAGAGTACTAAAGAAGAGCCTTAATTCTGGAGTCATTATTCTCTGTTATTATAATGAAAGTTATTATTTGGCGTTCCCCTCACTTTGAAAGTCACACCTCGCCACTGGACCTACGTCTGACTATAGCATAGAAGGGATAGTTCTTGAATCATTATTCTCTGTTATTATAATGAAAGTTATTATTTGGCGTTCCCCTCACTTTGAAAGTCACGCCTCGCTACTGGACCTACGTCTGACTATAGCATAGAAGGGATAGTTCTTGAATCATTATTCTCTGTTATTACAATGAAAGTCATTAGTTGGAGTTCCCCTCACTTTGAAAGTCACGCCTCGCCACTGGACCTACGTCTGACTATACAATAGAAAGAATACTAAAGAGTAGCCTTAGTTCTTGAATCATTATTCTCTGTTATTACAAAGAAAGTTTTTATTTGCAGTTCCCCTCACTTTGAAAGTCACGCCTCGCTACTTTACCTACGTCTGACTGTACAATAGAAAGAGTACTAAAGAAGAGCCTTAATTCTGGAGTCATTATTCTCTGTTATTATAATGAAAGTTATTATTTGGCGTTCCCCTCACTTTGAAAGTCACGCCTTGCTACTGGACCTACGTGTGACTATACCATAGAAAGAATACTGAAGAGTAGCCATAGTTCTTGAGTCATTATTCTCTGTTATTATAATGAAAATTTTTATTTGGAGCTTTCCTTACTTTGAAAGTCACGTCTCGCTACTGGACCTACGTGTGATTATACAATAGAAAGGGTGCTAAAGAGTAGCCTTAGTTCTTGAGTCATTTTCCTCTGTTATTATAATGAAAGTTATTATTTGTAGCTTCCCTCACTTTGGAAGTCACGCCTCGCCACTGGACCTATGTCTGACTAAACCATAGAAAGGATACTAAAGGATAGCCTAAGTTCTTGAGTTATTATTCTCTCTAGTTTTAATGAAAATTATTATTTGGAGTTCCCCTCACTTTGAAAGTCACCCCTCGCCACTGGACCTACGTCTGACTATACAATAGAAAGGGTACTAAAGGGTAGCCTAAGTTCTTGAATTATTATTCTCTCTAGTTTTAATAAAAATTATTATTTGGAGCCTCCCTCACTTTGAAAGTCACGCCTCGCTACTGGACCTACGTGTGACTATACAATAAAAAGGGTACTAAAGGATAGCCTAAGTTCTTGAGTTATTATTCTCTCTAGTTTTAATAAAAATTATTATTTGGAGCTTTCCTTACTTTGAAAGTCACGTCTCGCTACTGGACCTACGTGTGACTATACAATAGAAAGGGTACTAAAGAGTAGGCTTAGTTCTTGAATTATTATTCTCCCTTGTTTTAATGAAAATTATTATTCGGAGCTTCCCACACTTTGAAAGTCACGCCTCGCTACTGGACTTAGGTGTGACTGTACAATAGAAAGAGTACTAACGAGTAGGCTTAGTTCTTTGAGTCATTATTCTCTGTTATTATAATGAAAGTTATTACATGGAATTCCCCTCAATTTTGAAAGTCACGCCTCGCTACTGGACCTACGTGTAACTGTACAATAGAAAGAGTACTATAGAGTAGGCTTAGTTCTTTGAGTCATTATTCTCTGTTATTATAATGAAAGTTGTTATTTGGAGTTCCCCTCACTTTGAAAGTCACGTCTCGATACTGGACCTACGTGTGACTGTAAAATAGAAAGAATATAAAAGAGTAGGCTTAGTTCTTGGGTCATTATTCTCTATTATTATAATGAAAGTTATTATTTAGAGTTCCTCTCACTTTGAAAGTCTCGCCTCGCCACTGGACCTACGTCTGGCTATACAATGGAAAGAGTACTAAAGAGTAGGCTTAGTTCTTGAGTTATTATTCTCTGTTATTATAATGAAAGTTATTATTTAGAGCTTCCCTCACTTTGAAAGTCACGTCTCGATACTGGACCTACGTGTGACTGTAAAATAGAAAGAATATAAAAGAGTAGGCTTAGTTCTTGAGTTATTATTCTCTGTTATTATAATGAAAGTTATTATTTAGAGTTCTTCTCACTTTGAAAGTCTCGCCTCGCCACTGGACCTACGTCTGACTATACAATAGAAAGAGTACTAAAGAGTAGCCTTAGTTCTTGAGGCATTATTCTCTGTTATTATAATGAAAGTTATTATTTAGAGCTTCCCTCACTTTGAAAGTCACGCCCCGCTACTGGACCTACGTCTGACTATACAATAGAAAGGATACTAAAGAGTAGCCTTAGTTCTTGAGGCATTATTCTCTGTTGTTTTAAGGGAAAATTATTATTTGGAGCTTTCCTTACTTTGAAAGTTACGTCCCGCTACTGGACCTACGTCTGACTATACAATAGAAAGGGTACTAAAGGATAGCCTAAGTTCTTGAGTTATTATTCTCTCTAGTTTTAATAAAAATTATTATTTGGAGCTTTCCTTACTTTGAAAGTTACGTCCCGCTACTGGACCTACGTCTGACTATACAATAGAAAGAGTACTAAAGAGTAGCCTTAGTTCTTGAGGCAATATTCTCTGTTATTATAATGAAAGTTATTATTTAGAGCTTCCCTCACTTTGAAAGTCACGCCCCGCTACTGGACCTACGTCTGACTATACAATAGAAAGGATACTAAAGAGTAGCCTTAGTTCTTGAGGCATTATTCTCTGTTGTTTTAAGGGAAAATTATTATTTAGAGCTTCCCTCACTTTGAAAGTCACGCCCCGCTACTGGACCTACGTCTGACTATACAATAGAAAGGATACTAAAGAGTAGCCTTAGTTCTTGAGGCATTATTCTCTGTTGTTTTAAGGGAAAATTATTATTTGGAGCTTTCCTTACTTTGAAAGTTACGCCCCGCTACTGGACCTACGTCTGACTATACAATAGAAAGGGTACTAAAGGGTAGCCTAAGTTCTTGAGTTATTATTCTCTCTAGTTTTAATAAAAATTATTATTTGGAGCCTCCCTCACTTTGAAAGTCACGCCTCGCTACTGGACCTACGTGTGACTATACAATAGAAAGGGTACTAAAGGGTAGCCTAAGTTCTTGAGTTATTATTCTCTCTAGTGTTAATAAAAATTATTATTTGGAGCTTTCCTTACTTTGAAAGTCACGTCTCGCTACTGGACCTACGTGTGACTATACAATAGAAAGGGTACTAAAGAGTAGGCTTAGTTCTTGAGTTATTATTCTCTCTAGTGTTAATAAAAATTATTATTTGGAGTTCCCCTCACTTTGAATGTCACGCTTCGCTACTGGACCTACGTGTGACTATACAATAGAAAGGGTACTAAAGGGTAGCCTAAGTTCTTGAGTTATTATTCTCTCTAGTGTTAATAAAAATTATTATTTGGAGCTTTCCTTACTTTGAAAGTCACCTCTCGCTACTGGACCTACGTTTGACTATACAATAGAAAGGGTACTAAAGAGTAGGCTTAGTTCTTGAATTATTATTCGCCCTTGTTTTAATGAAAATTATTATTCGGAGCTTCCCACACTTTGAAAGTCACGCCTCGCTACTGGACCTACGTCTGACTATACAATAGAAAGGGTACTAAAGAGTAGGCTTAGTTCTTTGAGTCATTATTCTCTGTTATAATAATGAAAGTTATTATTTGGAGTTCCCCTCACTTTGAAAGTCACGCCTCGATACTGGACCTACGTGTGACTGTAAAATAGAAAGGATATAAAGGAGTAGGCTTAGTTCTTGAGTCATTATTCTCTGTTATTATAATGAAAGTTATTGTTTGGCGTTCCCCTCACATTGAAAATCACGCCTCGCCACTGGACCTACGTCTGGCTATACAATAGAAAGAGTACTAAAGAGTAGCCTTAGTTCTTGTGGCATTATTCTATGTTAATATAATGAAAGTTTTTATTTGGGGTTCCCCTCACTTTGAAAATCACACCTCGCTACTGGACCTACGTGTGACTGTACAATAGAAAAATACTAAAGGGTAGGCTTAGTTCTTGAGTTATTATTCTCTGTTATTATAATGAAAGTTATTATTTAGAGCTTCCCTCACCTTGAAAGTCACACCTCGATACTGAACCTACGTCTGACTATACAATAGAAAGAATACTAAAGAGTAGGCTTAGTTCTTGAGTTATTATTCCCTCTTGTTTTAATGAAAATTATTATTTGGAGCTTCCCTCACTTTGCAGTCACGCCCCGCTACTGGACCTACGTGTGACTATACAATAGAAAGAGTACTAAAGAGTAGGCTTAGTTCTTGAGTCATTATTTTCTGTTATTATAATGAAAGTTTTTATTTGGAGTTTCCCTCACTTTGAAAGTCACACCTCGTTACTGGACCTACGTCTGACTATACAATAGAAAGAGTACTAAAGAGTAGCCTTAGTTCTTGAGTCATTATTCTCTGTTATTATAATGAAAGTTTTTATTTGGAGTTCCCTCACTTTGAAAGTCACACCTCGCCACTGGACCTACGTCTGACTATACAATAGAAAGAAAACCAAAGAGTAGCCTTAGTTCTTGAGTCATTATTCTCTGTTATTATAATGAAAGTTATTATTTGGAGTTCCCCTCACTTTGAAAGTCACACCTCGCCACTGGACCTACGTCTGACTATACAATAGAAAGAATACTAAAGAGTAGCCTTAGTTCTTGAGTCATTATTCTCTGTTATTATAATGAAAGTTATTATTTGGAGTTCCCCTCACTTTGAAAGTCACACCTCGCCACTGGACCTACGTCTGACTATACAATAGAAAGAATACTAAAGTGTAGCCTTAGTTCTTGAGTCATTATTCTCTGTTATTATAGTGAAAGTTTTTATTTGGAGTTCCCCTCACTTTGAAAGTCACACCTCGCCACTGGACCTACGTCTGACTATACAATAGAAAGAATACTAAAGTGTAGCCTTAGTTCTTGAGTCATTATTCTCTGTTATTATAATGAAAGTTTTTATTTGGAGTTCCCTCACTTTGAAAGCCACACCTCGCCACTGGACCTACGTCTGACTATACAATAGAAAGAAAACCAAAGAGTAGCCTTAGTTCTTGAGGCATTATTCTCTGTTATTATAATGAAAGTTTTTATTTGGAGTTCCCTCACTTTGAAAGTCACACCTCGCCACTGGACCTACGTCTGACTATACAATAGAAAGATTACTAAAGTGTAGCCTTAGTTCTTGAGTCATTATTCTCTGTTATTATAATGAAAGTTTTTATTTGGAGTTCCCTCACTTTGAAAGTCACACCTCGCCACTGGACCTACGTCTGACTATACAATAGAAAGAAAACCAAAGAGTAGCCTTAGTTCTTGAGGCATTATTCTCTGTTATTATAATGAAAGTTATTATTTAGAGCTTCCCTCACTTTGAAAGTCACGCCCCGCTACTGGACCTACGTCTGACTATACAATAGAAAGGATACTAAAGAGTAGGCTTAGTTCTTGAGTCATTATTCTCTCTTGTTTTAAGGGAAAATTATTATTTGGAGCTTTCCTTACTTTGAAAGTCACGTCTCGCTACTGGACCTACGTCTGACTATACAATAGAAAGGATACTAAAGAGTAGGCTTAGTTCTTGAGTTATTATTCTCTCTTGTTTTAAGGGAAAATTATTATTTGGAGCTTTCCTTACTTTGAAAGTCACGTCTCGCTACTGGACCTATCTCTGACTATACAACAGAAAGAATACTAAAGAGCAGGCTTAGTTCTTGAGTCATTATTCTCTCTTGTTTTAAGGGAAAATTATTATTTGGAGCTTTCCTCACTTTGAAAGTCACGTCTCGCCACTGGACCTACGTCTGACTATACAACAGAAAGAATACTAAAGTGTAGCCTTAGTTCTTGAGGCATTATTCTCGTTAATATAATGAAAGTTATTATTTGTTGTTCCCCTCACTTGGAAAGTCACCCCTCGATACTGGACCTACGTCTGAGTATACAATGGAAAGAATACTAAAGAGTAGCCTTAGTTCTTGATCCATTATTCTCTGTTATTATAATGAAAGCTATAATTGGGAGTTCCCCTCACTTTGAAAGTCACACCTCGCTACTGGACCTACGTCTGACTGTACAGTAGAAAGAATACTAAAGAGTAGCCTTAGTTCTTGAGTCATTATTCTCGTTAATATAATGAAAGTTATTATTTGTTGTTCCCCTCACTTGGAAAGTCACCCCTCGATACTGGACCTACGTCTGACTATACAATAGAAAGAATACTAAAGAGTAGCCTTAGTTCTTGATCCATTATTCTCTGTTATTATAATGAAAGCTATAATTGGGAGTTCCCCTCACTTTGAAAGTCACATCTCGCTACTCGACCTACGTCTGACTGTACAGTAGAAAGAATACTAAAGAGTAGCCTTAGTTCTTGATCCATTATTCTCTGTTATTATAATGAAAGCTATAATTGGGAGTTCCCCTCACTTTGAAAGTCACATCTCGCTACTCGACCTACGTCTGACTGTACAGTAGAAAGAATACTAAAGAGTAGCCTTAGTTCTTGAGTCATTATTCTCGTTAATATAATGAAAGTTATTATTTGTTGTTCCCCTCACTTGGAAAGTCACCCCTCGATACTGGACCTACGTCTGACTATACAATAGAAAGAATACTAAAGAGTAGCCTTAGTTCTTGATCCATTATTCTCTGTTATTATAATGAAAGCTATAATTGGGAGTTCCCCTCACTTTGAAAGTCACATCTCGCTACTCGACCTACGTCTGACTGTACAGTAGAAAGAATACTAAAGAGTAGCCTTAGTTCTTGATCCATTATTCTCTGTTATTATAATGAAAGCTATAATTGGGAGTTCCCCTCACTTTGAAAGTCACATCTCGCTACTCGACCTACGTCTGACTGTACAGTAGAAAGAATACTAAAGTGAAGCCTTAGTTCTTGAGTCATTATTCTCTGTTATTACAATGAAACCTATAATTTGGAGTTCCCCTCACATTGAAAGTCACGCCTAGCTACTGGACCTACGTGTGACTATACAACAGAAAGGGTACTAAAGAGTAGCCTAACTTCTGGAGTCATTAATCTCTGTTATTACAATGCAAGTTATTATTTGGAGTTCCACTCGCTTTGAAAGTCGCGCCTCGCTACTGGACCTAAGTCTGACTGTACAATAGAAAGAATATAAAAGAGTAGGCTTAGTTCCTTTTGTCATTATTCACTGTTATTACAATGAAAGTCTTTAGTTGGTGTTCCCCTCACTTTGAAAGTCACACCTCGATATTGGACCTGCGTCTGACTGTACAATAGAAAAAATACTAAAGAGTATCCTCAGTTCTTAATTTTATTATGCTCTGTTATTATATTGAGAGTTATTATTTGGAGTTCCGTTCACTTTGAACGTCACGCCTCGATACTGGACCTACGTATGACTGTACAATAGAAAGAGTACTAAAGAGTAGCCTTAGTTCTTGTTTCATTATGCTCTGTTATTATATTGAAAGTTATTATTTGGGGTTCCCCTCACTTTGAAAGTCACGACTCCATACTGGACCTACTTGTGACTATACAATAGAAAGAATACTAAAGAGTAGGCTTAGTTCTTGAGTCATTATTCTCTGTTATTATAATGAAAGTTATTATTTGGAGTTCCCCTCACTTTGAAACTCGCGCCTCGCTACTGGACCTACGTCTGACTGTACAATAGAAAGTATACTAAAGAGTAGGCTTAGTTCTTGAGTTATTATTCTATGTTATTATAATGAAAGTTATTATTTGGAGTTCCCCTCAATTTCAAAGTCACGCCCCGCTACTGGACCTACGTCTGACTATACAATAGTAAGGATACTAAAGAGTAGGCTTAGTTCTTGAGTTATTATTCTATGTTATTATAATGAAAGTTATTATTTGGAGTTCCCCTCACTTTGAAAGTCACCCCTCGATACTGGACCTACGTCTGACTATACAATAGAAAGGGTACTAAAGGGTAGCCTAAGTTCTTGAGTTATTATTCTCTCTAGTTTTAATAAAAATTATTATTTGGAGCCTCCCTCACTTTGAAAGTCACGCCTCGCTACTGGACCTACGTGTGACTATACAATAGAAAGGGTACTAAAGGGTAGCCTAAGTTCTTGAGTTATTATTCTCCCTAGTTTTAATAAAAATTATTATTTGGCGCTTTCCTTACTTTGAAAGTCACGTCTCGCTACTGGACCTACGTGTGACTATACAATAGAAAGGGCACTAAAGAGTAGGCTTAGTTCTTGAATTATTATTCTCCCTTGTTTTAATGAAAATTATTATTTGGAGCTTCCTACACTTTGAAAGTCACGCCTCGCTACTAGACCTACGTGTGACTGTACAATAGAAAGAGTACTAAAGAGTAGGCTTAGTTCTTTGAGTCATTATTCTCTGTTATTATAATGAAAGTTATTACTTGGAATTCCCCTCAATTTTGAAAGTCACGCCTCGCTACTGGACCTACGTGTGACTGTACAATAGAAAGAGTACTAAAGAGTAGGCTTAGTTCTTTGAGTCATTATTCTCTGTTATTATAATGAAAGTTGTTATTTGGAGTTCCCCTCACTTTGAAAGTCACGCCTCGATACTGGACCTACGTGTGACTGTAAAATAGAAAGGACATAAAGGGGTAGGCTTAGTTCTTGGGTCATTATTCTCTGTTATTATAATCAAAGTTATTATTTGGCGTTCCACTCACATTGAAAGTCACGCCTCGCCACTGGACCTACGTCTGGCTATACAATAGAAAGAGTACTAAAGAGTAGCCTTAGTTCTTGAGGCATTATTCTATGTTAATATAATGAAAGTTTTTTGGGGGTTCCCCTCACTTTGAAAATCACACCTCGCTACTGGACCTACGTGTGACTGTACAATAGAAAAATACTAAAGAGTAGGCTTAATTCTTGAGTTATTATTCTCTGTTATTATAATAAAAGTTATTATTTAGAGCTTCCCTCACCTTGAAAGTCGCACCTCGATACTGAACCTACGTCTGACTATACAATAGAAAGAATACTAAAGAGTAGGCTTAGTTCTTGAGTTATTATTCTCTCTTGTTTTAATGAAAATTATTATTTGGAGCTTCCCTCACTTTGCAGTCACGCCCCGCTACTGGATCTACGTGTGACTATACAATAGAAAGAATACTAAAGAGTAGGCTTAGTTCTTGAGTTATTATTCTCTCTTGTTTTAATGAAAATTATTATTTGGAGCTTCCCTCACTTTGCAGTCACTCCCAGCTTCTGGACCTATGTCTGACTAAGCAATAGAAAGGGTACTAAAGGGTAGCCTAAGTTCTTGATTTATTATTCTCTCTAGTTTTAATGAAAATTATTATTTGGAGCTTTCCTTACTTTGAAAGTCACGCCTCGCTACTGGACCTACGTGTGACTATACAATAGAAAGAATACTAAAGAGTAGGCTTAGTTCCTGAGTCATTATTCTCTGTTATTATAATGAAAGTTATTATTTGGGGTTCCCCTCACTTTGAAAGTCACGCCTAGATACTGGACCTACGTCTGACTATACAATAGAAAGAATACTAAAGAGTAGCCTTAGTTTTTTAGTCATTGGTCTCTCTTAATTTAATGAAAGTTTTTATTTGGGGTTCCCCTCACTTTGAAAGTCACGACTCCATAATGGACCTACTTGTGACTATACAATAGAAAGAATACTAAAGAGTAGCCTTAGTTCTTGAGTCATTATTCTCTGTTATTATAGAGAAAGTTATTATTTGGAGTTCCCCTCACTTTGAAACTCGCGCCTCGCTACTGGACCTACGTCTGACTGTACAATAGAAAGTATACTAAAGAGTAGGCTTAGTTCTTGAGTTATTATTCTATGTTATTATAATGAAAGTTATTATTTGGTGTTCCCCTCACTTTGAAAGTCACGCCCCGCTACTGGACCTACGTCTGACTATACAATAGTAAGGATACTAAAGAGTAGGCTTAGTTCTTGAGTTATTATTCTATGTTATTATAATGAAAGTTATTATTTGGAGTTCCCCTCACTTTGAATGTCACCCCTCGCTACTGGACCTACGTCTGACTATACAATAGAAAGGGTAGTAAAGGGTAGCCTAAGTTCTTGAGTTATTATTCTCTCTAGTTTTAATAAAAATTATTATTTGGAGCCTCCCTCACTTTGAAAGTCACGCCTCGCTACTGGAACTACGTGTGACTATACAATAGAAAGGGTACTAAAGGGTAGCCTAAGTTCTTGAGTTATTATTCTCTCTAGTGTTAATAAAAATTATTATTTGGAGCTTTCCTTACTTTAAAAGTCACGTCTCGCTACTGGACCTACGTGTGACTATACAATAGAAAGGGTACTAAAGAGTAGGCTTAGTTCTTGAATTATTATTCTCCCTTGTTTTAATGAAAATTATTATTCGGAGCTTCCCACACTTTGAAAGTCACGCCTCGCTACTGGACCTACGTCTGACTATACAATAGAAAGGGTACTAAAGAGTAGGCTTAGTTCTTGAATTATTATTCTCCCTTGTTTTAATGAAAATTATTATTTGGAGCTTTCCTTACTTTGAAAGTCACGTCTCGCTACTGGACCTACGTCTGACTATACAATAGAAAGAGTACTAAAGAGTAGGCTTAGTTCTTTGAGTCATTATTCTCTGTTATTATAATGAAAGTTATTATTTGGAGTTCCCCTCAATTTGAAAGTCACGCCTCGCTAATGGACCTACGTGTGACTGTACAATAGAAAGAGTACTAAAGAGTAGGCTTAGTTCTTTGAGTCATTATTCTCTGTTATAATAATGAAAGTTATTATTTGGAGTTCCCCTCAATTTGAAAGTCACGCCTCGCTAATGGACCTACGTGTGACTTTACAATAGAAAGAGTACTAAAGTGTAGCCTTAGTTCTTGTTTCATTATGCTCTGTTATTATATTGAAAGTTATTATTTGGGGTTCCCCTCACTTTGAAAGTCACGACTCCATACTGGACATACTTGTGACTATACAATAGAAAGAATACTAAAGAGTAGGCTTAGTTCTTGAGTCATTATTCTCTGTTATTATAATGAAAGTTATTATTTGGAGTTCCCCTCACTTTGAAACTCGCGCCTCGCTACTGGACCTACGTCTGACTGTACAATAGAAAGTATACTAAAGAGTAGGCTTAGTTCTTGAGTTATTATTCTATGTTATTATAATGAAAGTTATTATTTGGAGTTCCCCTCAATTTGAAAGTCACGCCCCGCTACTGGACCTACGTCTGACTATACAATAGTAAGGATACTAAAGAGTAGGCTTAGTTCTTGAGTTATTATTCTATGTTATTATAATGAAAGTTATTATTTGGAGTTCCCCTCACTTTGAAAGTCACCCTCGATACTGGACCTACGTGTGACTATACAATTGAAGGTGTACTAAAGAGTAGCCTAACTTCTGGAGTCATTATTCTCTGTTATTATAATGAAAGTTATTATTTGGAGTTCCCCTCACTTTGAAAGTCGCGCCACGCTACTGGACCTAAGTCTGACAGTACAATAGAAAGAATATAAAAGAGTAGGCTTAGTTCTTTTTGTCATTATTCTCTGTTATTACAATGAAAGTCTTTAGTTGGAGTTCCCCACACTTTGAAAGTCACACCTCGATACTGGACCTACGTCTGACTGTACAATAGAAAGAATGCTAAAGAGTAGCCCCAGTTCTTAATTTCATTATGCTCTGTTATTATACTGCAAGTTATTATTTGGAGTTCCGTTCACTTTGAACGTCATGCCTCGATACTGGACCTACGTCTGACTGTACAATAGAAAGAGTACTAAAGAGTAGCCTTAGTTCTTGTTTCATTATGCTCTGTTATTATATTGAAAGTTATTATTTGGAGTTCCCCTCACTTTGAAAGTCACGCCTCGATACTGGACCTACGTCTGACATTACAATATAAAGAATAATAAAGAGTAGGCTAAGTTCTTTGAGTCATTATTCTCGGTTATTACAATGAAAATTATTATTTGGAGTTCCCCTCACTTTGAAAGTCACACCTCGCCACTGGACCTACGTCTGACTATACAATAGAAAGAATACTAAAGTGTAGCCTTAGTTCTTGAGTCATTATTCTCTGTTATTATAATGAAAGTTTTTATTTGGAGTTCCCTCACTTTGAAAGCCACACCTCGCCACTGGACCTACGTCTGACTATACAATAGAAAGAAAACCAAAGAGTAGCCTTAGTTCTTGAGGCATTATTCTCTGTTATTATAATGAAAGTTTTTATTTGGAGTTCCCTCACTTTGAAAGTCACACCTCGCCACTGGACCTACGTCTGACTATACAATAGAAAGATTACTAAAGTGTAGCCTTAGTTCTTGAGTCATTATTCTCTGTTATTATAATGAAAGTTTTTATTTGGAGTTCCCTCACTTTGAAAGTCACACCTCGCCACTGGACCTACGTCTGACTATACAATAGAAAGAAAACCAAAGAGTAGCCTTAGTTCTTGAGGCATTATTCTCTGTTATTATAATGAAAGTTATTATTTAGAGCTTCCCTCACTTTGAAAGTCACGCCCCGCTACTGGACCTACGTCTGACTATACAATAGAAAGGATACTAAAGAGTAGGCTTAGTTCTTGAGTCATTATTCTCTCTTGTTTTAAGGGAAAATTATTATTTGGAGCTTTCCTTACTTTGAAAGTCACGTCTCGCTACTGGACCTACGTCTGACTATACAATAGAAAGGATACTAAAGAGTAGGCTTAGTTCTTGAGTTATTATTCTCTCTTGTTTTAAGGGAAAATTATTATTTGGAGCTTTCCTTACTTTGAAAGTCACGTCTCGCTACTGGACCTATCTCTGACTATACAACAGAAAGAATACTAAAGAGCAGGCTTAGTTCTTGAGTCATTATTCTCTCTTGTTTTAAGGGAAAATTATTATTTGGAGCTTTCCTCACTTTGAAAGTCACGTCTCGCCACTGGACCTACGTCTGACTATACAACAGAAAGAATACTAAAGTGTAGCCTTAGTTCTTGAGGCATTATTCTCGTTAATATAATGAAAGTTATTATTTGTTGTTCCCCTCACTTGGAAAGTCACCCCTCGATACTGGACCTACGTCTGAGTATACAATGGAAAGAATACTAAAGAGTAGCCTTAGTTCTTGATCCATTATTCTCTGTTATTATAATGAAAGCTATAATTGGGAGTTCCCCTCACTTTGAAAGTCACACCTCGCTACTGGACCTACGTCTGACTGTACAGTAGAAAGAATACTAAAGAGTAGCCTTAGTTCTTGAGTCATTATTCTCGTTAATATAATGAAAGTTATTATTTGTTGTTCCCCTCACTTGGAAAGTCACCCCTCGATACTGGACCTACGTCTGACTATACAATAGAAAGAATACTAAAGAGTAGCCTTAGTTCTTGATCCATTATTCTCTGTTATTATAATGAAAGCTATAATTGGGAGTTCCCCTCACTTTGAAAGTCACATCTCGCTACTCGACCTACGTCTGACTGTACAGTAGAAAGAATACTAAAGAGTAGCCTTAGTTCTTGATCCATTATTCTCTGTTATTATAATGAAAGCTATAATTGGGAGTTCCCCTCACTTTGAAAGTCACATCTCGCTACTCGACCTACGTCTGACTGTACAGTAGAAAGAATACTAAAGAGTAGCCTTAGTTCTTGAGTCATTATTCTCGTTAATATAATGAAAGTTATTATTTGTTGTTCCCCTCACTTGGAAAGTCACCCCTCGATACTGGACCTACGTCTGACTATACAATAGAAAGAATACTAAAGAGTAGCCTTAGTTCTTGATCCATTATTCTCTGTTATTATAATGAAAGCTATAATTGGGAGTTCCCCTCACTTTGAAAGTCACATCTCGCTACTCGACCTACGTCTGACTGTACAGTAGAAAGAATACTAAAGAGTAGCCTTAGTTCTTGATCCATTATTCTCTGTTATTATAATGAAAGCTATAATTGGGAGTTCCCCTCACTTTGAAAGTCACATCTCGCTACTCGACCTACGTCTGACTGTACAGTAGAAAGAATACTAAAGTGAAGCCTTAGTTCTTGAGTCATTATTCTCTGTTATTACAATGAAACCTATAATTTGGAGTTCCCCTCACATTGAAAGTCACGCCTAGCTACTGGACCTACGTGTGACTATACAACAGAAAGGGTACTAAAGAGTAGCCTAACTTCTGGAGTCATTAATCTCTGTTATTACAATGCAAGTTATTATTTGGAGTTCCACTCGCTTTGAAAGTCGCGCCTCGCTACTGGACCTAAGTCTGACTGTACAATAGAAAGAATATAAAAGAGTAGGCTTAGTTCCTTTTGTCATTATTCACTGTTATTACAATGAAAGTCTTTAGTTGGTGTTCCCCTCACTTTGAAAGTCACACCTCGATATTGGACCTGCGTCTGACTGTACAATAGAAAAAATACTAAAGAGTATCCTCAGTTCTTAATTTTATTATGCTCTGTTATTATATTGAGAGTTATTATTTGGAGTTCCGTTCACTTTGAACGTCACGCCTCGATACTGGACCTACGTATGACTGTACAATAGAAAGAGTACTAAAGAGTAGCCTTAGTTCTTGTTTCATTATGCTCTGTTATTATATTGAAAGTTATTATTTGGGGTTCCCCTCACTTTGAAAGTCACGACTCCATACTGGACCTACTTGTGACTATACAATAGAAAGAATACTAAAGAGTAGGCTTAGTTCTTGAGTCATTATTCTCTGTTATTATAATGAAAGTTATTATTTGGAGTTCCCCTCACTTTGAAACTCGCGCCTCGCTACTGGACCTACGTCTGACTGTACAATAGAAAGTATACTAAAGAGTAGGCTTAGTTCTTGAGTTATTATTCTATGTTATTATAATGAAAGTTATTATTTGGAGTTCCCCTCAATTTCAAAGTCACGCCCCGCTACTGGACCTACGTCTGACTATACAATAGTAAGGATACTAAAGAGTAGGCTTAGTTCTTGAGTTATTATTCTATGTTATTATAATGAAAGTTATTATTTGGAGTTCCCCTCACTTTGAAAGTCACCCCTCGATACTGGACCTACGTCTGACTATACAATAGAAAGGGTACTAAAGGGTAGCCTAAGTTCTTGAGTTATTATTCTCTCTAGTTTTAATAAAAATTATTATTTGGAGCCTCCCTCACTTTGAAAGTCACGCCTCGCTACTGGACCTACGTGTGACTATACAATAGAAAGGGTACTAAAGGGTAGCCTAAGTTCTTGAGTTATTATTCTCCCTAGTTTTAATAAAAATTATTATTTGGCGCTTTCCTTACTTTGAAAGTCACGTCTCGCTACTGGACCTACGTGTGACTATACAATAGAAAGGGCACTAAAGAGTAGGCTTAGTTCTTGAATTATTATTCTCCCTTGTTTTAATGAAAATTATTATTTGGAGCTTCCTACACTTTGAAAGTCACGCCTCGCTACTAGACCTACGTGTGACTGTACAATAGAAAGAGTACTAAAGAGTAGGCTTAGTTCTTTGAGTCATTATTCTCTGTTATTATAATGAAAGTTATTACTTGGAATTCCCCTCAATTTTGAAAGTCACGCCTCGCTACTGGACCTACGTGTGACTGTACAATAGAAAGAGTACTAAAGAGTAGGCTTAGTTCTTTGAGTCATTATTCTCTGTTATTATAATGAAAGTTGTTATTTGGAGTTCCCCTCACTTTGAAAGTCACGCCTCGATACTGGACCTACGTGTGACTGTAAAATAGAAAGGACATAAAGGGGTAGGCTTAGTTCTTGGGTCATTATTCTCTGTTATTATAATCAAAGTTATTATTTGGCGTTCCACTCACATTGAAAGTCACGCCTCGCCACTGGACCTACGTCTGGCTATACAATAGAAAGAGTACTAAAGAGTAGCCTTAGTTCTTGAGGCATTATTCTATGTTAATATAATGAAAGTTTTTTGGGGGTTCCCCTCACTTTGAAAATCACACCTCGCTACTGGACCTACGTGTGACTGTACAATAGAAAAATACTAAAGAGTAGGCTTAATTCTTGAGTTATTATTCTCTGTTATTATAATAAAAGTTATTATTTAGAGCTTCCCTCACCTTGAAAGTCGCACCTCGATACTGAACCTACGTCTGACTATACAATAGAAAGAATACTAAAGAGTAGGCTTAGTTCTTGAGTTATTATTCTCTCTTGTTTTAATGAAAATTATTATTTGGAGCTTCCCTCACTTTGCAGTCACGCCCCGCTACTGGATCTACGTGTGACTATACAATAGAAAGAATACTAAAGAGTAGGCTTAGTTCTTGAGTTATTATTCTCTCTTGTTTTAATGAAAATTATTATTTGGAGCTTCCCTCACTTTGCAGTCACTCCCAGCTTCTGGACCTATGTCTGACTAAGCAATAGAAAGGGTACTAAAGGGTAGCCTAAGTTCTTGATTTATTATTCTCTCTAGTTTTAATGAAAATTATTATTTGGAGCTTTCCTTACTTTGAAAGTCACGCCTCGCTACTGGACCTACGTGTGACTATACAATAGAAAGAATACTAAAGAGTAGGCTTAGTTCCTGAGTCATTATTCTCTGTTATTATAATGAAAGTTATTATTTGGGGTTCCCCTCACTTTGAAAGTCACGCCTAGATACTGGACCTACGTCTGACTATACAATAGAAAGAATACTAAAGAGTAGCCTTAGTTTTTTAGTCATTGGTCTCTCTTAATTTAATGAAAGTTTTTATTTGGGGTTCCCCTCACTTTGAAAGTCACGACTCCATAATGGACCTACTTGTGACTATACAATAGAAAGAATACTAAAGAGTAGCCTTAGTTCTTGAGTCATTATTCTCTGTTATTATAGAGAAAGTTATTATTTGGAGTTCCCCTCACTTTGAAACTCGCGCCTCGCTACTGGACCTACGTCTGACTGTACAATAGAAAGTATACTAAAGAGTAGGCTTAGTTCTTGAGTTATTATTCTATGTTATTATAATGAAAGTTATTATTTGGTGTTCCCCTCACTTTGAAAGTCACGCCCCGCTACTGGACCTACGTCTGACTATACAATAGTAAGGATACTAAAGAGTAGGCTTAGTTCTTGAGTTATTATTCTATGTTATTATAATGAAAGTTATTATTTGGAGTTCCCCTCACTTTGAATGTCACCCCTCGCTACTGGACCTACGTCTGACTATACAATAGAAAGGGTAGTAAAGGGTAGCCTAAGTTCTTGAGTTATTATTCTCTCTAGTTTTAATAAAAATTATTATTTGGAGCCTCCCTCACTTTGAAAGTCACGCCTCGCTACTGGAACTACGTGTGACTATACAATAGAAAGGGTACTAAAGGGTAGCCTAAGTTCTTGAGTTATTATTCTCTCTAGTGTTAATAAAAATTATTATTTGGAGCTTTCCTTACTTTAAAAGTCACGTCTCGCTACTGGACCTACGTGTGACTATACAATAGAAAGGGTACTAAAGAGTAGGCTTAGTTCTTGAATTATTATTCTCCCTTGTTTTAATGAAAATTATTATTCGGAGCTTCCCACACTTTGAAAGTCACGCCTCGCTACTGGACCTACGTCTGACTATACAATAGAAAGGGTACTAAAGAGTAGGCTTAGTTCTTGAATTATTATTCTCCCTTGTTTTAATGAAAATTATTATTTGGAGCTTTCCTTACTTTGAAAGTCACGTCTCGCTACTGGACCTACGTCTGACTATACAATAGAAAGAGTACTAAAGAGTAGGCTTAGTTCTTTGAGTCATTATTCTCTGTTATTATAATGAAAGTTATTATTTGGAGTTCCCCTCAATTTGAAAGTCACGCCTCGCTAATGGACCTACGTGTGACTGTACAATAGAAAGAGTACTAAAGAGTAGGCTTAGTTCTTTGAGTCATTATTCTCTGTTATAATAATGAAAGTTATTATTTGGAGTTCCCCTCAATTTGAAAGTCACGCCTCGCTAATGGACCTACGTGTGACTTTACAATAGAAAGAGTACTAAAGTGTAGCCTTAGTTCTTGTTTCATTATGCTCTGTTATTATATTGAAAGTTATTATTTGGGGTTCCCCTCACTTTGAAAGTCACGACTCCATACTGGACATACTTGTGACTATACAATAGAAAGAATACTAAAGAGTAGGCTTAGTTCTTGAGTCATTATTCTCTGTTATTATAATGAAAGTTATTATTTGGAGTTCCCCTCACTTTGAAACTCGCGCCTCGCTACTGGACCTACGTCTGACTGTACAATAGAAAGTATACTAAAGAGTAGGCTTAGTTCTTGAGTTATTATTCTATGTTATTATAATGAAAGTTATTATTTGGAGTTCCCCTCAATTTGAAAGTCACGCCCCGCTACTGGACCTACGTCTGACTATACAATAGTAAGGATACTAAAGAGTAGGCTTAGTTCTTGAGTTATTATTCTATGTTATTATAATGAAAGTTATTATTTGGAGTTCCCCTCACTTTGAAAGTCACCCTCGATACTGGACCTACGTGTGACTATACAATTGAAGGTGTACTAAAGAGTAGCCTAACTTCTGGAGTCATTATTCTCTGTTATTATAATGAAAGTTATTATTTGGAGTTCCCCTCACTTTGAAAGTCGCGCCACGCTACTGGACCTAAGTCTGACAGTACAATAGAAAGAATATAAAAGAGTAGGCTTAGTTCTTTTTGTCATTATTCTCTGTTATTACAATGAAAGTCTTTAGTTGGAGTTCCCCACACTTTGAAAGTCACACCTCGATACTGGACCTACGTCTGACTGTACAATAGAAAGAATGCTAAAGAGTAGCCCCAGTTCTTAATTTCATTATGCTCTGTTATTATACTGCAAGTTATTATTTGGAGTTCCGTTCACTTTGAACGTCATGCCTCGATACTGGACCTACGTCTGACTGTACAATAGAAAGAGTACTAAAGAGTAGCCTTAGTTCTTGTTTCATTATGCTCTGTTATTATATTGAAAGTTATTATTTGGAGTTCCCCTCACTTTGAAAGTCACGCCTCGATACTGGACCTACGTCTGACATTACAATATAAAGAATAATAAAGAGTAGGCTAAGTTCTTTGAGTCATTATTCTCGGTTATTACAATGAAAATTATTATTTGGAGTTCCCCTCACTTTGAAAGTCACGCCTCGATACTGGACCTATGTGTGACTATACAATGTAAAGAGTACTAACGAGTAGCCTTAGTTCTGGACTCATTATTCTCTGTTATTACAATGAAAGTCATTAGTTGGAGTTCCCCTCACTTTGAAAGTCACGCCTCGCCACTGGACCTACGTCTGACTATACAATAGAAAGAATACTAAAGAGTAGCCTTAGTTCTTGAATCATTATTCTCTGTTATTACATTGAATGTTATTAGGTGGAGTTCCCCTCACTTTGAAAGTCACGCCTTGCTACTTTACCTACGTCTGACTGTACAATAGAAAGAGTACTAAAGAAGAGCCTTAATTCTGGAGTCATTATTCTCTGTTATTATAATGAAAGTTATTATTTGGCGTTCCCCTCACTTTGAAAGTCACGCCTTGCTACTGGACCTACGTGTGACTATACAACAGAAAGAATACTAAAGAGTAGCCTTAGTTCTTGAGTCATTATTCTCGTTAATATAATGAAAGTTATTATTTGTTGTTCCCCTCACTTTGCAGTCACGCCCCGCTACTGGACCTATGTCTGACTATACAATAGAAAGGGTACTAAAGAGTAGGCTTAGTTCTTGATCCATTATTCTCTGTTATTATAATGAAAATTTTTATTTGGAGCTTTCCTTACTTTGAAAGTCACGTCTCGCTACTGGACCTACGTGTGATTATACAATAGAAAGGGTGCTAAAGAGTAGCCTTAGTTCTTGAGTCATTTTCCTCTGTTATTATAATGAAAGTTATTATTAGGAGCTTCCCTCACTTTGGAAGTCACGCCTCGCCACTGGACCTATGTCTGACTAAACCATAGAAAAGATACTAAAGGGTAGCCTAAGTTCTTGAGTTATTTATCTCTCTAGTTTTAAAAAAAATTATCATTTGGAGCTTTCCTCACTTTGAAAGTCACCCCTGCGATACTGGACCTACGTCTGACTATAAAATAGAATGGATACTAAAGGATAGCCTAAGTTCTTGAGTTATTATTCTCTCTAGTTTTAATGAAAATTATTATTTGGAGTTCCCCTCACTTTGAAAGTCACCCCTCGCCACTGGACCTACGTCTGACTATACAATAGAAAGGGTACTAAAGGGTAGCCTAAGTTCTTGAGTTATTATTCTCTCTAGTTTTAATAAAAATTATTATTTGGAGCCTCCCTCACTTTGAAAGTCACGCCTCGCTACTGGACCTACGTGTGACTATACAATAGAAAGGGTACTAAAGGGTAGCCTAAGTTCTTGAGTTATTATTCTCCCTAGTTTTAATAAAAATTATTATTTGGCGCTTTCCTTACTTTGAAAGTCACGTCTCGCTACTGGACCTACGTGTGACTATACAATAGAAAGGGCACTAAAGAGTAGGCTTAGTTCTTGAATTATTATTCTCCCTTGTTTTAATGAAAATTATTATTTGGAGCTTCCTACACTTTGAAAGTCACGCCTCGCTACTAGACCTACGTGTGACTGTACAATAGAAAGAGTACTAAAGAGTAGGCTTAGTTCTTTGAGTCATTATTCTCTGTTATTATAATGAAAGTTATTACTTGGAATTCCCCTCAATTTTGAAAGTCACGCCTCGCTACTGGACCTACGTGTGACTGTACAATAGAAAGAGTACTAAAGAGTAGGCTTAGTTCTTTGAGTCATTATTCTCTGTTATTATAATGAAAGTTATTATTTGGAGTTCCCCTCAATTTGAAAGTCACGCCTCGCTAATGGACCTACGTGTGACTTTACAATAGAAAGAGTACTAAAGTGTAGCCTTAGTTCTTGTTTCATTATGCTCTGTTATTATATTGAAAGTTATTATTTGGGGTTCCCCTCACTTTGAAAGTCACGACTCCATACTGGACCTACTTGTGACTATACAATAGAAAGAATACTAAAGAGTAGGCTTAGTTCTTGAGTCATTATTCTCTGTTATTATAATGAAAGTTATTATTTGGAGTTCCCCTCACTTTGAAACTCGCGCCTCGCTACTGGACCTACGTCTGACTGTACAATAGAAAGTATACTAAAGAGTAGGCTTAGTTCTTGAGTTATTATTCTATGTTATTATAATGAAAGTTATTATTTGGAGTTCCCCTCAATTTGAAAGTCACGCCCCGCTACTGGACCTACGTCTGACTATACAATAGTAAGGATACTAAAGAGTAGGCTTAGTTCTTGAGTTATTATTCTATGTTATTATAATGAAAGTTATTATTTGGAGTTCCCCTCACTTTGAAAGTCACCCTCGATACTGGACCTACGTGTGACTATACAATTGAAGGTGTACTAAAGAGTAGCCTAACTTCTGGAGTCATTATTCTCTGTTATTATAATGAAAGTTATTATTTGGAGTTCCCCTCACTTTGAAAGTCGCGCCACGCTACTGGACCTAAGTCTGACAGTACAATAGAAAGAATATAAAAGAGTAGGCTTAGTTCTTTTTGTCATTATTCTCTGTTATTACAATGAAAGTCTTTAGTTGGAGTTCCCCACACTTTGAAAGTCACACCTCGATACTGGACCTACGTCTGACTGTACAATAGAAAGAATGCTAAAGAGTAGCCCCAGTTCTTAATTTCATTATGCTCTGTTATTATACTGCAAGTTATTATTTGGAGTTCCGTTCACTTTGAACGTCATGCCTCGATACTGGACCTACGTCTGACTGTACAATAGAAAGAGTACTAAAGAGTAGCCTTAGTTCTTGTTTCATTATGCTCTGTTATTATATTGAAAGTTATTATTTGGAGTTCCCCTCACTTTGAAAGTCACGCCTCGATACTGGACCTACGTCTGACATTACAATATAAAGAATAATAAAGAGTAGGCTAAGTTCTTTGAGTCATTATTCTCGGTTATTACAATGAAAATTATTATTTGGAGTTCCCCTCACTTTGAAAGTCACGCCTCGATACTGGACCTATGTGTGACTATACAATGTAAAGAGTACTAACGAGTAGCCTTAGTTCTGGACTCATTATTCTCTGTTATTACAATGAAAGTCATTAGTTGGAGTTCCCCTCACTTTGAAAGTCACGCCTCGCCACTGGACCTACGTCTGACTATACAATAGAAAGAATACTAAAGAGTAGCCTTAGTTCTTGAATCATTATTCTCTGTTATTACATTGAATGTTATTAGGTGGAGTTCCCCTCACTTTGAAAGTCACGCCTTGCTACTTTACCTACGTCTGACTGTACAATAGAAAGAGTACTAAAGAAGAGCCTTAATTCTGGAGTCATTATTCTCTGTTATTATAATGAAAGTTATTATTTGGCGTTCCCCTCACTTTGAAAGTCACGCCTTGCTACTGGACCTACGTGTGACTATACAACAGAAAGAATACTAAAGAGTAGCCTTAGTTCTTGAGTCATTATTCTCGTTAATATAATGAAAGTTATTATTTGTTGTTCCCCTCACTTTGCAGTCACGCCCCGCTACTGGACCTATGTCTGACTATACAATAGAAAGGGTACTAAAGAGTAGGCTTAGTTCTTGATCCATTATTCTCTGTTATTATAATGAAAATTTTTATTTGGAGCTTTCCTTACTTTGAAAGTCACGTCTCGCTACTGGACCTACGTGTGATTATACAATAGAAAGGGTGCTAAAGAGTAGCCTTAGTTCTTGAGTCATTTTCCTCTGTTATTATAATGAAAGTTATTATTAGGAGCTTCCCTCACTTTGGAAGTCACGCCTCGCCACTGGACCTATGTCTGACTAAACCATAGAAAAGATACTAAAGGGTAGCCTAAGTTCTTGAGTTATTTATCTCTCTAGTTTTAAAAAAAATTATCATTTGGAGCTTTCCTCACTTTGAAAGTCACCCCTGCGATACTGGACCTACGTCTGACTATAAAATAGAATGGATACTAAAGGATAGCCTAAGTTCTTGAGTTATTATTCTCTCTAGTTTTAATGAAAATTATTATTTGGAGTTCCCCTCACTTTGAAAGTCACCCCTCGCCACTGGACCTACGTCTGACTATACAATAGAAAGGGTACTAAAGGGTAGCCTAAGTTCTTGAGTTATTATTCTCTCTAGTTTTAATAAAAATTATTATTTGGAGCCTCCCTCACTTTGAAAGTCACGCCTCGCTACTGGACCTACGTGTGACTATACAATAGAAAGGGTACTAAAGGGTAGCCTAAGTTCTTGAGTTATTATTCTCCCTAGTTTTAATAAAAATTATTATTTGGCGCTTTCCTTACTTTGAAAGTCACGTCTCGCTACTGGACCTACGTGTGACTATACAATAGAAAGGGCACTAAAGAGTAGGCTTAGTTCTTGAATTATTATTCTCCCTTGTTTTAATGAAAATTATTATTTGGAGCTTCCTACACTTTGAAAGTCACGCCTCGCTACTAGACCTACGTGTGACTGTACAATAGAAAGAGTACTAAAGAGTAGGCTTAGTTCTTTGAGTCATTATTCTCTGTTATTATAATGAAAGTTATTACTTGGAATTCCCCTCAATTTTGAAAGTCACGCCTCGCTACTGGACCTACGTGTGACTGTACAATAGAAAGAGTACTAAAGAGTAGGCTTAGTTCTTTGAGTCATTATTCTCTGTTATTATAATGAAAGTTGTTATTTGGAGTTCCCCTCACTTTGAAAGTCACGCCTCGATACTGGACCTACGTGTGACTGTAAAATAGAAAGGACATAAAGGGGTAGGCTTAGTTCTTGGGTCATTATTCTCTGTTATTATAATCAAAGTTATTATTTGGCGTTCCACTCACATTGAAAGTCACGCCTCGCCACTGGACCTACGTCTGGCTATACAATAGAAAGAGTACTAAAGAGTAGCCTTAGTTCTTGAGGCATTATTCTATGTTAATATAATGAAAGTTTTTTGGGGGTTCCCCTCACTTTGAAAATCACACCTCGCTACTGGATCTACGTGTGACTATACAATAGAAAGAATACTAAAGAGTAGGCTTAGTTCTTGAGTTATTATTCTCTCTTGTTTTAATGAAAATTATTATTTGGAGCTTCCCTCACTTTGCAGTCACTCCCAGCTTCTGGACCTATGTCTGACTAAGCAATAGAAAGGGTACTAAAGGGTAGCCTAAGTTCTTGATTTATTATTCTCTCTAGTTTTAATGAAAATTATTATTTGGAGCTTTCCTTACTTTGAAAGTCACGCCTCGCTACTGGACCTACGTGTGACTATACAATAGAAAGAATACTAAAGAGTAGGCTTAGTTCCTGAGTCATTATTCTCTGTTATTATAATGAAAGTTATTATTTGGGGTTCCCCTCACTTTGAAAGTCACGCCTAGATACTGGACCTACGTCTGACTATACAATAGAAAGAATACTAAAGAGTAGCCTTAGTTTTTTAGTCATTGGTCTCTCTTAATTTAATGAAAGTTTTTATTTGGGGTTCCCCTCACTTTGAAAGTCACGACTCCATAATGGACCTACTTGTGACTATACAATAGAAAGAATACTAAAGAGTAGCCTTAGTTTTTGAGTCATTATTCTCTGTTATTATAGAGAAAGTTATTATTTGGAGTTCCCCTCACTTTGAAACTCGCGCCTCGCTACTGGACCTACGTCTGACTGTACAATAGAAAGTATACTAAAGAGTAGGCTTAGTTCTTGAGTTATTATTCTATGTTATTATAATGAAAGTTATTATTTGGTGTTCCCCTCACTTTGAAAGTCACGCCCCGCTACTGGACCTACGTCTGACTATACAATAGTAAGGATACTAAAGAGTAGGCTTAGTTCTTGAGTTATTATTCTATGTTATTATAATGAAAGTTATTATTTGGAGTTCCCCTCACTTTGAATGTCACCCCTCGCTACTGGACCTACGTCTGACTATACAATAGAAAGGGTAGTAAAGGGTAGCCTAAGTTCTTGAGTTATTATTCTCTCTAGTTTTAATAAAAATTATTATTTGGAGCCTCCCTCACTTTGAAAGTCACGCCTCGCTACTGGACCTACGTGTGACTATACAATAGAAAGGGTACTAAAGGGTAGCCTAAGTTCTTGAGTTATTATTCTCTCTAGTGTTAATAAAAATTATTATTTGGAGCTTTCCTTACTTTAAAAGTCACGTCTCGCTACTGGACCTACGTGTGACTATACAATAGAAAGGGTACTAAAGAGTAGGCTTAGTTCTTGAATTATTATTCTCCCTTGTTTTAATGAAAATTATTATTCGGAGCTTCCCACACTTTGAAAGTCACGCCTCGCTACTGGACCTACGTCTGACTATACAATAGAAAGGGTACTAAAGAGTAGGCTTAGTTCTTGAATTATTATTCTCCCTTGTTTTAATGAAAATTATTATTTGGAGCTTTCCTTACTTTGAAAGTCACGTCTCGCTACTGGACCTACGTCTGACTATACAATAGAAAGAGTACTAAAGAGTAGGCTTAGTTCTTTGAGTCATTATTCTCTGTTATTATAATGAAAGTTATTATTTGGAGTTCCCCTCAATTTGAAAGTCACGCCTCGCTAATGGACCTACGTGTGACTGTACAATAGAAAGAGTACTAAAGAGTAGGCTTAGTTCTTTGAGTCATTATTCTCTGTTATAATAATGAAAGTTATTATTTGGAGTTCCCCTCAATTTGAAAGTCACGCCTCGCTAATGGACCTACGTGTGACTGTACAATAGAAAGAGTACTAAAGTGTAGCCTTAGTTCTTGTTTCATTATGCTCTGTTATTATATTGAAAGTTATTATTTGGGGTTCCCCTCACTTTGAAAGTCACGACTCCATACTGGACCTACTTGTGACTATACAATAGAAAGAATACTAAAGAGTAGGCTTAGTTCTTGAGTCATTATTCTCTGTTATTATAATGAAAGTTATTATTTGGAGTTCCCCTCACTTTGAAACTCGCGCCTCGCTACTGGACCTACGTCTGACTGTACAATAGAAAGTATACTAAAGAGTAGGCTTAGTTCTTGAGTTATTATTCTATGTTATTATAATGAAAGTTATTATTTGGAGTTCCCCTCAATTTGAAAGTCACGCCCCGCTACTGGACCTACGTCTGACTATACAATAGTAAGGATACTAAAGAGTAGGCTTAGTTCTTGAGTTATTATTCTATGTTATTATAATGAAAGTTATTATTTGGAGTTCCCCTCACTTTGAAAGTCACCCTCGATACTGGACCTACGTGTGACTATACAATTGAAGGTGTACTAAAGAGTAGCCTAACTTCTGGAGTCATTATTCTCTGTTATTATAATGAAAGTTATTATTTGGAGTTCCCCTCACTTTGAAAGTCGCGCCACGCTACTGGACCTAAGTCTGACAGTACAATAGAAAGAATATAAAAGAGTAGGCTTAGTTCTTTTTGTCATTATTCTCTGTTATTACAATGAAAGTCTTTAGTTGGAGTTCCCCTCACTTTGAAAGTCACACCTCGATACTGGACCTACGTCTGACTGTACAATAGAAAGAATGCTAAAGAGTAGCCCCAGTTCTTAATTTCATTATGCTCTGTTATTATACTGCAAGTTATTATTTGGAGTTCCGTTCACTTTGAACGTCATGCCTCGATACTGGACCTACGTCTGACTGTACAATAGAAAGAGTACTAAAGAGTAGCCTTAGTTCTTGTTTCATTATGCTCTGTTATTATATTGAAAGTTATTATTTGGAGTTCCCCTCACTTTGAAAGTCACGCCTCGATACTGGACCTACGTCTGACATTACAATATAAAGAATAATAAAGAGTAGGCTAAGTTCTTTGAGTCATTATTCTCGGTTATTACAATGAAAATTATTATTTGGAGTTCCCCTCACTTTGAAAGTCACGCCTCGATACTGGACCTATGTGTGACTATACAATGTAAAGAGTACTAACGAGTAGCCTTAGTTCTGGACTCATTATTCTCTGTTATTACAATGAAAGTCATTAGTTGGAGTTCCCCTCACTTTGAAAGTCACGCCTCGCCACTGGACCTACGTCTGACTATACAATAGAAAGAATACTAAAGAGTAGCCTTAGTTCTTGAATCATTATTCTCTGTTATTACATTGAATGTTATTAGGTGGAGTTCCCCTCACTTTGAAAGTCACGCCTTGCTACTTTACCTACGTCTGACTGTACAATAGAAAGAGTACTAAAGAAGAGCCTTAATTCTGGAGTCATTATTCTCTGTTATTATAATGAAAGTTATTATTTGGCGTTCCCCTCACTTTGAAAGTCACGCCTTGCTACTGGACCTACGTGTGACTATACAACAGAAAGAATACTAAAGAGTAGCCTTAGTTCTTGAGTCATTATTCTCGTTAATATAATGAAAGTTATTATTTGTTGTTCCCCTCACTTTGCAGTCACGCCCCGCTACTGGACCTATGTCTGACTATACAATAGAAAGGGTACTAAAGAGTAGGCTTAGTTCTTGATCCATTATTCTCTGTTATTATAATGAAAATTTTTATTTGGAGCTTTCCTTACTTTGAAAGTCACGTCTCGCTACTGGACCTACGTGTGATTATACAATAGAAAGGGTGCTAAAGAGTAGCCTTAGTTCTTGAGTCATTTTCCTCTGTTATTATAATGAAAGTTATTATTAGGAGCTTCCCTCACTTTGGAAGTCACGCCTCGCCACTGGACCTATGTCTGACTAAACCATAGAAAAGATACTAAAGGGTAGCCTAAGTTCTTGAGTTATTTATCTCTCTAGTTTTAAAAAAAATTATCATTTGGAGCTTTCCTCACTTTGAAAGTCACCCCTGCGATACTGGACCTACGTCTGACTATAAAATAGAATGGATACTAAAGGATAGCCTAAGTTCTTGAGTTATTATTCTCTCTAGTTTTAATGAAAATTATTATTTGGAGTTCCCCTCACTTTGAAAGTCACCCCTCGCCACTGGACCTACGTCTGACTATACAATAGAAAGGGTACTAAAGGGTAGCCTAAGTTCTTGAGTTATTATTCTCTCTAGTTTTAATAAAAATTATTATTTGGAGCCTCCCTCACTTTGAAAGTCACGCCTCGCTACTGGACCTACGTGTGACTATACAATAAAAAGGGTACTAAAGGATAGCCTAAGTTCTTGAGTTATTATTCTCTCTAGTTTTAATAAAAATTATTATTTGGAGCTTTCCTTACTTTGAAAGTCACGTCTCGCTACTGGACCTACGTGTGACTATACAATAGAAAGGGTACTAAAGAGTAGGCTTAGTTCTTGAATTATTATTCTCCCTTGTTTTAATGAAAATTATTATTCGGAGCTTCCCACACTTTGAAAGTCACGCCTCGCTACTGGACTTACGTGTGACTGTACAATAGAAAGACTACTAACGAGTAGGCTTAGTTCTTTGAGTCATTATTCTCTGTTATTATAATGAAAGTTATTACATGGAATTCCCCTCAATTTTGAAAGTCACGCCTCGCTACTGGACCTACGTGTAACTGTACAATAGAAAGAGTACTAAAGAGTAGGCTTAGTTCTTTGAGTCATTATTCTCTGTTATTATAATGAAAGTTGTTATTTGGAGTTCCCCTCACTTTGAAAGTTACGCCTCGATACTGGACCTACGTGTGACTGTAAAATAGAAAGAATACTAAAGAGTAGCCTTAGTTCCTGGGTCATTATTCTCTATTATTATAATGAAAGTTATTATTTAGAGTTCCTCTCACTTTGAAAGTCTCGCCTCGCCACTGGACCTACGTCTGGCTATACAATAGAAAGAGTACTAAAGAGTAGCCTTAGTTCTTGAGGCATTATTCTCCCTTGTTTTAAGGGAAAATTATTATTTGGAGCTTTCCTTACTTTGAAAGTCACGCCCCGCTACTGGACCTACGTGTGACTATACAATAGGAAGGGTACTAAAGGGTAGCCTTAGTTCTTGAGTCATTATTCTCTGTTATTATAATGAAAGTTATTATTTGGAGTTTCCCTCACTTTGGAAGTCACCCCTCGATACTGGACCTACGTCTGACTATACAATAGAAAGAATACTAAAGAGTAGCCTTAGTTCTTGATCCATTATTCTCTGTTATTATAATGAAAGCTATAATTGGGAGTTCCCCTCACTTTGAAAGTCACATCTCGCTACTCGACCTACATCTGACTGTACAGTAGAAAGAATACTAAAGTGAAGCCTTAGTTCTTGAGTCATTATTGTCTGTTATTACGATGAAAGCTATAATTTGGAGTTCCCCTCACATTGAAAGTCACGCCTAGCTACTGGACCTACGTGTGACTATACAACAGAAAGGGTACTAAAGAGTAGCCTAACTTCTGGAGTCATTAATCTCTGTTATTACAATGCAAGTTATTATTTGGAGTTCCACTCGCTTTGAAAGTCGCGCCTCGCTACTGGACCTAAGTCTGACTGTACAATAGAAAGGATATAAAAGAGTAGGCTTAGTTCCTTTTGTCATTATTCACTGTTATTACAATGAAAGTCTTTAGTTGGTGTTCCCCTCACTTTGAAAGTCACACCTCGATATTGGACCTGCGTCTGACTGTACAATAGAAAGAATACTAAAGAGTATCCTCAGTTCTTAATTTTATTATGCTCTGTTATTATATTGATAGTTATTATTTGGAGTTCCGTTCACTTTGAACGTCACGCCTCGATACTGGACCTACGTATGACTGTACAATAGAAAGAGTACTAAAGAGTAGCCTTAGTTCTTGTTTCATTATGCTCTGTTATTATATTGAAAGTTATTATTTGGGGTTCCCCTCACTTTGAAAGTCACGACTCCATACTGGATCTACTTGTGACTATACAATAGAAAGAATACTAAAGAGTAGGCTTAGTTCTTGAGTCATTATTCTCTGTTATTATAATGAAAGTTATTATTTGGAGTTCCCCTCACTTTGAAACTCGCGCCTCGCTACTGGACCTACGTCTGACTGTACAATAGAAAGTATACTAAAGAGTAGGCTTAGTTCTTGAGTTATTATTCTATGTTATTATAATGAAAGTTATTATTTGGAGTTCCCCTCAATTTGAAAGTCACGCCCCGCTAATGGACCTACGTCTGACTATACAATAGTAAGGATACTAAAGAGTAGGCTTAGTTCTTGAGTTATTATTCTATGTTATTATAATGAAAGTTATTATTTGGAGTTCCCCTCACTTTGAAAGTCACCCCTCGATACTGGACCTACGTCTGACTATACAATAGAAAGGGTACTAAAGGGTAGCCTAAGTTCTTGAGTTATTATTCTCTCTAGTTTTAATAAAAATTATTATTTGGAGCCTCCCTCACTTTGAAAGTCACGCCTCGCTACTGGACCTACGTGTGACTATACAATAGAAAGGGTACTAAAGGGTAGCCTAAGTTCTTGAGTTATTATTCTCCCTAGTTTTAATAAAAATTATTATTTGGCGCTTTCCTTGCTTTGAAAGTCACGTCTCGCTACTGGACCTACGTGTGACTATACAATAGAAAGAGTACTAAAGAGTAGCCTTAGTTCTTGAGGCATTATTCTATGTTAAGATAATGAAAGTTTTTTGGGGGTTCCCCTCACTTTGAAAATCACACCTCGCTACTGGACCTACGTGTGACTGTACAATAGAAAAATACTAAAGAGTAGGCTTAATTCTTGAGTTATTATTCTCTGTTATTATAATAAAAGTTATTATTTAGAGCTTCTCTCACCTTGAAAGTCGCACCTCGATACTGAACCTACGTCTGACTATACAATAGAAAGAATACTAAAGAGTAGGCTTAGTTCTTGAGTTATTATTCTCTCTTGTTTTAATGAAAATTATTATTTGGAGCTTCCCTCACTATGCAGTCACGCCCCGCTACTGGACCTACGTGTGACTATACAATAGAAAGAATACTAAAGAGTAGGCTTAGTTCTTGAGTTATTATTCTCTCTTGTTTTAATGAAAATTATTATTTGGAGCTTCCCTCACTTTGCAGTCACTCCCCGCTTCTGGACCTATGTCTGACTAAGCAATAGAAAGGGTACTAAAGGGTAGCCTAAGTTATGGATTTATTATTCTCTCTAGTTTTAATGAAAATTATTATTTGGAGCTTTCCTTACTTTGAAAGTCACGCCTCGCTACTGGACCTACGTCTGACTATACAATAGAAAGAGTACTAAAGAGTAGGCTTAGTTCTTTGAGTTATTATTCTCTGTTATTACAATGATAGTTATTATTTGGAGTTCCCCTCACTTTGAAAGTCACTCCTCGCTACTGGACCAACGTCTGGTTATACAATAGAAAGAATACTAAAGAGTAGGCTTATTTCTTGAGTCATTATTCTCTGTTATTATAATGAAAGTTATTATTTGGGGTTCCCCTTCCTTTGAAAGTTACGACTCCATACTGGACCTACTTGTGACTATACAATAGAAAGAATACTAAAGAGTAGCCTTAGTTCTTTGAGTTATTATTCTCTGTTATTATATTGAAAGTTAATATTTGGAGTTCCGTTCACTATGAACGTCACGCATCGATACTGGACCTACGTCTGACTGTACAATAGAAAGAGTTCTAAAGAGTAGCCTTAATTCTTGTTTCATTATGCTCTGTTATTATATTGAAAGTTATTATTTGTAGTTCCCCTCACTTTGAAAGTCACGCCTAGATACTGGACCTACGTCTGACTATACAATAGAAAGAATACTAAAGAGTAGCCTTAGTTTTTTAGTCATTAGTCTCTCTTAATTTAATGAAAGTTTTTATTTGGGGTTCCCCTCACTTTGAAAGTCACGACTCCATAATGGACCTACTTGTGACTACACAATAGAAAGGGTACTAAAGGGTAGCCTAAGTTCTTGAGTTATTATTCTCCCTAGTTTTAATAAAAATTATTATTTGGCGCTTTCCTTACTTTGAAAGTCACGCCTCGCTACTGGACCTACGTGTGACTATACAATAGAAAGGGTACTAAAGGGTAGCCTAAGTTCTTGAGTTATTATTCTCTCTAGTGTTAATAAAAATTATTATTTGGAGCTTTCCTTACTTTGAAAGTCACGCCTCGCTACTGGACCTACGTCTGACTATACAATAGAAAGGGTACTAAAGAGTAGGCTTAGTTCTTTGAGTCATTATTTTCTGTTATAATAATGAAAGTTATTATTTGGAGTTCCCCTCAGTTTGAAAGTCACGCCTCGATACTGGACCTACGTGTGACTGTAAAATAGAAAGGATATAAAGGAGTAGGCTTAGTTCTTTGAGTCATTATTCTCTGTTATTATAATGAAAGTTATTGTTTGGCGTTCCCCTCACATTGAAAGTCACGCCTCGCCACTGGACCTACGTCTGGCTATACAATAGAAAGAATACTAAAGAGTAGCCTTAGTTCTTGTGGCATTATTCTATGTTAATATAATGAAAGTTTTTATTTGGGGTTCCCCTCACTTTGAAAATCACACCTCGCTACTGGACCTACGTGTGACTGTACAATAGAAAGAATACTAAAGAGTAGGCTTAGTTCTTGAGTTATTATTCTCTGTTATTATAATGAAAGTTATTATTTAGAGCTTCCCTCACCTTGAAAGTCACACCTCGATACTGAACCTACGTCTGACTATACAATAGAAAGAGTACTAAAGAGTAGGCTTAGTTCTTGAGTTATTAATCTCTCTTGTTTTAATGAAAATTATTATTTGGAGCTTCCCTCACTTTGCAGTCACGCCCCGCTACTGGACCTATGTCTCACTAAACAATAGAAAGAGTACTAAAGGGTAGCCTAAGTTCTTGAGTTATTATTCTCTCTAGTTTTAATGAAAATTATTATTTGGAGCTCTCCTTACTTTGAAAGTCACGTCTCGCTACTGGACATACGTGTGACTATACAATAGAAAGAGTACTAAAGAGTAGGCTTAGTTCTTGAGTTATTAATCTCTCTTGTTTTAATGAAAATTATTATTTGGAGCTTCCCTCACTTTGCAGTCACGCCCCGCTACTGGACCTATGTCTGACTAAACAATAGAAAGGGTACTAAAGGGTAGCCTAAGTTCTTGAGTTATTATTCTCTCTAGTTTTAATGAAAATTATTTTTTGGAGCTTCCCTCACTTTGAAAGTCACGCCTCCCTACTGGACCTATGTCTGACTAAACAATAGAAAGGGTACTAAAGGGTAGCCTAAGTTCTTGAGTTATTATTCTCTCTAGTTTTAATGAAAATTATTATTTGGAGCTTCACTCACTTTGAAAGTCACGCCTCCCTACTGGACCTATGTCTGGCTAAACAATAGAAAGGGTACTAAAGGGTAGCCTAAGTTGTTGAGTTATTATTCTCTCTAGTTTTAATGAAAATTGTTATTTGGAGCTTCCCTCACTTTGAAAGTCACGCCCCGCTACTGGACCTATGTCTGACTAAACAATAGAAAGGGTACTGAAGGGTAGCCTTAGTTCTTGAGTTATTATTCTCTCTAGTTTTAATAAAAATTATTATTTGGAGCCTCCCTCACTTTGAAAGTCACGCCTCGCTACTGGACCTACGTGTGACTATACAATAGAAAGGGTACTAAAGGGTAGCCTAAGTTCTTGAGTTATTATTCTCCCTAGTTTTAATAAAAATTATTATTTGGCGCTTTCCTTACTTTGAAAGTCACGTCTCGCTACTGGACCTACGTGTGACTATACAATAGAAAGGGCACTAAAGAGTAGGCTTAGTTCTTGAATTATTATTCTCCCTTGTTTTAATGAAAATTATTATTTGGAGCTTCCTACACTTTGAAAGTCACGCCTCGCTACTAGACCTACGTGTGACTGTACAATAGAAAGAGTACTAAAGAGTAGGCTTAGTTCTTTGAGTCATTATTCTCTGTTATTATAATGAAAGTTATTACTTGGAATTCCCCTCAATTTTGAAAGTCACGCCTCGCTACTGGACCTACGTGTGACTGTACAATAGAAAGAGTACTAAAGAGTAGGCTTAGTTCTTTGAGTCATTATTCTCTGTTATTATAATGAAAGTTGTTATTTGGAGTTCCCCTCACTTTGAAAGTCACGCCTCGATACTGGACCTACGTGTGACTGTAAAATAGAAAGGACATAAAGGGGTAGGCTTAGTTCTTGGGTCATTATTCTCTGTTATTATAATCAAAGTTATTATTTGGCGTTCCACTCACATTGAAAGTCACGCCTCGCCACTGGACCTACGTCTGGCTATACAATAGAAAGAGTACTAAAGAGTAGCCTTAGTTCTTGAGGCATTATTCTATGTTAATATAATGAAAGTTTTTTGGGGGTTCCCCTCACTTTGAAAATCACACCTCGCTACTGGACCTACGTGTGACTGTACAATAGAAAAATACTAAAGAGTAGGCTTAATTCTTGAGTTATTATTCTCTGTTATTATAATAAAAGTTATTATTTAGAGCTTCCCTCACCTTGAAAGTCGCACCTCGATACTGAACCTACGTCTGACTATACAATAGAAAGAATACTAAAGAGTAGGCTTAGTTCTTGAGTTATTATTCTCTCTTGTTTTAATGAAAATTATTATTTGGAGCTTCCCTCACTTTGCAGTCACGCCCCGCTACTGGATCTACGTGTGACTATACAATAGAAAGAATACTAAAGAGTAGGCTTAGTTCTTGAGTTATTATTCTCTCTTGTTTTAATGAAAATTATTATTTGGAGCTTCCCTCACTTTGCAGTCACTCCCAGCTTCTGGACCTATGTCTGACTAAGCAATAGAAAGGGTACTAAAGGGTAGCCTAAGTTCTTGATTTATTATTCTCTCTAGTTTTAATGAAAATTATTATTTGGAGCTTTCCTTACTTTGAAAGTCACGCCTCGCTACTGGACCTACGTGTGACTATACAATAGAAAGAATACTAAAGAGTAGGCTTAGTTCCTGAGTCATTATTCTCTGTTATTATAATGAAAGTTATTATTTGGGGTTCCCCTCACTTTGAAAGTCACGCCTAGATACTGGACCTACGTCTGACTATACAATAGAAAGAATACTAAAGAGTAGCCTTAGTTTTTTAGTCATTGGTCTCTCTTAATTTAATGAAAGTTTTTATTTGGGGTTCCCCTCACTTTGAAAGTCACGACTCCATAATGGACCTACTTGTGACTATACAATAGAAAGAATACTAAAGAGTAGCCTTAGTTCTTGAGTCATTATTCTCTGTTATTATAGAGAAAGTTATTATTTGGAGTTCCCCTCACTTTGAAACTCGCGCCTCGCTACTGGACCTACGTCTGACTGTACAATAGAAAGTATACTAAAGAGTAGGCTTAGTTCTTGAGTTATTATTCTATGTTATTATAATGAAAGTTATTATTTGGTGTTCCCCTCACTTTGAAAGTCACGCCCCGCTACTGGACCTACGTCTGACTATACAATAGTAAGGATACTAAAGAGTAGGCTTAGTTCTTGAGTTATTATTCTATGTTATTATAATGAAAGTTATTATTTGGAGTTCCCCTCACTTTGAATGTCACCCCTCGCTACTGGACCTACGTCTGACTATACAATAGAAAGGGTAGTAAAGGGTAGCCTAAGTTCTTGAGTTATTATTCTCTCTAGTTTTAATAAAAATTATTATTTGGAGCCTCCCTCACTTTGAAAGTCACGCCTCGCTACTGGAACTACGTGTGACTATACAATAGAAAGGGTACTAAAGGGTAGCCTAAGTTCTTGAGTTATTATTCTCTCTAGTGTTAATAAAAATTATTATTTGGAGCTTTCCTTACTTTAAAAGTCACGTCTCGCTACTGGACCTACGTGTGACTATACAATAGAAAGGGTACTAAAGAGTAGGCTTAGTTCTTGAATTATTATTCTCCCTTGTTTTAATGAAAATTATTATTCGGAGCTTCCCACACTTTGAAAGTCACGCCTCGCTACTGGACCTACGTCTGACTATACAATAGAAAGGGTACTAAAGAGTAGGCTTAGTTCTTGAATTATTATTCTCCCTTGTTTTAATGAAAATTATTATTTGGAGCTTTCCTTACTTTGAAAGTCACGTCTCGCTACTGGACCTACGTCTGACTATACAATAGAAAGAGTACTAAAGAGTAGGCTTAGTTCTTTGAGTCATTATTCTCTGTTATTATAATGAAAGTTATTATTTGGAGTTCCCCTCAATTTGAAAGTCACGCCTCGCTAATGGACCTACGTGTGACTGTACAATAGAAAGAGTACTAAAGAGTAGGCTTAGTTCTTTGAGTCATTATTCTCTGTTATAATAATGAAAGTTATTATTTGGAGTTCCCCTCAATTTGAAAGTCACGCCTCGCTAATGGACCTACGTGTGACTTTACAATAGAAAGAGTACTAAAGTGTAGCCTTAGTTCTTGTTTCATTATGCTCTGTTATTATATTGAAAGTTATTATTTGGGGTTCCCCTCACTTTGAAAGTCACGACTCCATACTGGACATACTTGTGACTATACAATAGAAAGAATACTAAAGAGTAGGCTTAGTTCTTGAGTCATTATTCTCTGTTATTATAATGAAAGTTATTATTTGGAGTTCCCCTCACTTTGAAACTCGCGCCTCGCTACTGGACCTACGTCTGACTGTACAATAGAAAGTATACTAAAGAGTAGGCTTAGTTCTTGAGTTATTATTCTATGTTATTATAATGAAAGTTATTATTTGGAGTTCCCCTCAATTTGAAAGTCACGCCCCGCTACTGGACCTACGTCTGACTATACAATAGTAAGGATACTAAAGAGTAGGCTTAGTTCTTGAGTTATTATTCTATGTTATTATAATGAAAGTTATTATTTGGAGTTCCCCTCACTTTGAAAGTCACCCTCGATACTGGACCTACGTGTGACTATACAATTGAAGGTGTACTAAAGAGTAGCCTAACTTCTGGAGTCATTATTCTCTGTTATTATAATGAAAGTTATTATTTGGAGTTCCCCTCACTTTGAAAGTCGCGCCACGCTACTGGACCTAAGTCTGACAGTACAATAGAAAGAATATAAAAGAGTAGGCTTAGTTCTTTTTGTCATTATTCTCTGTTATTACAATGAAAGTCTTTAGTTGGAGTTCCCCACACTTTGAAAGTCACACCTCGATACTGGACCTACGTCTGACTGTACAATAGAAAGAATGCTAAAGAGTAGCCCCAGTTCTTAATTTCATTATGCTCTGTTATTATACTGCAAGTTATTATTTGGAGTTCCGTTCACTTTGAACGTCATGCCTCGATACTGGACCTACGTCTGACTGTACAATAGAAAGAGTACTAAAGAGTAGCCTTAGTTCTTGTTTCATTATGCTCTGTTATTATATTGAAAGTTATTATTTGGAGTTCCCCTCACTTTGAAAGTCACGCCTCGATACTGGACCTACGTCTGACATTACAATATAAAGAATAATAAAGAGTAGGCTAAGTTCTTTGAGTCATTATTCTCGGTTATTACAATGAAAATTATTATTTGGAGTTCCCCTCACTTTGAAAGTCACGCCTCGATACTGGACCTATGTGTGACTATACAATGTAAAGAGTACTAACGAGTAGCCTTAGTTCTGGACTCATTATTCTCTGTTATTACAATGAAAGTCATTAGTTGGAGTTCCCCTCACTTTGAAAGTCACGCCTCGCCACTGGACCTACGTCTGACTATACAATAGAAAGAATACTAAAGAGTAGCCTTAGTTCTTGAATCATTATTCTCTGTTATTACATTGAATGTTATTAGGTGGAGTTCCCCTCACTTTGAAAGTCACGCCTTGCTACTTTACCTACGTCTGACTGTACAATAGAAAGAGTACTAAAGAAGAGCCTTAATTCTGGAGTCATTATTCTCTGTTATTATAATGAAAGTTATTATTTGGCGTTCCCCTCACTTTGAAAGTCACGCCTTGCTACTGGACCTACGTGTGACTATACAACAGAAAGAATACTAAAGAGTAGCCTTAGTTCTTGAGTCATTATTCTCGTTAATATAATGAAAGTTATTATTTGTTGTTCCCCTCACTTTGCAGTCACGCCCCGCTACTGGACCTATGTCTGACTATACAATAGAAAGGGTACTAAAGAGTAGGCTTAGTTCTTGATCCATTATTCTCTGTTATTATAATGAAAATTTTTATTTGGAGCTTTCCTTACTTTGAAAGTCACGTCTCGCTACTGGACCTACGTGTGATTATACAATAGAAAGGGTGCTAAAGAGTAGCCTTAGTTCTTGAGTCATTTTCCTCTGTTATTATAATGAAAGTTATTATTAGGAGCTTCCCTCACTTTGGAAGTCACGCCTCGCCACTGGACCTATGTCTGACTAAACCATAGAAAAGATACTAAAGGGTAGCCTAAGTTCTTGAGTTATTTATCTCTCTAGTTTTAAAAAAAATTATCATTTGGAGCTTTCCTCACTTTGAAAGTCACCCCTGCGATACTGGACCTACGTCTGACTATAAAATAGAATGGATACTAAAGGATAGCCTAAGTTCTTGAGTTATTATTCTCTCTAGTTTTAATGAAAATTATTATTTGGAGTTCCCCTCACTTTGAAAGTCACCCCTCGCCACTGGACCTACGTCTGACTATACAATAGAAAGGGTACTAAAGGGTAGCCTAAGTTCTTGAGTTATTATTCTCTCTAGTTTTAATAAAAATTATTATTTGGAGCCTCCCTCACTTTGAAAGTCACGCCTCGCTACTGGACCTACGTGTGACTATACAATAGAAAGGGTACTAAAGGGTAGCCTAAGTTCTTGAGTTATTATTCTCCCTAGTTTTAATAAAAATTATTATTTGGCGCTTTCCTTACTTTGAAAGTCACGTCTCGCTACTGGACCTACGTGTGACTATACAATAGAAAGGGCACTAAAGAGTAGGCTTAGTTCTTGAATTATTATTCTCCCTTGTTTTAATGAAAATTATTATTTGGAGCTTCCTACACTTTGAAAGTCACGCCTCGCTACTAGACCTACGTGTGACTGTACAATAGAAAGAGTACTAAAGAGTAGGCTTAGTTCTTTGAGTCATTATTCTCTGTTATTATAATGAAAGTTATTACTTGGAATTCCCCTCAATTTTGAAAGTCACGCCTCGCTACTGGACCTACGTGTGACTGTACAATAGAAAGAGTACTAAAGAGTAGGCTTAGTTCTTTGAGTCATTATTCTCTGTTATTATAATGAAAGTTATTATTTGGAGTTCCCCTCAATTTGAAAGTCACGCCTCGCTAATGGACCTACGTGTGACTTTACAATAGAAAGAGTACTAAAGTGTAGCCTTAGTTCTTGTTTCATTATGCTCTGTTATTATATTGAAAGTTATTATTTGGGGTTCCCCTCACTTTGAAAGTCACGACTCCATACTGGACCTACTTGTGACTATACAATAGAAAGAATACTAAAGAGTAGGCTTAGTTCTTGAGTCATTATTCTCTGTTATTATAATGAAAGTTATTATTTGGAGTTCCCCTCACTTTGAAACTCGCGCCTCGCTACTGGACCTACGTCTGACTGTACAATAGAAAGTATACTAAAGAGTAGGCTTAGTTCTTGAGTTATTATTCTATGTTATTATAATGAAAGTTATTATTTGGAGTTCCCCTCAATTTGAAAGTCACGCCCCGCTACTGGACCTACGTCTGACTATACAATAGTAAGGATACTAAAGAGTAGGCTTAGTTCTTGAGTTATTATTCTATGTTATTATAATGAAAGTTATTATTTGGAGTTCCCCTCACTTTGAAAGTCACCCTCGATACTGGACCTACGTGTGACTATACAATTGAAGGTGTACTAAAGAGTAGCCTAACTTCTGGAGTCATTATTCTCTGTTATTATAATGAAAGTTATTATTTGGAGTTCCCCTCACTTTGAAAGTCGCGCCACGCTACTGGACCTAAGTCTGACAGTACAATAGAAAGAATATAAAAGAGTAGGCTTAGTTCTTTTTGTCATTATTCTCTGTTATTACAATGAAAGTCTTTAGTTGGAGTTCCCCACACTTTGAAAGTCACACCTCGATACTGGACCTACGTCTGACTGTACAATAGAAAGAATGCTAAAGAGTAGCCCCAGTTCTTAATTTCATTATGCTCTGTTATTATACTGCAAGTTATTATTTGGAGTTCCGTTCACTTTGAACGTCATGCCTCGATACTGGACCTACGTCTGACTGTACAATAGAAAGAGTACTAAAGAGTAGCCTTAGTTCTTGTTTCATTATGCTCTGTTATTATATTGAAAGTTATTATTTGGAGTTCCCCTCACTTTGAAAGTCACGCCTCGATACTGGACCTACGTCTGACATTACAATATAAAGAATAATAAAGAGTAGGCTAAGTTCTTTGAGTCATTATTCTCGGTTATTACAATGAAAATTATTATTTGGAGTTCCCCTCACTTTGAAAGTCACGCCTCGATACTGGACCTATGTGTGACTATACAATGTAAAGAGTACTAACGAGTAGCCTTAGTTCTGGACTCATTATTCTCTGTTATTACAATGAAAGTCATTAGTTGGAGTTCCCCTCACTTTGAAAGTCACGCCTCGCCACTGGACCTACGTCTGACTATACAATAGAAAGAATACTAAAGAGTAGCCTTAGTTCTTGAATCATTATTCTCTGTTATTACATTGAATGTTATTAGGTGGAGTTCCCCTCACTTTGAAAGTCACGCCTTGCTACTTTACCTACGTCTGACTGTACAATAGAAAGAGTACTAAAGAAGAGCCTTAATTCTGGAGTCATTATTCTCTGTTATTATAATGAAAGTTATTATTTGGCGTTCCCCTCACTTTGAAAGTCACGCCTTGCTACTGGACCTACGTGTGACTATACAACAGAAAGAATACTAAAGAGTAGCCTTAGTTCTTGAGTCATTATTCTCGTTAATATAATGAAAGTTATTATTTGTTGTTCCCCTCACTTTGCAGTCACGCCCCGCTACTGGACCTATGTCTGACTATACAATAGAAAGGGTACTAAAGAGTAGGCTTAGTTCTTGATCCATTATTCTCTGTTATTATAATGAAAATTTTTATTTGGAGCTTTCCTTACTTTGAAAGTCACGTCTCGCTACTGGACCTACGTGTGATTATACAATAGAAAGGGTGCTAAAGAGTAGCCTTAGTTCTTGAGTCATTTTCCTCTGTTATTATAATGAAAGTTATTATTAGGAGCTTCCCTCACTTTGGAAGTCACGCCTCGCCACTGGACCTATGTCTGACTAAACCATAGAAAAGATACTAAAGGGTAGCCTAAGTTCTTGAGTTATTTATCTCTCTAGTTTTAAAAAAAATTATCATTTGGAGCTTTCCTCACTTTGAAAGTCACCCCTGCGATACTGGACCTACGTCTGACTATAAAATAGAATGGATACTAAAGGATAGCCTAAGTTCTTGAGTTATTATTCTCTCTAGTTTTAATGAAAATTATTATTTGGAGTTCCCCTCACTTTGAAAGTCACCCCTCGCCACTGGACCTACGTCTGACTATACAATAGAAAGGGTACTAAAGGGTAGCCTAAGTTCTTGAGTTATTATTCTCTCTAGTTTTAATAAAAATTATTATTTGGAGCCTCCCTCACTTTGAAAGTCACGCCTCGCTACTGGACCTACGTGTGACTATACAATAGAAAGGGTACTAAAGGGTAGCCTAAGTTCTTGAGTTATTATTCTCCCTAGTTTTAATAAAAATTATTATTTGGCGCTTTCCTTACTTTGAAAGTCACGTCTCGCTACTGGACCTACGTGTGACTATACAATAGAAAGGGCACTAAAGAGTAGGCTTAGTTCTTGAATTATTATTCTCCCTTGTTTTAATGAAAATTATTATTTGGAGCTTCCTACACTTTGAAAGTCACGCCTCGCTACTAGACCTACGTGTGACTGTACAATAGAAAGAGTACTAAAGAGTAGGCTTAGTTCTTTGAGTCATTATTCTCTGTTATTATAATGAAAGTTATTACTTGGAATTCCCCTCAATTTTGAAAGTCACGCCTCGCTACTGGACCTACGTGTGACTGTACAATAGAAAGAGTACTAAAGAGTAGGCTTAGTTCTTTGAGTCATTATTCTCTGTTATTATAATGAAAGTTGTTATTTGGAGTTCCCCTCACTTTGAAAGTCACGCCTCGATACTGGACCTACGTGTGACTGTAAAATAGAAAGGACATAAAGGGGTAGGCTTAGTTCTTGGGTCATTATTCTCTGTTATTATAATCAAAGTTATTATTTGGCGTTCCACTCACATTGAAAGTCACGCCTCGCCACTGGACCTACGTCTGGCTATACAATAGAAAGAGTACTAAAGAGTAGCCTTAGTTCTTGAGGCATTATTCTATGTTAATATAATGAAAGTTTTTTGGGGGTTCCCCTCACTTTGAAAATCACACCTCGCTACTGGATCTACGTGTGACTATACAATAGAAAGAATACTAAAGAGTAGGCTTAGTTCTTGAGTTATTATTCTCTCTTGTTTTAATGAAAATTATTATTTGGAGCTTCCCTCACTTTGCAGTCACTCCCAGCTTCTGGACCTATGTCTGACTAAGCAATAGAAAGGGTACTAAAGGGTAGCCTAAGTTCTTGATTTATTATTCTCTCTAGTTTTAATGAAAATTATTATTTGGAGCTTTCCTTACTTTGAAAGTCACGCCTCGCTACTGGACCTACGTGTGACTATACAATAGAAAGAATACTAAAGAGTAGGCTTAGTTCCTGAGTCATTATTCTCTGTTATTATAATGAAAGTTATTATTTGGGGTTCCCCTCACTTTGAAAGTCACGCCTAGATACTGGACCTACGTCTGACTATACAATAGAAAGAATACTAAAGAGTAGCCTTAGTTTTTTAGTCATTGGTCTCTCTTAATTTAATGAAAGTTTTTATTTGGGGTTCCCCTCACTTTGAAAGTCACGACTCCATAATGGACCTACTTGTGACTATACAATAGAAAGAATACTAAAGAGTAGCCTTAGTTTTTGAGTCATTATTCTCTGTTATTATAGAGAAAGTTATTATTTGGAGTTCCCCTCACTTTGAAACTCGCGCCTCGCTACTGGACCTACGTCTGACTGTACAATAGAAAGTATACTAAAGAGTAGGCTTAGTTCTTGAGTTATTATTCTATGTTATTATAATGAAAGTTATTATTTGGTGTTCCCCTCACTTTGAAAGTCACGCCCCGCTACTGGACCTACGTCTGACTATACAATAGTAAGGATACTAAAGAGTAGGCTTAGTTCTTGAGTTATTATTCTATGTTATTATAATGAAAGTTATTATTTGGAGTTCCCCTCACTTTGAATGTCACCCCTCGCTACTGGACCTACGTCTGACTATACAATAGAAAGGGTAGTAAAGGGTAGCCTAAGTTCTTGAGTTATTATTCTCTCTAGTTTTAATAAAAATTATTATTTGGAGCCTCCCTCACTTTGAAAGTCACGCCTCGCTACTGGACCTACGTGTGACTATACAATAGAAAGGGTACTAAAGGGTAGCCTAAGTTCTTGAGTTATTATTCTCTCTAGTGTTAATAAAAATTATTATTTGGAGCTTTCCTTACTTTAAAAGTCACGTCTCGCTACTGGACCTACGTGTGACTATACAATAGAAAGGGTACTAAAGAGTAGGCTTAGTTCTTGAATTATTATTCTCCCTTGTTTTAATGAAAATTATTATTCGGAGCTTCCCACACTTTGAAAGTCACGCCTCGCTACTGGACCTACGTCTGACTATACAATAGAAAGGGTACTAAAGAGTAGGCTTAGTTCTTGAATTATTATTCTCCCTTGTTTTAATGAAAATTATTATTTGGAGCTTTCCTTACTTTGAAAGTCACGTCTCGCTACTGGACCTACGTCTGACTATACAATAGAAAGAGTACTAAAGAGTAGGCTTAGTTCTTTGAGTCATTATTCTCTGTTATTATAATGAAAGTTATTATTTGGAGTTCCCCTCAATTTGAAAGTCACGCCTCGCTAATGGACCTACGTGTGACTGTACAATAGAAAGAGTACTAAAGAGTAGGCTTAGTTCTTTGAGTCATTATTCTCTGTTATAATAATGAAAGTTATTATTTGGAGTTCCCCTCAATTTGAAAGTCACGCCTCGCTAATGGACCTACGTGTGACTGTACAATAGAAAGAGTACTAAAGTGTAGCCTTAGTTCTTGTTTCATTATGCTCTGTTATTATATTGAAAGTTATTATTTGGGGTTCCCCTCACTTTGAAAGTCACGACTCCATACTGGACCTACTTGTGACTATACAATAGAAAGAATACTAAAGAGTAGGCTTAGTTCTTGAGTCATTATTCTCTGTTATTATAATGAAAGTTATTATTTGGAGTTCCCCTCACTTTGAAACTCGCGCCTCGCTACTGGACCTACGTCTGACTGTACAATAGAAAGTATACTAAAGAGTAGGCTTAGTTCTTGAGTTATTATTCTATGTTATTATAATGAAAGTTATTATTTGGAGTTCCCCTCAATTTGAAAGTCACGCCCCGCTACTGGACCTACGTCTGACTATACAATAGTAAGGATACTAAAGAGTAGGCTTAGTTCTTGAGTTATTATTCTATGTTATTATAATGAAAGTTATTATTTGGAGTTCCCCTCACTTTGAAAGTCACCCTCGATACTGGACCTACGTGTGACTATACAATTGAAGGTGTACTAAAGAGTAGCCTAACTTCTGGAGTCATTATTCTCTGTTATTATAATGAAAGTTATTATTTGGAGTTCCCCTCACTTTGAAAGTCGCGCCACGCTACTGGACCTAAGTCTGACAGTACAATAGAAAGAATATAAAAGAGTAGGCTTAGTTCTTTTTGTCATTATTCTCTGTTATTACAATGAAAGTCTTTAGTTGGAGTTCCCCTCACTTTGAAAGTCACACCTCGATACTGGACCTACGTCTGACTGTACAATAGAAAGAATGCTAAAGAGTAGCCCCAGTTCTTAATTTCATTATGCTCTGTTATTATACTGCAAGTTATTATTTGGAGTTCCGTTCACTTTGAACGTCATGCCTCGATACTGGACCTACGTCTGACTGTACAATAGAAAGAGTACTAAAGAGTAGCCTTAGTTCTTGTTTCATTATGCTCTGTTATTATATTGAAAGTTATTATTTGGAGTTCCCCTCACTTTGAAAGTCACGCCTCGATACTGGACCTACGTCTGACATTACAATATAAAGAATAATAAAGAGTAGGCTAAGTTCTTTGAGTCATTATTCTCGGTTATTACAATGAAAATTATTATTTGGAGTTCCCCTCACTTTGAAAGTCACGCCTCGATACTGGACCTATGTGTGACTATACAATGTAAAGAGTACTAACGAGTAGCCTTAGTTCTGGACTCATTATTCTCTGTTATTACAATGAAAGTCATTAGTTGGAGTTCCCCTCACTTTGAAAGTCACGCCTCGCCACTGGACCTACGTCTGACTATACAATAGAAAGAATACTAAAGAGTAGCCTTAGTTCTTGAATCATTATTCTCTGTTATTACATTGAATGTTATTAGGTGGAGTTCCCCTCACTTTGAAAGTCACGCCTTGCTACTTTACCTACGTCTGACTGTACAATAGAAAGAGTACTAAAGAAGAGCCTTAATTCTGGAGTCATTATTCTCTGTTATTATAATGAAAGTTATTATTTGGCGTTCCCCTCACTTTGAAAGTCACGCCTTGCTACTGGACCTACGTGTGACTATACAACAGAAAGAATACTAAAGAGTAGCCTTAGTTCTTGAGTCATTATTCTCGTTAATATAATGAAAGTTATTATTTGTTGTTCCCCTCACTTTGCAGTCACGCCCCGCTACTGGACCTATGTCTGACTATACAATAGAAAGGGTACTAAAGAGTAGGCTTAGTTCTTGATCCATTATTCTCTGTTATTATAATGAAAATTTTTATTTGGAGCTTTCCTTACTTTGAAAGTCACGTCTCGCTACTGGACCTACGTGTGATTATACAATAGAAAGGGTGCTAAAGAGTAGCCTTAGTTCTTGAGTCATTTTCCTCTGTTATTATAATGAAAGTTATTATTAGGAGCTTCCCTCACTTTGGAAGTCACGCCTCGCCACTGGACCTATGTCTGACTAAACCATAGAAAAGATACTAAAGGGTAGCCTAAGTTCTTGAGTTATTTATCTCTCTAGTTTTAAAAAAAATTATCATTTGGAGCTTTCCTCACTTTGAAAGTCACCCCTGCGATACTGGACCTACGTCTGACTATAAAATAGAATGGATACTAAAGGATAGCCTAAGTTCTTGAGTTATTATTCTCTCTAGTTTTAATGAAAATTATTATTTGGAGTTCCCCTCACTTTGAAAGTCACCCCTCGCCACTGGACCTACGTCTGACTATACAATAGAAAGGGTACTAAAGGGTAGCCTAAGTTCTTGAGTTATTATTCTCTCTAGTTTTAATAAAAATTATTATTTGGAGCCTCCCTCACTTTGAAAGTCACGCCTCGCTACTGGACCTACGTGTGACTATACAATAAAAAGGGTACTAAAGGATAGCCTAAGTTCTTGAGTTATTATTCTCTCTAGTTTTAATAAAAATTATTATTTGGAGCTTTCCTTACTTTGAAAGTCACGTCTCGCTACTGGACCTACGTGTGACTATACAATAGAAAGGGTACTAAAGAGTAGGCTTAGTTCTTGAATTATTATTCTCCCTTGTTTTAATGAAAATTATTATTCGGAGCTTCCCACACTTTGAAAGTCACGCCTCGCTACTGGACTTACGTGTGACTGTACAATAGAAAGACTACTAACGAGTAGGCTTAGTTCTTTGAGTCATTATTCTCTGTTATTATAATGAAAGTTATTACATGGAATTCCCCTCAATTTTGAAAGTCACGCCTCGCTACTGGACCTACGTGTAACTGTACAATAGAAAGAGTACTAAAGAGTAGGCTTAGTTCTTTGAGTCATTATTCTCTGTTATTATAATGAAAGTTGTTATTTGGAGTTCCCCTCACTTTGAAAGTTACGCCTCGATACTGGACCTACGTGTGACTGTAAAATAGAAAGAATACTAAAGAGTAGCCTTAGTTCTTGGGTCATTATTCTCTATTATTATAATGAAAGTTATTATTTAGAGTTCCTCTCACTTTGAAAGTCTCGCCTCGCCACTGGACCTACGTCTGGCTATACAATAGAAAGAGTACTAAAGAGTAGCCTTAGTTCTTGAGGCATTATTCTCCCTTGTTTTAAGGGAAAATTATTATTTGGAGCTTTCCTTACTTTGAAAGTCACGCCCCGCTACTGGACCTACGTGTGACTATACAATAGGAAGGGTACTAAAGGGTAGCCTTAGTTCTTGAGTCATTATTCTCTGTTATTATAATGAAAGTTATTATTTGGAGTTTCCCTCACTTTGGAAGTCACCCCTCGATACTGGACCTACGTCTGACTATACAATAGAAAGAATACTAAAGAGTAGCCTTAGTTCTTGATCCATTATTCTCTGTTATTATAATGAAAGCTATAATTGGGAGTTCCCCTCACTTTGAAAGTCACATCTCGCTACTCGACCTACATCTGACTGTACAGTAGAAAGAATACTAAAGTGAAGCCTTAGTTCTTGAGTCATTATTGTCTGTTATTACGATGAAAGCTATAATTTGGAGTTCCCCTCACATTGAAAGTCACGCCTAGCTACTGGACCTACGTGTGACTATACAACAGAAAGGGTACTAAAGAGTAGCCTAACTTCTGGAGTCATTAATCTCTGTTATTACAATGCAAGTTATTATTTGGAGTTCCACTCGCTTTGAAAGTCGCGCCTCGCTACTGGACCTAAGTCTGACTGTACAATAGAAAGGATATAAAAGAGTAGGCTTAGTTCCTTTTGTCATTATTCACTGTTATTACAATGAAAGTCTTTAGTTGGTGTTCCCCTCACTTTGAAAGTCACACCTCGATATTGGACCTGCGTCTGACTGTACAATAGAAAGAATACTAAAGAGTATCCTCAGTTCTTAATTTTATTATGCTCTGTTATTATATTGATAGTTATTATTTGGAGTTCCGTTCACTTTGAACGTCACGCCTCGATACTGGACCTACGTATGACTGTACAATAGAAAGAGTACTAAAGAGTAGCCTTAGTTCTTGTTTCATTATGCTCTGTTATTATATTGAAAGTTATTATTTGGGGTTCCCCTCACTTTGAAAGTCACGACTCCATACTGGATCTACTTGTGACTATACAATAGAAAGAATACTAAAGAGTAGGCTTAGTTCTTGAGTCATTATTCTCTGTTATTATAATGAAAGTTATTATTTGGAGTTCCCCTCACTTTGAAACTCGCGCCTCGCTACTGGACCTACGTCTGACTGTACAATAGAAAGTATACTAAAGAGTAGGCTTAGTTCTTGAGTTATTATTCTATGTTATTATAATGAAAGTTATTATTTGGAGTTCCCCTCAATTTGAAAGTCACGCCCCGCTAATGGACCTACGTCTGACTATACAATAGTAAGGATACTAAAGAGTAGGCTTAGTTCTTGAGTTATTATTCTATGTTATTATAATGAAAGTTATTATTTGGAGTTCCCCTCACTTTGAAAGTCACCCCTCGATACTGGACCTACGTCTGACTATACAATAGAAAGGGTACTAAAGGGTAGCCTAAGTTCTTGAGTTATTATTCTCTCTAGTTTTAATAAAAATTATTATTTGGAGCCTCCCTCACTTTGAAAGTCACGCCTCGCTACTGGACCTACGTGTGACTATACAATAGAAAGGGTACTAAAGGGTAGCCTAAGTTCTTGAGTTATTATTCTCCCTAGTTTTAATAAAAATTATTATTTGGCGCTTTCCTTGCTTTGAAAGTCACGTCTCGCTACTGGACCTACGTGTGACTATACAATAGAAAGAGTACTAAAGAGTAGCCTTAGTTCTTGAGGCATTATTCTATGTTAAGATAATGAAAGTTTTTTGGGGGTTCCCCTCACTTTGAAAATCACACCTCGCTACTGGACCTACGTGTGACTGTACAATAGAAAAATACTAAAGAGTAGGCTTAATTCTTGAGTTATTATTCTCTGTTATTATAATAAAAGTTATTATTTAGAGCTTCTCTCACCTTGAAAGTCGCACCTCGATACTGAACCTACGTCTGACTATACAATAGAAAGAATACTAAAGAGTAGGCTTAGTTCTTGAGTTATTATTCTCTCTTGTTTTAATGAAAATTATTATTTGGAGCTTCCCTCACTATGCAGTCACGCCCCGCTACTGGACCTACGTGTGACTATACAATAGAAAGAATACTAAAGAGTAGGCTTAGTTCTTGAGTTATTATTCTCTCTTGTTTTAATGAAAATTATTATTTGGAGCTTCCCTCACTTTGCAGTCACTCCCCGCTTCTGGACCTATGTCTGACTAAGCAATAGAAAGGGTACTAAAGGGTAGCCTAAGTTATGGATTTATTATTCTCTCTAGTTTTAATGAAAATTATTATTTGGAGCTTTCCTTACTTTGAAAGTCACGCCTCGCTACTGGACCTACGTCTGACTATACAATAGAAAGAGTACTAAAGAGTAGGCTTAGTTCTTTGAGTTATTATTCTCTGTTATTACAATGATAGTTATTATTTGGAGTTCCCCTCACTTTGAAAGTCACTCCTCGCTACTGGACCAACGTCTGGTTATACAATAGAAAGAATACTAAAGAGTAGGCTTATTTCTTGAGTCATTATTCTCTGTTATTATAATGAAAGTTATTATTTGGGGTTCCCCTTCCTTTGAAAGTTACGACTCCATACTGGACCTACTTGTGACTATACAATAGAAAGAATACTAAAGAGTAGCCTTAGTTCTTTGAGTTATTATTCTCTGTTATTATATTGAAAGTTAATATTTGGAGTTCCGTTCACTATGAACGTCACGCATCGATACTGGACCTACGTCTGACTGTACAATAGAAAGAGTTCTAAAGAGTAGCCTTAATTCTTGTTTCATTATGCTCTGTTATTATATTGAAAGTTATTATTTGTAGTTCCCCTCACTTTGAAAGTCACGCCTAGATACTGGACCTACGTCTGACTATACAATAGAAAGAATACTAAAGAGTAGCCTTAGTTTTTTAGTCATTAGTCTCTCTTAATTTAATGAAAGTTTTTATTTGGGGTTCCCCTCACTTTGAAAGTCACGACTCCATAATGGACCTACTTGTGACTACACAATAGAAAGGGTACTAAAGGGTAGCCTAAGTTCTTGAGTTATTATTCTCCCTAGTTTTAATAAAAATTATTATTTGGCGCTTTCCTTACTTTGAAAGTCACGCCTCGCTACTGGACCTACGTGTGACTATACAATAGAAAGGGTACTAAAGGGTAGCCTAAGTTCTTGAGTTATTATTCTCTCTAGTGTTAATAAAAATTATTATTTGGAGCTTTCCTTACTTTGAAAGTCACGCCTCGCTACTGGACCTACGTCTGACTATACAATAGAAAGGGTACTAAAGAGTAGGCTTAGTTCTTTGAGTCATTATTTTCTGTTATAATAATGAAAGTTATTATTTGGAGTTCCCCTCAGTTTGAAAGTCACGCCTCGATACTGGACCTACGTGTGACTGTAAAATAGAAAGGATATAAAGGAGTAGGCTTAGTTCTTTGAGTCATTATTCTCTGTTATTATAATGAAAGTTATTGTTTGGCGTTCCCCTCACATTGAAAGTCACGCCTCGCCACTGGACCTACGTCTGGCTATACAATAGAAAGAATACTAAAGAGTAGCCTTAGTTCTTGTGGCATTATTCTATGTTAATATAATGAAAGTTTTTATTTGGGGTTCCCCTCACTTTGAAAATCACACCTCGCTACTGGACCTACGTGTGACTGTACAATAGAAAGAATACTAAAGAGTAGGCTTAGTTCTTGAGTTATTATTCTCTGTTATTATAATGAAAGTTATTATTTAGAGCTTCCCTCACCTTGAAAGTCACACCTCGATACTGAACCTACGTCTGACTATACAATAGAAAGAGTACTAAAGAGTAGGCTTAGTTCTTGAGTTATTAATCTCTCTTGTTTTAATGAAAATTATTATTTGGAGCTTCCCTCACTTTGCAGTCACGCCCCGCTACTGGACCTATGTCTCACTAAACAATAGAAAGAGTACTAAAGGGTAGCCTAAGTTCTTGAGTTATTATTCTCTCTAGTTTTAATGAAAATTATTATTTGGAGCTCTCCTTACTTTGAAAGTCACGTCTCGCTACTGGACATACGTGTGACTATACAATAGAAAGAGTACTAAAGAGTAGGCTTAGTTCTTGAGTTATTAATCTCTCTTGTTTTAATGAAAATTATTATTTGGAGCTTCCCTCACTTTGCAGTCACGCCCCGCTACTGGACCTATGTCTGACTAAACAATAGAAAGGGTACTAAAGGGTAGCCTAAGTTCTTGAGTTATTATTCTCTCTAGTTTTAATGAAAATTATTTTTTGGAGCTTCCCTCACTTTGAAAGTCACGCCTCCCTACTGGACCTATGTCTGACTAAACAATAGAAAGGGTACTAAAGGGTAGCCTAAGTTCTTGAGTTATTATTCTCTCTAGTTTTAATGAAAATTATTATTTGGAGCTTCACTCACTTTGAAAGTCACGCCTCCCTACTGGACCTATGTCTGGCTAAACAATAGAAAGGGTACTAAAGGGTAGCCTAAGTTGTTGAGTTATTATTCTCTCTAGTTTTAATGAAAATTGTTATTTGGAGCTTCCCTCACTTTGAAAGTCACGCCCCGCTACTGGACCTATGTCTGACTAAACAATAGAAAGGGTACTGAAGGGTAGCCTTAGTTCTTGAGTTATTATTCTCTCTAGTTTTAATAAAAATTATTATTTGGAGCCTCCCTCACTTTGAAAGTCACGCCTCGCTACTGGACCTACGTGTGACTATACAATAGAAAGGGTACTAAAGGGTAGCCTAAGTTCTTGAGTTATTATTCTCCCTAGTTTTAATAAAAATTATTATTTGGCGCTTTCCTTACTTTGAAAGTCACGTCTCGCTACTGGACCTACGTGTGACTATACAATAGAAAGGGCACTAAAGAGTAGGCTTAGTTCTTGAATTATTATTCTCCCTTGTTTTAATGAAAATTATTATTTGGAGCTTCCTACACTTTGAAAGTCACGCCTCGCTACTAGACCTACGTGTGACTGTACAATAGAAAGAGTACTAAAGAGTAGGCTTAGTTCTTTGAGTCATTATTCTCTGTTATTATAATGAAAGTTATTACTTGGAATTCCCCTCAATTTTGAAAGTCACGCCTCGCTACTGGACCTACGTGTGACTGTACAATAGAAAGAGTACTAAAGAGTAGGCTTAGTTCTTTGAGTCATTATTCTCTGTTATTATAATGAAAGTTGTTATTTGGAGTTCCCCTCACTTTGAAAGTCACGCCTCGATACTGGACCTACGTGTGACTGTAAAATAGAAAGGACATAAAGGGGTAGGCTTAGTTCTTGGGTCATTATTCTCTGTTATTATAATCAAAGTTATTATTTGGCGTTCCACTCACATTGAAAGTCACGCCTCGCCACTGGACCTACGTCTGGCTATACAATAGAAAGAGTACTAAAGAGTAGCCTTAGTTCTTGAGGCATTATTCTATGTTAATATAATGAAAGTTTTTTGGGGGTTCCCCTCACTTTGAAAATCACACCTCGCTACTGGACCTACGTGTGACTGTACAATAGAAAAATACTAAAGAGTAGGCTTAATTCTTGAGTTATTATTCTCTGTTATTATAATAAAAGTTATTATTTAGAGCTTCCCTCACCTTGAAAGTCGCACCTCGATACTGAACCTACGTCTGACTATACAATAGAAAGAATACTAAAGAGTAGGCTTAGTTCTTGAGTTATTATTCTCTCTTGTTTTAATGAAAATTATTATTTGGAGCTTCCCTCACTTTGCAGTCACGCCCCGCTACTGGATCTACGTGTGACTATACAATAGAAAGAATACTAAAGAGTAGGCTTAGTTCTTGAGTTATTATTCTCTCTTGTTTTAATGAAAATTATTATTTGGAGCTTCCCTCACTTTGCAGTCACTCCCAGCTTCTGGACCTATGTCTGACTAAGCAATAGAAAGGGTACTAAAGGGTAGCCTAAGTTCTTGATTTATTATTCTCTCTAGTTTTAATGAAAATTATTATTTGGAGCTTTCCTTACTTTGAAAGTCACGCCTCGCTACTGGACCTACGTGTGACTATACAATAGAAAGAATACTAAAGAGTAGGCTTAGTTCCTGAGTCATTATTCTCTGTTATTATAATGAAAGTTATTATTTGGGGTTCCCCTCACTTTGAAAGTCACGCCTAGATACTGGACCTACGTCTGACTATACAATAGAAAGAATACTAAAGAGTAGCCTTAGTTTTTTAGTCATTGGTCTCTCTTAATTTAATGAAAGTTTTTATTTGGGGTTCCCCTCACTTTGAAAGTCACGACTCCATAATGGACCTACTTGTGACTATACAATAGAAAGAATACTAAAGAGTAGCCTTAGTTCTTGAGTCATTATTCTCTGTTATTATAGAGAAAGTTATTATTTGGAGTTCCCCTCACTTTGAAACTCGCGCCTCGCTACTGGACCTACGTCTGACTGTACAATAGAAAGTATACTAAAGAGTAGGCTTTGTTCTTGAGTTATTATTCTATGTTATTATAATGAAAGTTATTATTTGGTGTTCCCCTCACTTTGAAAGTCACGCCCCGCTACTGGACCTACGTCTGACTATACAATAGTAAGGATACTAAAGAGTAGGCTTAGTTCTTGAGTTATTATTCTATGTTATTATAATGAAAGTTATTATTTGGAGTTCCCCTCACTTTGAATGTCACCCCTCGCTACTGGACCTACGTCTGACTATACAATAGAAAGGGTAGTAAAGGGTAGCCTAAGTTCTTGAGTTATTATTCTCTCTAGTTTTAATAAAAATTATTATTTGGAGCCTCCCTCACTTTGAAAGTCACGCCTCGCTACTGGACCTACGTGTGACTATACAATAGAAAGGGTACTAAAGGGTAGCCTAAGTTCTTGAGTTATTATTCTCTCTAGTGTTAATAAAAATTATTATTTGGAGCTTTCCTTACTTTAAAAGTCACGTCTCGCTACTGGACCTACGTGTGACTATACAATAGAAAGGGTACTAAAGAGTAGGCTTAGTTCTTGAATTATTATTCTCCCTTGTTTTAATGAAAATTATTATTCGGAGCTTCCCACACTTTGAAAGTCACGCCTCGCTACTGGACCTACGTCTGACTATACAATAGAAAGGGTACTAAAGAGTAGGCTTAGTTCTTGAATTATTATTCTCCCTTGTTTTAATGAAAATTATTATTTGGAGCTTTCCTTACTTTGAAAGTCACGTCTCGCTACTGGACCTACGTCTGACTATACAATAGAAAGAGTACTAAAGAGTAGGCTTAGTTCTTTGAGTCATTATTCTCTGTTATTATAATGAAAGTTATTATTTGGAGTTCCCCTCAATTTGAAAGTCACGCCTCGCTAATGGACCTACGTGTGACTGTACAATAGAAAGAGTACTAAAGAGTAGGCTTAGTTCTTTGAGTCATTATTCTCTGTTATAATAATGAAAGTTATTATTTGGAGTTCCCCTCAATTTGAAAGTCACGCCTCGCTAATGGACCTACGTGTGACTGTACAATAGAAAGAGTACTAAAGTGTAGCCTTAGTTCTTGTTTCATTATGCTCTGTTATTATATTGAAAGTTATTATTTGGGGTTCCCCTCACTTTGAAAGTCACGACTCCATACTGGACCTACTTGTGACTATACAATAGAAAGAATACTAAAGAGTAGGCTTAGTTCTTGAGTCATTATTCTCTGTTATTATAATGAAAGTTATTATTTGGAGTTCCCCTCACTTTGAAACTCGCGCCTCGCTACTGGACCTACGTCTGACTGTACAATAGAAAGTATACTAAAGAGTAGGCTTAGTTCTTGAGTTATTATTCTATGTTATTATAATGAAAGTTATTATTTGGAGTTCCCCTCAATTTGAAAGTCACGCCCCGCTACTGGACCTACGTCTGACTATACAATAGTAAGGATACTAAAGAGTAGGCTTAGTTCTTGAGTTATTATTCTATGTTATTATAATGAAAGTTATTATTTGGAGTTCCCCTCACTTTGAAAGTCACCCTCGATACTGGACCTACGTGTGACTATACAATTGAAGGTGTACTAAAGAGTAGCCTAACTTCTGGAGTCATTATTCTCTGTTATTATAATGAAAGTTATTATTTGGTGTTCCCCTCACTTTGAAAGTCGCGCCACGCTACTGGACCTAAGTCTGACAGTACAATAGAAAGAATATAAAAGAGTAGGCTTAGTTCTTTTTGTCATTATTCTCTGTTATTACAATGAAAGTCTTTAGTTGGAGTTCCCCTCACTTTGAAAGTCACACCTCGATACTGGACCTACGTCTGACTGTACAATAGAAAGAATGCTAAAGAGTAGCCCCAGTTCTTAATTTCATTTTGCTCTGTTATTATACTGCAAGTTATTATTTGGAGTTCCGTTCACTTTGAACGTCATGCCTCGATACTGGACCTACGTCTGACTGTACAATAGAAAGAGTACTAAAGAGTAGCCTTAGTTCTTGTTTCATTATGCTCTGTTATTATATTGAAAGTTATTATTTGGAGATCCCCTCACTTTGAAAGTCACGCCTCGATACTGGACCAACGTCTGACATTACAATATAAAGAATAATAAAGAGTAGGCTAAGTTCTTTGAGTCATTATTCTCGGTTATTACAATGAAAATTATTATTTGGAGTTCCCCTCACTTTGAAAGTCACGCCTCGATACTGGACCTATGTGTGACTATACAATGTAAAGAGTACTAACGAGTAGCCTTAGTTCTGGACTCATTATTCTCTGTTATTACAATGAAAGTCATTAGTTGGAGTTCCCCTCACTTTGAAAGTCACGCCTCGCCACTGGACCTACGTCTGACTATACAATAGAAAGAATACTAAAGAGTAGCCTTAGTTCTTGAATCATTATTCTCTGTTATTACATTGAATGTTATTAGGTGGAGTTCCCCTCACTTTGAAAGTCACGCCTTGCTACTTTACCTACGTCTGACTGTACAATAGAAAGAGTACTAAAGAAGAGCCTTAATTCTGGAGTCATTATTCTCTGTTATTATAATGAAAGTTATTATTTGGCGTTCCCCTCACTTTGAAAGTCACGCCTTGCTACTGGACCTACGTGTGACTATACAACAGAAAGAATACTAAAGAGTAGCCTTAGTTCTTGAGTCATTATTCTCGTTAATATAATGAAAGTTATTATTTGTTGTTCCCCTCACTTTGCAGTCACGCCCCGCTACTGGACCTATGTCTGACTATACAATAGAAAGGGTACTAAAGAGTAGGCTTAGTTCTTGATCCATTATTCTCTGTTATTATAATGAAAATTTTTATTTGGAGCTTTCCTTACTTTGAAAGTCACGTCTCGCTACTGGACCTACGTGTGATTATACAATAGAAAGGGTGCTAAAGAGTAGCCTTAGTTCTTGAGTCATTTTCCTCTGTTATTATAATGAAAGTTATTATTAGGAGCTTCCCTCACTTTGGAAGTCACGCCTCGCCACTGGACCTATGTCTGACTAAACCATAGAAAAGATACTAAAGGGTAGCCTAAGTTCTTGAGTTATTTATCTCTCTAGTTTTAAAAAAAATTATCATTTGGAGCTTTCCTCACTTTGAAAGTCACCCCTGCGATACTGGACCTACGTCTGACTATAAAATAGAATGGATACTAAAGGATAGCCTAAGTTCTTGAGTTATTATTCTCTCTAGTTTTAATGAAAATTATTATTTGGAGTTCCCCTCACTTTGAAAGTCACCCCTCGCCACTGGACCTACGTCTGACTATACAATAGAAAGGGTACTAAAGGGTAGCCTAAGTTCTTGAGTTATTATTCTCTCTAGTTTTAATAAAAATTATTATTTGGAGCCTCCCTCACTTTGAAAGTCACGCCTCGCTACTGGACCTACGTGTGACTATACAATAAAAAGGGTACTAAAGGATAGCCTAAGTTCTTGAGTTATTATTCTCTCTAGTTTTAATAAAAATTATTATTTGGAGCTTTCCTTACTTTGAAAGTCACGTCTCGCTACTGGACCTACGTGTGACTATACAATAGAAAGGGTACTAAAGAGTAGGCTTAGTTCTTGAATTATTATTCTCCCTTGTTTTAATGAAAATTATTATTCGGAGCTTCCCACACTTTGAAAGTCACGCCTCGCTACTGGACTTACGTGTGACTGTACAATAGAAAGACTACTAACGAGTAGGCTTAGTTCTTTGAGTCATTATTCTCTGTTATTATAATGAAAGTTATTACATGGAATTCCCCTCAATTTTGAAAGTCACGCCTCGCTACTGGACCTACGTGTAACTGTACAATAGAAAGAGTACTAAAGAGTAGGCTTAGTTCTTTGAGTCATTATTCTCTGTTATTATAATGAAAGTTGTTATTTGGAGTTCCCCTCACTTTGAAAGTTACGCCTCGATACTGGACCTACGTGTGACTGTAAAATAGAAAGAATACTAAAGAGTAGCCTTAGTTCTTGGGTCATTATTCTCTATTATTATAATGAAAGTTATTATTTAGAGTTCCTCTCACTTTGAAAGTCTCGCCTCGCCACTGGACCTACGTCTGGCTATACAATAGAAAGAGTACTAAAGAGTAGCCTTAGTTCTTGAGGCATTATTCTCCCTTGTTTTAAGGGAAAATTATTATTTGGAGCTTTCCTTACTTTGAAAGTCACGCCCCGCTACTGGACCTACGTGTGACTATACAATAGGAAGGGTACTAAAGGGTAGCTTTAGTTCTTGAGTCATTATTCTCTGTTATTATAATGAAAGTTATTATTTGGAGTTTCCCTCACTTTGGAAGTCACCCCTCGATACTGGACCTACGTCTGACTATACAATAGAAAGAATACTAAAGAGTAGCCTTAGTTCTTGATCCATTATTCTCTGTTATTATAATGAAAGCTATAATTGGGAGTTCCCCTCACTTTGAAAGTCACATCTCGCTACTCGACCTACATCTGACTGTACAGTAGAAAGAATACTAAAGTGAAGCCTTAGTTCTTGAGTCATTATTCTCTGTTATTACGATGAAAGCTATAATTTGGAGTTCCCCTCACATTGAAAGTCACGCCTAGCTACTGGACCTACGTGTGACTATACAACAGAAAGGGTACTAAAGAGTAGCCTAACTTCTGGAGTCATTAATCTCTGTTATTACAATGCAAGTTATTATTTGGAGTTCCACTCGCTTTGAAAGTCGCGCCTCGCTACTGGACCTAAGTCTGACTGTACAATAGAAAGAATATAAAAGAGTAGGCTTAGTTCCTTTTGTCATTATTCACTGTTATTACAATGAAAGTCTTTAGTTGGTGTTCCCCTCACTTTGAAAGTCACACCTCGATATTGGACCTGCGTCTGACTGTACAATAGAAAGAATACTAAAGAGTATCCTCAGTTCTTAATTTTATTATGCTCTGTTATTATATTGATAGTTATTATTTGGAGTTCCGTTCACTTTGAACGTCACGCCTCGATACTGGACCTACGTATGACTGTACAATAGAAAGAGTACTAAAGAGTAGCCTTAGTTCTTGTTTCATTATGCTCTGTTATTATATTGAAAGTTATTATTTGGGGTTCCCCTCACTTTGAAAGTCACGACTCCATACTGGATCTACTTGTGACTATACAATAGAAAGAATACTAAAGAGTAGGCTTAGTTCTTGAGTCATTATTCTCTGTTATTATAATGAAAGTTATTATTTGGAGTTCCCCTCACTTTGAAACTCGCGCCTCGCTACTGGACCTACGTCTGACTGTACAATAGAAAGTATACTAAAGAGTAGGCTTAGTTCTTCAGTTATTATTCTATGTTATTATAATGAAAGTTATTATTTGGAGTTCCCCTCAATTTGAAAGTCACGCCCCGCTAATGGACCTACGTCTGACTATACAATAGTAAGGATACTAAAGAGTAGGCTTAGTTCTTGAGTTATTATTCTATGTTATTATAATGAAAGTTATTATTTGGAGTTCCCCTCACTTTGAAAGTCACCCCTCGATACTGGACCTACGTCTGACTATACAATAGAAAGGGTACTAAAGGGTAGCCTAAGTTCTTGAGTTATTATTCTCTCTAGTTTTAATAAAAATTATTATTTGGAGCCTCCCTCACTTTGAAAGTCACGCCTCGCTACTGGACCTACGTGTGACTATACAATAGAAAGGGTACTAAAGGGTAGCCTAAGTTCTTGAGTTATTATTCTCCCTAGTTTTAATAAAAATTATTATTTGGCGCTTTCCTTACTTTGAAAGTCACGTCTCGCTACTGGACCTACGTGTGACTATACAATAGAAAGAGTACTAAAGAGTAGCCTTAGTTCTTGAGGCATTATTCTATGTTAAGATAATGAAAGTTTTTTGGGGGTTCCCCTCACTTTGAAAATCACACCTCGCTACTGGACCTACGTGTGACTGTACAATAGAAAAATACTAAAGAGTAGGCTTAATTCTTGAGTTATTATTCTCTGTTATTATAATAAAAGTTATTATTTAGAGCTTCCCTCACCTTGAAAGTCGCACCTCGATACTGAACCTACGTCTGACTATACAATAGAAAGAATACTAAAGAGTAGGCTTAGTTCTTGAGTTATTATTCTCTCTTGTTTTAATGAAAATTATTATTTGGAGCTTCCCTCACTATGCAGTCACGCCCCGCTACTGGACCTACGTGTGACTATACAATAGAAAGAATACTAAAGAGTAGGCTTAGTTCTTGAGTTATTATTCTCTCTTGTTTTAATGAAAATTATTATTTGGAGCTTCCCTCACTTTGCAGTCACTCCCCGCTTCTGGACCTATGTCTGACTAAGCAATAGAAAGGGTACTAAAGGGTAGCCTAAGTTATTGATTTATTATTCTCTCTAGTTTTAATGAAAATTATTATTTGGAGCTTTCCTTACTTTGAAAGTCACGCCTCGCTACTGGACCTACGTCTGACTATACAATAGAAAGAGTACTAAAGAGTAGGCTTAGTTCTTTGAGTTATTATTCTCTGTTATTACAATGATAGTTATTATTTGGAGTTCCCCTCACTTTGAAAGTCACTCCTCGCTACTGGACCAACGTCTGGTTATACAATAGAAAGAATACTAAAGAGTAGGCTTATTTCTTGAGTCATTATTCTCTGTTATTATAATGAAAGTTATTATTTGGGGTTCCCCTTCCTTTGAAAGTTACGACTCCATACTGGACCTACTTGTGACTATACAATAGAAAGAATACTAAAGAGTAGCCTTAGTTCTTTGAGTTATTATTCTCTGTTATTATATTGAAAGTTAATATTTGGAGTTCCGTTCACTATGAACGTCACGCATCGATACTGGACCTACGTCTGACTGTACAATAGAAAGAGTTCTAAAGAGTAGCCTTAATTCTTGTTTCATTATGCTCTGTTATTATATTGAAAGTTATTATTTGTAGTTCCCCTCACTTTGAAAGTCACGCCTAGATACTGGACCTACGTCTGACTATACAATAGGAAGAATACTAAAGAGTAGCCTTAGTTTTTTAGTCATTAGTCTCTCTTAATTTAATGAAAGTTTTTATTTGGGGTTCCCCTCACTTTGAAAGTCACGACTCCATAATGGACCTACTTGTGACTATACAATAGAAAGGGTACTAAAGGGTAGCCTAAGTTCTTGAGTTATTATTCTCCCTAGTTTTAATAAAAATTATTATTTGGCGCTTTCCTTACTTTGAAAGTCACGCCTCGCTACTGGACCTACGTGTGACTATACAATAGAAAGGGTACTAAAGGGTAGCCTAAGTTCTTGAGTTATTATTCTCTCTAGTGTTAATAAAAATTATTATTTGGAGCTTTCCTTACTTTGAAAGTCACGCCTCGCTACTGGACCTACGTCTGACTATACAATAGAAAGGGTACTAAAGAATAGGCTTAGTTCTTTGAGTCATTATTTTCTGCTATAATAATGAAAGTTATTATTTGGAGTTCCCCTCAGTTTGAAAGTCACGCCTCGATACTGGACCTACGTGTGACTGTAAAATAGAAAGGATATAAAGGAGTAGGCTTAGTTCTTTGAGTCATTATTCTCTGTTATTATAATGAAAGTTATTGTTTGGCGTTCCCCTCACATTGAAAGTCACGCCTCGCCACTGGACCTACGTCTGGCTATACAATAGAAAGAATACTAAAGAGTAGCCTTAGTTCTTGTGGCATTATTCTATGTTAATATAATGAAAGTTTTTATTTGGGGTTCCCCTCACTTTGAAAATCACACCTCGCTACTGGACCTACGTGTGACTGTACAATAGAAAGAATACTAAAGAGTAGGCTTAGTTCTTGAGTTATTATTCTCTGTTATTATAATGAAAGTTATTATTTAGAGCTTCCCTCACCTTGAAAGTCACACCTCGATACTGAACCTACGTCTGACTATACAATAGAAAGAGTACTAAAGAGTAGGCTTAGTTCTTGAGTTATTAATCTCTCTTGTTTTAATGAAAATTATTATTTGGAGCTTCCCTCACTTTGCAGTCACGCCCCGCTACTGGACCTATGTCTCACTAAACAATAGAAAGAGTACTAAAGGGTAGCCTAAGTTCTTGAGTTATTATTCTCTCTAGTTTTAATGAAAATTATTATTTGGAGCTCTCCTTACTTTGAAAGTCACGTCTCGCTACTGGACATACGTGTGACTATACAATAGAAAGAGTACTAAAGAGTAGGCTTAGTTCTTGAGTTATTAATCTCTCTTGTTTTAATGAAAATTATTATTTGGAGCTTCCCTCACTTTGCAGTCACGCCCCGCTACTGGACCTATGTCTGACTAAACAATAGAAAGGGTACTAAAGGGTAGCCTAAGTTCTTGAGTTATTATTCTCTCTAGTTTTAATGAAAATTATTTTTTGGAGCTTCCCTCACTTTGAAAGTCACGCCTCCCTACTGGACCTATGTCTGACTAAACAATAGAAAGGGTACTAAAGGGTAGCCTAAGTTCTTGAGCTATTATTCTCTCTAGTTTTAATGAAAATTATTATTTGGAGCTTCACTCACTTTGAAAGTCACGCCTCCCTACTGGACCTATGTCTGGCTAAACAATAGAAAGGGTACTAAAGGGTAGCCTAAGTTGTTGAGTTATTATTCTCTCTAGTTTTAATGAAAATTGTTATTTGGAGCTTCCCTCACTTTGAAAGTCACGCCCCGCTACTGGACCTATGTCTGACTAAACAATAGAAAGGGTACTGAAGGGTAGCCTTAGTTCTTGAGTTATTATTCTCTCTAGTTTTAATGAAAATTATTATTTGGAGCTTCCCTCACTTTGAAAGTCACGCCCCGCTACAGGACCTATGTCTGACTAAACAATAGAAAGAGTACTAAAGGGTAGCCTAAGTTCTTGAGTTATTATTCTCTCTAGTTTTAATGAAAATTATTATTTGGAGCTTCCCTCACTTTGCAGTCACGCCCCGCTACTGGACCTATGTCTGACTATACAATAGAAAGGGTACTAAAAGGTAGCGTAAGTTCTTGAGTTATTATTCTCTCTAGTTTTAATGAAAATTATTATTTGGAGCTTTCCTTACTTTGAAAGTCACGTCTCGCTACTGGACCTACGTGTGACTATACAATAGAAAGAGTACTAAAGAGTAGGCTTAGTTCTTGAGTTATTATTCTCTGTTGTTTTAATGAAAATTATTATTTGGAGCTTCCCTCACTTTGCAGTCACTCCCCGCTACTGGACCTATGTCTGACTAAACAATAGAAAGGGTACTAAAGGGTAGCCTAAGTTCTTGATTTATTATTCTCTCTAGTTTTAATGAAAATTATTATTTGGAGCTTTCCTTACTTTGAAAGTCACGCCTTGCTACTGGACCTACGTCTGACTATACAATAGAAAGAGTACTAAAGAGTAGGCTTAGTTCTTGATCCATTACTCTATGTTAATATAATGAAAGTTTTTATTTGGGGTTCCCCTCACTTTGAAGGTCACGTCTCGATACTGGACCTACGTGTGACGGTAAAATAGAAAGAATATAAAAGAGTAGGCCTAATTCTTGGGTCATTATTCTCTGTTATTATAATGAAAGTTACTATTTGGAGTCTCCCTCACTTTGAAAGTCACGCCCCGCTACTAGACCTACGTCTGGCTATACGATAGAAAGAGTACTAAAGAGTAGCCTTAGTTCTTGAGTTATTTTTCTCTGTTATTATAATGAAAGTTACTATTTGGAGTCTCCCTCACTTTGAAAGTCACGCCCCGCTACTAGACCTACGTCTGGCTATACAATAGAAAGGGTACTAAAGAGTAGGCTTCGTTCTTGAGTTATTTTTCTCTGTTATTATAATGAAAGTTACTATTTGGAGTCTCCCTCACTTTGAAAGTCACGCCCCGCTACTAGACCTACGTCTGGCTATACGATAGAAAGAGTACTAAAGAGTAGCCTTAGTTCTTGAGGCATTATTCTATGTTAATATAATGAAAGTTTTTATTTGGAGCTTCCCTCACTTTGAAAGTCACGCCCCGCTACTAGACCTACGTCTGGCTATACAATAGAAAGAGTACTAAAGAGTAGCCTTAGTTCTTGAGGCATTATTCTATGTTAATATAATGAAAGTTTTTATTTGGAGTTTCCCTCACTTTGAAAGTCACGCCCCGCTACTAGACCTACGTCTGGCTATACAATAGAAAGAGTACTAAAGAGTAGCCTTAGTTCTTGAGGCATTATTCTATGTTAATATAATGAAAGTTTTTATTTGGAGTTTCCCTCACTTTGAAAGTCACGCCCCGCTACTAGACCTATGTCTGGCTATACGATAGAAAGAGTACTAAAGAGTAGCCTTAGTTCTTGAGGCATTATTCTATGTTAATATAATGAAAGTTTTTATTTGGGGTTCCCCTCACTTTGAAAGTCACGCCTCGATACTGGACCTACGTCTTGCTATACGATAGAAAGAGTACTAAAGAGTAGCCTTAGTTCTTGAGGCATTATTCTATGTTAATATAATGAAAGTTTTTATTTGGAGTTTCCCTCACTTTGAAAGTCACGCCTCGATACTGGACCTACGTCTGGCTATACAATAGAAAGAGTACTAAAGAGTAGCCTTAGTTCTTGAGGCATTATTCTATGTTAATATAATAAAAGTTTTTATTTGGAGTTTCCCTCACTTTGAAAGTCACGCCCCGCTACTAGACCTACGTCTGGCTATACGATAGAAAGAGTACTAAAGAGTAGCCTTAGTTCTTGAGGCATTATTCTATGTTAATATAATGAAAGTTTTTATTTGGGGTTCCCCTCACTTTGAAAGTAGCGCCTCGATACTGGACCTTCTTGTGACTGTAAAATAGAAAGAATATAAAAGAGTAGGCTTAGTTCTTGAGTCATTATTCTCTGTTATTATAATGAAAGTTATTATTTAGAGCTTCCCTCACTTTGAAAGTCACGCCCCGCTACTAGACCTACGTCTGGCTATACGATAGAAAGAGTACTAAAGAGTAGCCTTAGTTCTTGAGGCATTATTCTATGTTAATATAATGAAAGTTTTTATTTGGAGTTTCCCTCACTTTGAAAGTCACGCCCCGCTACTAGACCTACGTCTGGCTATACGATAGAAAGAGTACTAAAGAGTAGCCTTAGTTCTTGAGGCATTATTCTATGTTAATATAATGAAAGTTTTTATTTGGAGTTTCCCTCACTTTGAAAGTCACGCCCCGCTACTAGACCTACGTCTGGCTATACGATAGAAAGAGTACTAAAGAGTAGCCTTAGTTCTTGAGGCATTATTCTATGTTAATATAATGAAAGTTTTTATTTGGGGTTCCCCTCACTTTGAATGTCACGCCTCGATACTGGACCTACGTGTGACTGTAAAATAGAAAGAATATAAAAGAGTAGGCTTAGTTCTTGAGTCATTATTCTCTGTTATTATAATGAAAGTTATTATTTAGAGCTTCCCTCACTTTGAAAGTCACGCCCCGCTACTGGACCTACGTCTGACTATACAATAGAAAGGGTACTAAAGAGTAGGCTTAGTTCTTGAGTTATTATTCTCTCTTGTTTTAATGAAAATTATTTTTTGGAGCTTCCCTCACTTTGCAGTTACGCCACGCTCCTGGACCTACGTGTGACTATACAATAGAAAGGGTACTAAAGGGTAGCCTAAGTTCTTGAGTTATTATTCTCTCTTGTTTTAATGAAAATTATTATTTGGAGCTTTCCTTACTTTGAAAGTCACGTCTCGCTACTGGACCTACGTGTGACTATACAATAGAAAGAGTACTACAGAGTAGGCTTAGTTCTTGAGTTATTAATCTCTCTTGTTTTAATGAAAATTATTATTTGGAGCTTCCCTCACTTTGCAGTCACGCCCCGCTACTGGACCTATGTCTGACTAAACAATAGAAAGGGTACTAAGGGGTAGCCTAAGTTCTTGAGTTATTATTCTCTCTAGTTTTAATGAAAATTATTATTTGGAGCTTCCCTCACTTTGAAAGTCACGCCTCCCTACTGGCCCTATGTCTGACTGAACAATAGAAAGGGTACTAAAGGGTAGCCTAAGTTCTTGAGTTATTATTCTCTCTAGATTTAATGAAAATTATTATTTGGTGCTTCACTCACTTTGAAAGTCACGCCTCCCTACTGGACCTATGTCTGGCTAAACAATAGAAAGGGTACTAAAGGGTAGCCTAAGTTGTTGAGTTATTATTCTCTCTAGTTTTAATGAAAATTATTATTTGGAGCTTCCCTCACTTTGAAAGTCACGCCCCACTACTGGACCTATGTCTGACTAAACAATAGAAAGGGTACTAAAGGGTAGCCTTAGTTCTTGAGGTTTTATTCTCTCTAGTTTTAATGAAAATTATTATTTGGAGCTTCCCTCACTTTGAAAGTCACGCCCCGCTACAGGACCTATGTCTGACTAAACAATAGAAAGAGTACTAAAGGGTAGCCTAAGTTCTTGAGTTATTATTCTCTCTAGTTTTAATGAAAATTATTATTTGGAGCTTCCCTCACTTTGAAAGTCCCGCCTCCCTACTGGACCTACGTGTGACTATACAATAGAAAGAGTACTAAAGAATAGGCTTAGTTCTTAGAGTTATTATTCTCTGTTATTACAATGATAGTTATTATTTGGAGTTCCCCTTACTTTGATAGTCACTCCTCGCTACTGGACCAACGTCTGGTTATACAATAGAAAGAATACTAAAGAGTAGGCTTATTTCTTGAGTCATTATTCTCTGTTATTACAATGAAAGTTATTATTTGGAGTTCCCCTCACTTTGAAACTCGCGCCTCGCTACTGGACCTACGTCTGTCTGTACAATAGAAAGAATACAGAAGAGTAGTATTACTTCTTGAGTCATTATTCTCTGTTATTACAAATAAAATTATTATTTGGAGTTCCCCTCACTTTGAAAGTCACGCGTAGATACTGGTCCTACGTCTGACTATACAATGGAAAGAATACTAAAGAGTAGCCTTAGTTTTTTGGTCATTATTCTCTGTTATTTTAATGAAAGTTTTTATTTGGGGTTCCCCTCACTTTGAAAGTCACGACTCCATACTGGACCTACTTGTGACTATACAATAGAAAGAATACTAAAGAGTAGCCTTAGTTCTTGAGTCATTATTCTCTGTTATTATAATGAAAGTTTTTATTTGGAGTTCCCCTCACTTTGAAACTCGCGCCTCGCTACTGGACCTAAGTCTGACTATACAATAGAAAGAATACTGAAGAGTAGCCTTAGTTCTTGAGTCATTATTCTCTGTTATTATAATGAAAGTTATTATTTAGAGCTTCCCTCACTTTGAAAGTCACGCCTCGCTACTGGACCTATGTGCCAGTGTACAATAGAAAGAATACTAAAGAGTAGCCTTAGTTCTTGAGCCATTATTCTCTGTTATTATAATGAAAGTTATTATTTAGAGCTTCCCTCACTTTGAAAGTCACGCCCCGCTACTGGACCTACGTCTGACTATACAATAGAAAGGATACTTAAGAGTAAGCTTAGTTCTTGAGTTATTATTCTCTGTTACTATAATGAAAGTTATTATTTAGAGCTTCCCTCACTTTGAAAGTCACGCCCCGCTACTGGACCTACGTGTGACTATACAATAGAAAGGGTACTAACGGGTAGCCTAAGTTCTTGAGTTATTATTCTCTCTAGTTTTAATGAAAATTATTATTTGGAGCTTTCCTTACTTTGAAAGTCACGTCTCGCTATTGGACCTACGTGTGACTATACAATGGAAAGAGTACTAAAGAGTAGCCTTAGTTCTTGAGGCATTATTCTATGTTAATATAATGAAAGTTTCTATTTGGGGTTCCCCTCACTTTGAAAATCGCACCTCGCTACTGGACCTACGTGTGACTGTACAATAGAAAGAATACAAAAGAGTAGGCTTAGTTCTTGAGATATTATTCTCTGTTATTATAATGAAAGTTAATATTTAGAGCTTCCCTCACTTTGAAGGTCACGCCCCGCTACTGGACCTACGCCTGACTATACAGTAGATGGAATACTAAAGAGTAGCCTTATTTCTTGAGTCATTATTCTATGTTAATATAATGAAAATTTTTATTTGGGGTTCCCCTCACTTTGAAAGTCACGCCTCGATGCTTGACCTACGTGTGACTGTAAAATAGAAAGAATATAAAAGCGTAGGCTTAGTTCTTTGGTCATTATTCTCTGTTATTATAATCAAAGTTATTATTTGGCGTTCCCCTCACTTTGAAAGTCACGCCTCGCTACTGGACCTACGTGTGACTGTACAATAGAAAGGGTACTAAAGAGTAGCCTTAGTTCTTGAGGCATTATTCTATGTTAATATAATGGAAGTTTTTATTTGGGGTTCCCCACACTTTGAAAATCACACCTCGCTACTGGACCTACGTGTGACTGTACAATAGAAAGAATCTAAAGAGTAGGCTTAGTTCTTGAGTTATTATTTTCTGTTATTATAATGAAAGTTACTATTTAGAGCTTCCCTCACTTTGAAAGTCGCGCCCCGCGACTGGACCTACGTCTGGTTATACAATAGAAAGGGTACTAAAAAGTTGGCTTAGTTCTTGAGTTATTATTCTCTCTTGTTTTAATGAAAATTATTATTTGGAGCTTCCCTCACTTTGCAGTCACGCCCCGCTACTGGACCTACGTGTGACTATACAATAGAAAGGGTACTAAAGGGTAGCCTAAGTTCTTGATTTATTATTCTCTCTTGTTTTAATGAAACTTATTATTTGGAGCTTTCCTTACTTTGAAAGTCACGTCTGGCTACTGGACCTACCTGTGACTATACAATAGAAAGGGTACTAAAGAGTAGGGTTAGTTCTTGAGTTATTATTCTCTCTTGTTTTAATGAAAATTATTATTTGGAGCTTCCCTCACTTTGCAGTCACGCCCCGCTACTGGACCTATGCCTGATTAAACAATAGACAGGGTACTAAAGGGTAGCCTAAGTTCTTGAGTTATTATTCTCTCTAGTTTTAATGAAAATTTTTATTTGGAGTTCCCCTCACTTTGAAAGTCACGCGTAGATACTGGTCCTACGTCTGACTATACAATGGAAAGAATACTAAAGAGTAGCCTTAGTTTTTTAGTCATTATTCTCTGTTATTTTAATGAAAGTTTTTATTTGTGGTTCCCCTCACTTTGAAAGTCACGACTCCATACTGGAACTACTTGTGACTATACAATAGAAAGAATACTAAAGAGTAGCGTTAGTTCTTGAGTCATTATGCTCTGTTATTATAATGAAAGTTTTTATTTGGAGTTCCTCTCACTTTGACACTCGCGCCTCGCTACTGGACCTACGTCTGACTGTACAATAGAAAGAATACTAAAGAGTAGCCTTAGTTCTTGAGTCATTATTCTCTGTTATTATAATGAAAGTTATTATTTAGAGCTTCCCTCACTTTGAAAGTCACGCCTCGCTACTGGACCTATGTGCCAGTGTACATTAGAAAGAATACTAAAGAGTAGCCTTAGTTCTTGAGCCATTATTCTCTGTTATTATAATGAAAGTTATTATTTAGAGCTTCCCTCACTTTGAAAGTCACGCCCCGCTACTGGACCTACGTCTGACTATACAATAGAAAGGATACTAAAGAGTAGGCTTAGTTCTTGAGTTATTATTCTCTGTTACTATAATGAAAGTTATTATTTAGAGCTTCCCTCACTTTGAAAGTCACGCCCCGCTACTGGACCTACGTGTGACTATACAATAGAAAGGGTACTAACGGGTAGCCTAAGTTCTTGAGTTATTATTCTCTCTAGTTTTAATGAAAATTATTATTTGGAGCTTTCCTTACTTTGAAAGTCACGTCTCGCTAATGGACCTACGTGTGACTATACAATAGAAAGGGTACTAAAGAGTAGCCTTAGTTCTTGAGGCATTATTCTACGTTAATATAATGAAAGTTTCTATTTGGGGTTCCCCTCACTTTGAAAATCGCACCTCGCTACTGGACCTACGTGTGACTGTACAATAGAAAGAATACAAAAGAGTAGGCTTAGTTCTTGAGTTATTATTCTCTGTTATTATAATGAAAGTTATTATTTAGAGCTTCCCTCACTTTGAAGGTCACGCCCCGCTACTGGACCTACGCCTGACTATACAATAGATGGAATACTAAAGAGTAGCCTTAGTTCTTGATCCATTATTCTATGTTAATATAATGAAAATTTTTATTTGGGGTTCCCCTCACTTTGAAAGTCACGCCTCGATGCTTGACCTACTTGTGACTGTAAAATAGAAAGAATATAAAAGCGTAGGCTTAGTTCTTTGGTCATTATTCTCTGTTATTATAATCAAAGTTATTATTTGGCGTTCCCCTCACTTTGAAAGTCACGCCTCGGTACTGGACCTACGTGTTACTGTACAATAGAAAGGGTACTAAAGAGTAGCCTTAGTTCTTGAGGCATTATTCTATGTTAATATAATGGAAGTTTTTATTTGGGGTTCCCCACACTTTGAAAATCACACCTCGCTACTGGACCTACGTGTGACTGTACAATAGAAAGAATACTAACGAGTAGGCTTAGTTCTTGAGTTATTATTTTCTGTTATTATAATGAAAGTTATTATTTAGAGCTTCCCTCACTTTGAAAGTCACGCCCCGCGACTGGACCTACGTCTGGCTATACAATAGAAAGGGTACTAAAAAGTTGGCTTAGTTCTTGAGTTATTATTCTCTCTTGTTTTAATGAAAATTATTATTTGGAGCTTCCCTCACTTTTCAGTCACGCCCCGCTACTGGACCTACGTGTGACTATACAATAGAAAGGGTACTAAAGGGTAGCCTAAGTTCTTGATTTATTATTCTCTCTTGTTTTAATGAAACTTATTATTTGGAGCTTTCCTTACTTTGAAAGTCACGTCTGGCTACTGGACCTACCTGTGACTATACAATAGAAAGAGTACTACAGAGTAGGGTTAGTTCTTGAGTTATTATTCTCTCTTGTTTTAATGAAAATTATTATTTGGAGCTTCCCTCACTTTGCAGTCACGCCCCGCTACTGGACCTATGCCTGACTAAACAATAGACAGGGTACTAAAGGGTAAACTAAGTTCTTGAGTTATTATTCTCTCTATTTTTAATGAAAATTATTATTTGGAGCTTCCCTCACTTTGAAAGTCACGCCTCCCTACTAGACCTATGTCTGACTAAACAACAGAAAGGGTACTAAAGGGTAGCCTAAGTTCTTGAGTTATTATTCTGTCTAGTTTTAATGAAAATTATTATTTGGAGCTTCCCTCACTTTGAAAGTCACGCCTCCCTACTAGACCTATGTCTGACTAAACAACAGAAAGGGTACTAAAGGGTAGCCTAAGTTCTTGAGTTATTATTCTGTCTAGTTTTAATGAAAATTATTATTTGGAGCTTCCCTCACTTTGAAAGTCACGCCTCCCTACTAGACCTATGTCTGACTAAACAACAGAAAGGGTACTAAAGGGTAGCCTAAGTTCTTGAGTTATTATTCTGTCTAGTTTTAATGAAAATTATTATTTGGAGCTTCCCTCACTTTGAAAGTCACGCCTCCCTACTAGACCTATGTCTGACTAAACAACTGAAAGGGTACTAAAGGGTAGCCTAAGTTCTTGAGTTATTATTCTGTCTAGTTTTAATGAAAATTATTATTTGGAGCTTCCCTCACTTTGAAAGTCACGCCTCCCTACTAGACCTATGTCTGACTAAACAACAGAAAGGGTACTAAAGGGTAGCCTAAGTTCTTGAGTTATTATTCTGTCTAGTTTTAATGAAAATTATTATTTGGAGCTTCCCTCACTTTGAAAGTCACGCCTCCCTACTAGACCTATGTCTGACTAAACAACTGAAAGGGTACTAAAGGGTAGCCTAAGTTCTTGAGTTATTATTCTGTCTAGTTTTAATGAAAATTATTATTTGGAGCTTCCCTCACTTTGAAAGTCACGCCTCCCTACTAGACCTATGTCTGACTAAACAACAGAAAGGGTACTAAAGGGTAGCCTAAGTTCTTGAGTTATTATTCTGTCTAGTTTTAATGAAAATTATTATTTGGAGCTTCCCTCACTTTGAAAGTCACGCCTCCCTACTAGACCTATGTCTGACTAAACAACAGAAAGGGTACTAAAGGGTAGCCTAAGTTCTTGAGTTATTATTCTGTCTAGTTTTAATGAAAATTATTATTTGGAGCTTCCCTCACTTTGAAAGTCACGCCTCCCTACTAGACCTATGTCTGACTAAACAACAGAAAGGGTACTAAAGGGTAGCCTAAGTTCTTGAGATATTATTTTCTCTAGTTTTAATGAAAATTATTATGTGGAGCTTCCCTCACTTTGAAAGTCACGCCTCCCTACTGGACCTACGTGTGACTATACAACAGAAAGTGTACTAAAGAATAGGCTTAGTTCTTAGAGCTATTATTCTCTGTTATTACAATGATAGTTATTACTTGGAGTTCCCCTCACTTTGAAAGTCACTCCTCGCTACTGGACCAACGTCTGGTTATACAATAGAAAGAATTGTAAAGAGTAGGCTTATTTCTTGAGTCATTATTCTCTGTTATTATAATGAAAGTTATTATTTGGAGTTCCCCTCACTTTGAAAGTCACCCCTCGCTACTGGACCTGCGTCTGACTATACAATAGAAAGAATACAAAAGAGTAGCCTAAGTTCTTGAGTCATTATTCTCTGTTATTATAATGAAATTTATTATTTGGAGTTCCCCTCACTTTGAAAGTCGCCCCTCGCTACTGGACCAAAGTCTTACTGTACAATAGAAAGAATATAAAAGAGTTGGCTTAGTTCTTTTTGTCATTATTCTCTGTTATTACAATGAAAGTCTTTATTTGGAATTCCCCTCACTTTGAAAGTCACACCTCGATACTGGACCTACGTCTGACTGGACAATAGAAAGAATACTAAAGAGTAGCCTCAGTTCTTAATTTCATTATGCTCTGTTATTATATTGAAAGTTATTATTTGGAGTTCCGTTCACTTTGAACGTCACGCCTCGATACTGCACCTACGTCTGTCTGTACAATAGAAAGAGTACTAAAGAGTAGCCTTAGTTCTTGTTTCATTATGCTCTGTTATTATATTGAAAGTTATTATTTGTAGTTCCCCTCACTTTGAAAGTCACGCGTAGATACTGGTCCTACGTCAGTAGTATAGATTTGGGAGAATCAGCACAGTGTAGATAAGATGCTGAACTCTCCTCTGTGTTAATATATGAGTGATGTAGAATACTCATTGATTTAGAACTCTCCTATATGAAAATCGAGTTGTAAAAGAAGGGGAGTGTTGGCGTAGTGCCGTTCTCCCCTGTGCAGTGAGATGTGTTTGAGGGTGGGGTGATGATGATGATGATGATGATTGTGTGTGTGCGTGTGTGTGTGTGTGTGTGATGTGTGATGGGTGGGTGGGTAACGGGGTTCCGGGGGTGTTTGAATTAAATGTGAATTCTTTTCGATGTGTGTGCTTAAACTCTCATGTATGAATATCGAGTCTAGGGTTCGATATGGGTTTCGGGGAGGGGCGATGTTTGAATTAAATGTGTTGATAGTAATTCTTCGATGTCTGTGCTTAAACTCTCATGTATGAATATCGAGTGTAGGGTTTGATATCTATTACGTTTAGTGTATGATATATGATGCAGTATCGTTAATCTTTAGATAAACGAATATCGAGAGAATGATTAGGTATGTGTACTGGGAGAGATTTATGAAAATAAATGTAATAAGACATTCTGGTAAGGGGTATTCCCTATCCAGAATCTAACCTTGAGCTACGTATCCAAGAGCGATGTAAAGGTTAAGAAAAGGTTACATTCCATTCCCACATCGAGGTACGAGAAAATATAAATCTGTTCCATATTGAAGTATAAGAATGGAAATGTAAATCTATGTGAGAGGGTCTCATGACAAAGAAATGTTCCCTCTAAGCATGATAAAAGTGGTACATAGCAAATGCAAATAAAAATAAAAGCACTACCCATCTCTTTAAGAATGATAAAAAAATATTGAGAGAAAAGTATAAGAATACAAATGTAAATCTGTTTGAAAGGGTTTTCATGATAAAGGAACGCATCCTCTAAGCACGATAACCTAAAAAGAATATTCCCTCTAAGCATGATAAAAGTGGAACATAACATCGAAAATAAAATAAAAGCACTAACCATCTATTTAAAAATGATTAAGATAACGAGAGAAAAGTATCTCATCTTTAAGTATATATGTGTAATACGAAACTGATCAATCAATATGATAATATATATACGCAAGTAGGGATCTATAGTGTAGATATCCTAACTATCCATGGCAAGATATCACCCTCCATATAAAAAAATTGTCTAGAAAATCTCCCCTCAGTATTACGAATACTCCACTGAACTACATCCCTCTTGGTATGTGGGTCAGAGAAAAAAAAAGAGTTAATCTCTCCAGACTGGTGACAGGGATGGTCAAAACATTCCTATTGCTGTAGCAAAGTCTAATTTTGTCAAATAACGTTAGGGAAAAAAAGAATATATTTTAAAATTAAACGAATGAATCTATATATTTGTATGAATGATGAAACAATACTATAAATGTGTTAGTATACCAAATGTAAAAAAATCAAATGTTCAGAAAAATATATTTTGTACAAGTATGTGTGTGTAAAGAAATGTGTAACTATATCCCCCCCTCCAAGATGTAGGGAACGAATCACAGTTAGTGTGCGCACGCAACATGGGGTTTGGGAAGGAGAGATACGGTGGAGGGGGTGTAAAAAATGCTGGATCTATATAAAGTTTAAACTATGATAATAAAGTTACTAGTAATATGTTTTAACTCATAACGTAGTCACAACAACTTTAAAGTCATAGTGTAATATGTAGACAGTAACAGCTCTCCCGGAAGGAGGAGGCGGAGCCTCTCTCAATAAATACCCCGGTACGGATGAGTGAGGAGGCAGTCGATTCTCTGGAAATATGGATCCTACAGGTAAGATAGAAAAGTTGTATATTGTATTTCATTTTTTATCTCTGTTTACGAAGAGTGTTGAAGTAATACAGATTCGTTTGTGCTTATATGTTTGTTTCAGATCATGAGATGCTCCAGCTAAATCAACTATCTGAAGGTGGAACACATCTTCCCACAAAGAAACTACGTGAATTAGATCAGTCCGTTCAACACATCATTCGATCCGTCAAAACCGTGAAGACCAGATATGGTGAACGGGTTGTCGTCGAAACATCAGAATTCCAAGTCTTCCTCCCGGAGAGATTCAAACACATGACCGCAGCGCAGAAAGATCTACTAAACCGTGGTGACTGCATACTCCAATACCATGGCGAGGAAACTCTAGAGAGTGGTTTCAAACGACATAAATTGTCTTTTTTAAGCAGCCCGTAATGTCGTCAAAAGGTGAGCATAATTATTGAATAAAATTTCATAAAAAAGTGATAATGTAGTTACTTGCATGTAAATGTGAAATCGTACATGTTGTATTAAAACTTAAAGTGTTAATTATCGCACGTCATGTAGTATTAGTAATTGAGAGTGAGTGAACGTTGTAGGGTTAATTTTCATATGTAATAATTACGTACATGTGAATATCGTAGTTCAGTTACGTTATTGCACATGCATGTTAGTTATGTTTTGTTTGTTACACGTAAAAGTAACGTTGTAGGTGAAAAAAGAACGTTAATTTATATGTGTAAAAACGTACATGTGAATATCGTAGTTCAGTTACGGTATTTTACATGTATATGGTTTACATTGTGTGTTTTATCATTTATGTAAGGGAAAGAGCATTACGTAAAACAGTTACATACTATCTGAATATTCTAGTTACGTGATGATAGCAATAATTGAAATCTCTGTGTAAAATACATAATCATTATGTAAATATTTTTATATGTAAAAGTTACATGCATGTTACGTTCTATGTAAAGTATAGAGTTTACGTAAAATTGAGATTCATACATGTAAAAGTTATTAACATGTATGTTATTTCTGTCACCACCTTACATACATGTAAATCAATGTTCCCGTATGTAAAGTTAATCGAATGTTGTAATTACTTTTTCAGAAACGGCGACAAGATGCTCCGATAGTGCCACTGGACAACCCTCGATTCAGCAAGATGAAACCCGTCTGAACGTGACCCAGGCTGAACGCTTACAGTGTATTCACAGTGAGTCAGCATTCAAAAATAGATTAGTTACCTATGAAATTCACAACTGTGTTAATATACTTGACCCCGTCATATTCTTAGCAGAATGCAAACCTTTAATTTTGATTGAAATTGATAAGGGCTTAAACATGTATAAATCAGGTCTTAAGATAGGATCCTGTTTATCCTGTCAATATGTCATAATATCACAAGAGAGCGATAATATTCATACATTTAACTTTAACAGTAAACTTGAGGTGATATTGCAATCTACAGATAAATCTATATGGTATGAAGAGAAGATTGTACAACCTATACTAGATCATATGGATAATTTTGAATCGCGTACCAGTTCAAAAGCTTTATACAGTATTGAGAAATTAACAATATATGTGACACAATACGATTCATTGAATGCAGGGATGTATACTGAATTACCCGAATTTATAAAATCGAAGAGAGCTGTTATTAACATTCGTAATACTGATAAATATTGCTTTGCATACTGTCTGTTAGCATCCAAATACCCAGTAGAACGTAACAAGAATCGACCCACGTCCTATAAAAGATATGAGTTTCTTAAAGAATTTAACGTTGAGAATATAACATTCCCCGTATCATTGAAAGATGTAGAAAAATTCGAGAATCAAAATTCAAATATTTCAATAACGATATACGGTGTTGAAAATAAATCGATTATTCTCTTATATCAACCAAGAGAGATAAAATCACATCATGTTAATCTTTTAATGTATAAAAGACATTATTGTCTGATAACAGATTTATCACGTTTGCTAGGAAAGCAGCTAACTAAACATAATGGGCGAAAATGGTTATGTAACAATTGTAACTTGTATTTCACATCAGAATCACGTTTAAATAGCCATAAAAAGCGGTGTATGATGAATCAAATTATCAGAATGCCCGAGGCTGGTAAAACTGATCTCGTTGAATTTAACGCATATTCGAAATGTCTAAAAGTTCCATTCGTGGTTTATGCAGACATAGAATGTATCTTACGTAAGGTAGATTCGTGTCAAGATGTATCGAGTAAAAGTTGGACACGTACCACTCATAAACATGAAGCGTATGCAATTGCATTACATTTGGTCTGTAGTTATGATAAAAATTTAACACGTTTCAAATCATTTGAAGGTCCATATGCAATTGAAAATTTTCTTAAAGAATTAACGTTAATTGCAAATCAGGTCATTAATATATATGCTAATAAAATTGAAATAAGTATGAGAGATGTGAATGAGCTAGAATATCAAAATGCAACACGATGTCACATATGCAAACGTGAATTTCTTAACTCGTGTATAAAGGTTCGTGATCATTGTCATTTGACTGGAAGTTACGTTGACCCAGCCCATAAGCACTGCAATTTAAATAGGAAAATGCCAGGATTCATACCAATATTCTTTCATTGCTTGTCAAAATACGATGCTCATTTCATAGTAAAGAAACTAGGTTACGATACGGAACCTATCAACTGTATTGCACAAACTTCTGAAAATTACTTATCCTTTAGCAAAAGATATACAAATTCGAATGGAATGAGTATATATCTAAGATTTCTGGATAGCTATCGTTTTTTGGATTCAAAACTTAGTAACCTTTCGGATATGTTAGAATCAGATGATTTTCATTATACCAATAATACGTATACGAATCCTTTGCATAGACAACTGATGAAACGCAAAGGTGTCTTCCCGTACACGTATGTGGATTCTATAGAAAAATTATACGAGAATAGTCTACCATCCAAACATCAGTTTGATCATGTAAGCGATGAGGATTATAGTCATGCTAGAACGGTATGGAATGAATTCAATGTTAACAATCTGGGTGAATATTTAAATATATATCTTAAGTGTGATACGTTAATACTAACGGATGTGTTTGAACGCTTCCGTGAATTAAGTATCGGTTTGTACGGACTCGACCCGTGTCAGTATTACACAGTTCCCGGATTAGCTTATGATGCAATGTTAAGAACGACTGGTGTACAGATTTCATTATTAACAGATAAGACGATGTTAGATTTCTTCGAAAAAGGAATACGAGGTGGAATTTGCACTGTGTCCAAACGGTATGCAAAGGCGAATAACAGATACATGACTAGCTATGATAACACTCAACCAACTAATTATTTAATGTACGTCGACTGCAATTCTTTATATGGATATACAATGGAAAATAATAGCTTACCATACACTGATATAAGGTGGCTAACTGATGCTGAAATTAAATCAATAGATTTTATGTCTATTACAAGTGATTCTGACGTGGGATATGTGTTGGAAGTAGACTTTAAATATCCACAGGAACTTCATGATATACAAAATGATTTGCCATTATGCCCTTTGAATGAAATCACGCCAGGTGATAAGTATACAAAATTGCTAACAACATTGAATGATAAAAATAAATACGTATTACATTATCTCAATTTTCAACAATGTGTTAAACTTGGTTTGATTCCATTACGTATACATAGAGTAATAGGTTATAAACAATCTAACTGGATAAATCCTTACATTGAACTCAACGCTCGTAAACGTATTGAAGATAAGACGAAATTTGGCCAAAATCTATGGAAGTTAATGAATAATTGTGTTTATGGAAAATTTATAGAGAATGTAAAACGTTATAATTCATTTCATTTAGCTACCAGCTGGAAACGAGCGCGTAAATTGTTAGCTCGACAGACGTGTATAAGGTACGTGATTTTTGATGAAAATTTAATAGGTATAGAATTGGTCAGAGATGAAATATTGATGAATAAGCCAATATACATAGGACAAGCAATCCTGGATCTATCCAAACATAAAATGTATGATTTTTATTATGAAATTCTGAAGAAAAAATTGAAAGATGTAACTTTAATCTATACGGACACGGATGCTTTTCTCTTTGAATCTAGCTGCGATATATATGAATTTATTAAAACCAATATACATTTATTCGATACATCGAATTATCCAATGGATAATGTGTACGGTATTCCGTTAGCAAATAAGAAAATTTCAGGATTATTCAAGGATGAGCTAGCCGGTAGAGTGATGACTGAATATGTGGGGTTGAAATCAAAATTATATTGTTATCGATATGATACTGAAGTGATTAAAAATCAAAAGGTGTAACAAAAGATTCGATGAGATTCATAACCTTTGAACAATATCTCTCATGTATTACACATCCTGACACGATACATCGAAGCATGCAGACATGTTTCAGAAGTTATAAACATGATGTTCATACCATCGAATCTAATAAGGTTGCTTTAAGTGGTATCGATACAAAACGATACATTCCCGATAATTCATTTTCAACATTAGCATGGGGACATTATGCTATAGAAAATTGTCAAGTGTAATTTTTTTTTCTTTTCTCAATAAAGCATAGATTCAACTGAGTTAAAAGGTATTACTAGGCCACGATAATAACATATTACTGTATTTCAAAAAACAAAATAATTGAGTTTCAAGTATAATTGTAAAGTGTGTTACAACTGAGTTAAAAGGTATTACTAGGCACATGATAATAACATATTACTGTATTTCAAAAAAAAATAATAATTGAGTTTCAAGTATAATTGTAAAGTGTGTTACAACTGAGTTAAAAGGTATTACTAGGCACATGATAATAACATATTACTGTATTTAAAAAAAAAACGAAATAATTGAGTTTCAAGTATAATTGTAAAGTGTGTTACTAATTACATGATAATAACATATTTACTTCATTTGAAAGATAACGTGTTTCTTTTTTTATGTTTACGTTAGGGGGGGAAGGAATATTTTTTCCTATTCATGTCGTTTTGAAATGTTAGATAGCAGAAATCAATGTAACCTTATTGATCTCTACAATGAAATGTTAATTCAACTATAATCATGTATGATTTTTTTATTAAAATATATTTACTAATTATATCAAAATGTTATTATCATGTCTCCGTTAAGGGGTGAGGGGGGATTTATATATAATCAATGTGAACTAGCATGTACAAAGGCTCTTATTTCAGCTATAATCATGTATGATGTTTGTTTAACGTATATTACTAATTACTTCAAATTGTAATTATCATGTTTACGTTAAGGGTAGGTGAATTTATATATACTCAATGTGAACTAGCATGTACGTTATGTTAAAATCTCTACAATTAAATGTTAATTCAACTATAATCATGTATGATTTTTTTAAAAAAAGTATAAAAATGTTATTATCATGTTTAAGTTAAGGAGATGTGAATTTATATATAATCAATGTGAACTAGCACGAACGTTATGTTACAGAAGATATCAGGAATCAATGTGAACAAAAAAAAATAAAACACAATATATCATTAAAATTATATTTATTTATTGAGTTGTGTGTTTTTTATTAATCCATTCACGGGTAGGAAATCCTAACCATTTCACCAGAATCCTATCACCACGTCGTCTGATAACCCTTTCAACTAAATACGTGTCTGGATATTGAGTTTTCTGTAATTCTTAACCGTAGAATGCTCCTTCAATCAGTTTACCCTCCAGATCCTCGATGAGATAGGTCAATGGATGTGTCCTTTGCACTGTACGTATCCTAAAGACTTCAACACTCCAATTTGGTAGATAACCTTTCTCCATAACACCTTTATGCTTAGAAATCCTCACGTAGTCACCAACACGATGAAGTCTAGATCTTCGCTTCTCACGCAGACTTCTATCATATTTGTATACACTGAGAAGGAGAGAATTATCACGAACTTCTACAGGCTTCATACGAATCGTTCGATGGTAAGTATTATTGTATGTATGAATAATTCTAGGTAGTATGTTTATCCATTGATATGAGCCTTGAACAATAAATTCCTTATGCAAATTCAGTTTGATCGTTCTTATTAATCGTTCCACTGCAGCAGCCTTAACGTGAGTGAATGTACTGTAATGATTAATATTATTACGATTCATTAGTTCGCGGAAATGTTTATTGTAAAACTCCCTTCCATTATCAGATTGAACATTCTTCGGAAACGATTCCATTTCATTCAATATCTCCTCCATAGCAGTCGAAACGTTAATACCACTTTTATCACGTAATGGTCGTGCATAAGCCATCTTGGAATAAAAATTGCATGCAAGAAGAATATACTTATAATTCCTATTGTCTCTTGCATAATTAGACATGTCCATAAGATCTATTTGTACTAAATCGTTCATTCCTTTGCTTATGATCTTACGACGTAAAAATCGTCTTCTAGCTGGTGCATGTAACTCGGTTGCAATGCGACGTTTTATCATGCTATAATTTTTTATGTTTTAAGTTCTGTAATAATTTCTTCTATCTCGGGTGAGTGATTCAAATTACCTGCATCCCTCGACGCAACTAATAATCTTAATCTGTTTATTATTTCATTCGGATCGTTCCAGTAGACGTAATCTAATTTTCTCTGCGGTACATGTTCTTTCCAACGTAAACCAAATCCAGTTCGATTACTAACAAGGTCACGAATGATATGACGATACTTGAACCCTCGATTTGCTCTTAAACGTCCATCTCTTGAATAACCGTGTCTGTAAACTTGAGTATTCTGTAAGATTTGCGAATACACGTCTAAATCATCATCTGTGTACGATGTCTTGCGAGGTAAACGTTTAAATAATAATTCATATAAGCCTGCTGTGGGTTCATACGTTTCTGTTCCTATCTGAACACCATCAGATTTAAACACAACTGTCTTGTTACCCAATTTATACTCATTATCCTCGTAACGTATGCCGTAAGTATTGTCCATGTCACTCGAACTAGCAGTTCGAACCTTGTGTAGATACTTTGACACGAGATCAGATCCGTTAGCATCATCTGTAGTTTCGTCGTCGTCGTTGTTGTCTTGGTGTGCTTTCGCTATTACTTTCAATGGTTCGGTTACAGGTTGAAGAACTTCAGACATGACTCGTTGCGTTTCGAATTTCATTCCTTTGAGAGAACGTAACTTTTCTCTTATTGCCCTACTGTGACGGGCAATGGATTCCTTAAGTCTTATAGCTTCAGCATCCATATCAAAATGAATGTATAATTAATCAGCTACTGCTAATTTATATGAAACTATCAGTTCTATACTTAATATATGACCATCTTTAGCACGTCCGGCTGGCGCTGTAAACGATAGAATATCGCCAGTTTCAACTCTTACAGGATATCTTTCAACTAATCTTCCGTTTATTGCAAACAATGTATCATTTACAGCATGCGGATGTACCGATGATACTATAGAACACGAGAGTACACTTCCATTTCCAGGAACTTTATAGTATTCGAGTCCCGATGTTAACGTATACCTTAAAGAGGGACCTCGAAACGGACGTGTTTGCAATGAAATTATGAGTTGTGCTTTCAATTGTTGTAACATAGTGTTTACAACATTTCTCATTCGTGTTTTCATAGTATGAATATCATTATTTATAGTGATTAGTTTATTATCAAGTTCCGTTTGTCGTGCGGTTAGTTCTTTCACTTCTTTTTCTACAGCTGTAGTAATAGTCTCGCTAGCGGAGGTGATTGTTCTAGTTAACTGACTTTGTAATTCATTCTGTTTCCGTGTAATAGTATCGGCAATGTTTGTTATAGTCTCAGTTAAACCCGTTTGCAATTCATTGTGTTTCTGTATAAAGAAATGATTAACATAACTCATGGTGACTGCATCACTATCATCTATCGGGTCGGCTAAATCCTTCAATCTCTTCATTCGAAATGATAGAGTTTCATTAGAGTCGTGAATTGGAATCCTATCATCTACATATTTTTTATTAGGAACGTCGTGTTCGTGAAGGGGGTCCAACAGCGTTTTCATTCTTATACCATCTATAATGACATTATTCTCGGAATCACGTTTAAATGCATATTTACTTAAGTACTCCATTAAATTATTATATTGGATGTCGAGCGATTTTTGTATGTGATCCCTAAGCATAGCTTCAAACTCGCCCATACGCTGATACGAGGTCTGCTCGCTGAAGATCTGCATTCGATTCTCGACGTCAGCCGTATGCGTATCCACATAACGTTTAGTCGATGCATCGTCACCTTCTTCAGGGTCGTGAATATTGCACAATAGCTTTCCCTTGAATCGATAGTTTCCCGATCCATCTCTAGTTATGATATATCGATTGAACACACCCCTAGAGGGTATGATTCTTCGGGATCCGAACCTGTCGATACTCATTGCTTAAGTGATGGATTATTCTATTTATTCATTCTGATAAAGCGATCAAAACCGTGACGGTAGCGTCCCTCGTTCAGTGGATATTCTGGTACTATAACAACAAAGAATCGTTCATCACTCTCCCATATATGTTTACACATATCCTTAAATTCATCATAGGACATATCGGTATTTACATAATCTTCGTATATATGTTTTAAATTGAGATTATCCTGTCTAAAGAATATAATCATATTTGCATTATATCTAATTAAATGTTTAGGTACTTTAGCATATGATTGTGCTAAATATATAGCATCGACATTACGATGTCTACCCATACTGTAATATGAAGCTATCTTACCCTTTTTTTCATTTATCACATCATCAAATACGAATATCGAATTTTCTCTAGCATCCGACGTTTGAATCACTTTATCACCATCATCGAACGTAAATACACCTATATCGGGTATAGTTTTCAGTAACCTGAGTAAATATCGATATTTAGGTTGTTGCAACGATTTCGAGTATATGTAGAGGTTTTCGAATCTCAGACCATTCTCGTGAATAAGCAGGTTGAGTAAAACGTTCGTTTTTCCAGCATTTGAACTGCCCAGTATGAGCGCTCTAACGTTACTCGGAAACAACGTACCGTGTCGTCCTTTGCGAATGTCATCCTCGAAATCTAACACCTGTATGGGTAGTGTACACTTTTGCTTTACTATCTCCATATCGCGACTAATACTTATAAAGCATAAGTTTTGTCTTTTATTTCGTTCGTGATAAGGGCAATCTATGTCTTTACTGGATTTAGCCAATCGTCATAGGAATCGTATACTTATAAAGCGCACGTTTTGCCTTTTTTATTTCATAGTGAGACATGCGCTCTACACGTGCACGCAAAGGTTCGGGAATTCTTAATTCCTTGATTAATTCATTACCATTTGAGGCACATTTACCGGGTTATCGTTTCTGCGGTCCCGGAACGAAACTACATAAACGCTTGCAGAGAGGTGACTTACCGGTGAACCGGTTAGATTCAGCGTGTCTCGATCACGATCGGGCTTACGCAGAGAGTACTGATACAGAATCTCGTCGTCTAGCCGATAAGGTGTTGGTAGAGAAAGCTTGGAGACGTGTAAAGTCTGCCGACGCTTCTTTGGGCGAACGACTTGCAGCTCGACTTGTGACTACACTTATGAAGGGTAAATTGGCAGCGGGCGCTGGCATGCGTAAACGTCGCAACAAGAGAGGTGGTTTCTTACCTTTGCTACCACTTTTAGCAGCTCTAGGTGTAGCAGGTGGTCTAGCTGGAGGTGCTGCTCAGATTGCTACGGCTGTCAATAAGAAACGTTCGGATGCAAAACAACTTGCGGAATTAACACGTCACAACGAGCGTATGGAACCTTTGGCTCAGGGCAAAGGTCTTCTCCGTAAGAGACGTCGTAAGGGTAGAGGATTGTATCTTCGATCAAAAAACTCGGGGCGAGGCCTATATTTATCCCGGAAAAAGCCCTGAGTGCTAACGAGATCGATTCGTATGCACGACGTCTACACATTCCACATTTTAGAGGTGTCTACATGATCGATAAACTACCTCCACGTCCTCGATACTATGAGAGAATAGTAGTGAATCTGGATACATCAAATAACCCTGGTACACATTGGGTTGCTGTACGTAAGGATGGTGATGTTGCCTACTACTTTGACAGTTTCGGCGATCTGAGACCTCCGGAAGAGATAGAAACGTACCTTTCGGGTGTCAAGCTCCTATATAATACGACGAGATTTCAAGAATTCGATTCTGTGATTTGCGGTCACTTGTGCCTTCAGTTTCTCCTCGATGAGTTACACGATCACCGTGAGTGGTAGTGATACCAGCTTCTCTACATTTCTAAATCCCCCGTTACATCTGGATCCTAACGGACATTACGAGATAGCTCTATTGAATTTTGAGACTTTTTACTCGATTCCGAATGTGGACGAGAGTAATAATCTATTCCATTACGTTCGCGATGGAAAAGTCGAACGTATAGTAATTCCACCGGGTACTTATGAATTGGATGATATCGCCAGATTGATCAAGGATGCTCTCGACATCGGTGACGACTTTATTCTACGTGCTAATAATAACACCATGAAATCAGAAATTCAATCTCCCTATATTATCGACTTTAGTCGTGAGAGATCTATTGCTCCTCTTCTCGGTTTCACCTCTAAACAGAGGGTACCGGCAAACGTGCTGACCGAGTCTAATGATTTGGTTAACATATTCAAGGTCAGCATCATACGTATCGAGTGTAGTCTTGCAACGGGATCTTTCATCAATGGTAAAAGTGGTCATTCTCTGTATGAATTTTTCCCGTCGGTACCTCCAGGTTATCATATCTCGCAGGAACCATCAAGTCCTATATATTTACCAATCATCGATACGAATCTCATTGATCATCTCGACATTAGAGTGGTAGACCAGAACGGCGATAAGTTAGATTTCAGGAATGAAACCATCACTGTACGATTGCACATACGTCGTAATGGGTATAAGTTTTAAGAGACGATGCTATATTAAAAAACATCTCTCGAGATTGAACTCTACTCGATCATCGACCCGCAAGCTAATCACATCGTCTAATCGAAAATTTCTCGCTAACTTAGGCTTCAAGGTTCTATGATGGATGTGTTGGACGTGACCGGGATTCCGACCTTTGATGATAAGATCAGTAAGGAGGAAGAACACGTATTCCTACCGTACAATACGTCAGCTCTCGATGTGAACGATGAAATTAGAATTCCATGTCAAGCTGAAGATTTGTACACGCTTCCTAGTAGAAGTTATCTCTACATTGAGGGGACTCTCACTAAACCCGACGGCACCGTCGCCACATCGAAATTGAGTAACAATGCTATGGCATTCCTATTCGATGAGATTCGTCTGGATATGAATGGAACGACTATTGATAGAACTAGGAATCCGGGCATTTCATCAACGATGCGTAACTATGCAGCACTGAATGAACTGGAATCGAATCGTTTACTAAATGCTGGATGGATCTATCCAGGAGGTGTGGTAGACATCGTGAATACATCGAATGGTATCTTCAATGCTATCGTTCCTCTTTCGATGTTGCTGGGTTTCGCCGACGATCACAAGGAGGTCATACTTAATAGCAAGTTTGAACTTATTCTCATTAGATCTAAGGATTCTAATAATTGTATCATTGGAAACGATCCTACAACCATACAACTAACTAGACTCGAATGGAGGATGCCTGTACTTCGACTTTCAGATTCTGAACGAGTTGATAAACTTAAACTCGTCAAATCGGATAAACCTCTACACGTTGCATTTCGAACCTTGGACCTTCACACTCAACCTGCTGTACCTCAAACTAAAGCGTTCACATGGAACATTGCAACCACGACTAAACTTGAAAAACCACGTTTCGTCATAGTCGGTGCACAAGTGGATAGATTGAATCATCTCGCTAAGGATGCCTCTCTATTTGATAATTGTAATATCACCAATCTGAAACTTTATCTCAACAGTGAATCTTACCCCTATCACGATATGAATTTGGATTTCGCCAATTCGAAATTTGCATCTCTGTATGATCAATATTCCAAATTTCAATCATCCTACTATGGAAAGGAGAATTACCCTCTTTTGAAAAGGAACGACTTTCTGAAATATGCACCGCTATTCGTCATCGATTGCTCTCATCAACCTGAGGATACTGTGACGGGGGCAGTGAATGTCAGATTGGAAGTTCAAGCATCATCAAATTTTCCTGCACAAACTTCATTATTCTGTTTAATTATTCATGATAAATTATTCACTTATAAACCACTAACTCATGTTGTACAATCTATCATATAGGTGTAATAAATAAAACATTACAAATTCAAATTATCTTTTTATTGGCTTTAACATACATCTCCAATATCCTCTTCCTTGCACTCCTGCTTTTTTGCATCATATGAACATAATGAGTTATGAATATCATACAACTGATATAAATTTCTTTCAATATATGGAATTAGTCTTTTAAGTCCATTGAATGCAGCACTATTCAGATTTATACTACCCACATTTAAACATGTATTCACAAACGTTATTTCTTGCATCTTATTCATGTATAACATTATATTAAATGCATATATTATATTTTCACTGTACGGTGCACATGGATGCTTACCATCTTTCAGATACGTATCCAAAACACACAAATTTGACATTATTACCTCCCAATCCTCTTTTGTAATATACACAAACGTATCGTCATGTGCGGCTTTAATGTAAAGGGATGGGAGTTCATTGTATAATCCTATGTTCACACGAAAGTCAATGCTGATGGAGATGTCGTTATCGTTCATGCACACACTATTTACCATCACTCGCAACTTCCTCCTCTACTTCTTCTGCGAAGGGTGTGAAGGGTTCGAACATCATTATGATGAAACTGTCTTTTTTTTTCTTTTTTTTGTATTTTTTTTTGTGATGTAATTTTTTTTTTTATTTATCCTCTTATAACTTCAAGACAAATAAAAATTTATTCGATCCTTTCTCTATTCAGGGCTATAAGTTTGTTTTAAGTGGACACGAAATGAATTATATTATGGATATTGAAGGAGATTGAAATCAGGATCTTGTCAGGAAGCAAGCCAGGTGAAAAGGTGATTAGAAATCACCGTTTTGGGAGTGTATATCTCTCACATCATCACAATACAAATATAAACAGACAAAACACTATCAAAATTCGCATTCCTGAACAAAAGACTGTTTTCGGTAAATTAAATGCCAGGTCAGGAGATGGCGTGACTCATTCAGTTTCAAGACCAAAAAGAAGAAAACCAGAATGAATATTTTGAAAATACTTTATGATATTAATCTCTTTCGTGAACTCTATTATCTTCCAAAATATAATTGCATGAACCATGCATTTGGTATTCAAATTTGCTTAAAATGGATTGCGATTTTATATAAACCGTCAGAAAAGTAGGAAAACAATTCAAGTTCTCTGAAACCTGCAGAACCACAGAGTTGCAAACTTTACTAATTCATAAAATGATGGCCTGTTATAGTTCGTTTTCATAGGCAGCTGCTAATTCATACATTGTATATTTTATAAGCTTTTTTTTTATTATTATACAGACTACCGATATACAAGTCGCAAAATATACTTTTTTTTTTATTTATTTATTTTTTTACATATTTTCTTTCAAGTCATAGAAACTACAATCAACTGTTGTTTGCAACCAAGTCAAGCTAATACAGTTAAAAGTACAGTGTTAAGCTTACAATTAAAACACTCAGAAATATGATAAAATGGATTAAGAAGGTGCCAATTTTTCAAATTTTGTTTGAAGTATTTGAGGCTACAGTATTGCGCTTCTATAGCCAGTCTATTTTTTCTTACATTTGCGTCCATCTGAGCGGATAGTCCTTGCAAAGGATTGCCTAACTATCTGAAGGAACACTGTTCTGAGCAACTTGTGGCGAGCAAATTGATCTTGCTAAAGGTTGTCTGCGCTCCATGAAAGCAGCCAGTCTAGATGTTGGGATGGAAGTTGACTTCGGGACCAGTGTAATGGAGCTCAAATCGGATGATATAAGGCTCCATAGAATCACTGAGCCCCGCTGTGATTAGCTTCCAACGTTCCCTTCGCAGGAATTCAAACCATTCCCTCTGTAATGCCACATTTCCAGGATTTTTCTGCATTATCCAGTGTAACGTTCCCATTACCAACCAGATCGCACACCTGTAGAGCGCCGTGTCTTTAAAACTGAATTCCAGTCTCTGTAGCCTTCGAAGACATGGTGGAGACTCCGGCGGACACCATTTTACAATAAAGTCTCTGAGCACCATCCAGATATTATGCACCTGTTTGCAAGAGGCAATCCTATGTTCCAAGGTGTCTATTTGTGAACAAATTTGGCATCTGTTACATGTTGTACGGCCATGTCGCCAAAATTTCTCCGCTGTTGGTATGGTCTCGTTTAATACTTCATATGCTGTCTCTTGCCAATCAGTAGGAACAACTTTATTAAAGAGATTCTTCCATATAAGTTTCCATTCTCTATTCTCTTTCTCTTCAATCCTGGGTGTACATTGCGATGTATTGAGCAGCTGATACTGTTTTCTCGTTGATTCAAAAACTGTGAGGTCAGCACTGGTGTCCAGCAGATTTCTCAGATGGTTAACAATGGGTTTGAATCCCGGATATATCCTCTGAGCGTGCTGTATCTGATCCTGCCAGAAACTCCCATCTATCGATGAACCATTACCACCCAGTGATCTGACAGCAGTTTTGCCTAATAAGGCCATGCATTTCTTGGCGATGTCCACCAGTCCACATCCACCTTTGGATTGCGGCAATCGTAACTGTTCTCTGCTCACCCTGTAGGCTTTCCCAGTCCATAAGAAATAGCCAAGCAGTTGCTCAAGTCTCTGTGCTTCACGTTTCGGAATTGGCAGTATCTGCGCTAAGTACCAAATTTGACTGAGACCATAAATATGTATGTACCAAATTCGCTGCATCAAATTCAGGTTCCGAGCCCTCTCCAACAATAAAGAGTATCGCAAGTGGTTGATTTTCTCTCTCCAGTTGTAAACTATAGTGGCTTCCATATCTCCCATAAAAGAGATACCAAGTATCCTGGTGGTGGTAGTACATTTCATTCCCAGTGTTTGTACTGGTTCCAACCACTGTCCAATCAATAATATCTCAGATTTGTGTACGTTTAACGTTGCACCGGACATCCTTGTATAGATCTCCAATCCATTCCGTAGGGCTGCCATATCGTGACTGTTTGTCGCTACAATTGTGACATCATCCGCATAAGCAATGACTTTAAAGCGTTCATTGTACACCGTAACCCCATGTAGCGTATCTTGCAGTCTTTGAAGTAGGGGGTTTAACGCTATAGAAAAAAGCCCCATTGATAACGGGCAACCTTGACGCACTGACCGGCCTATTCGTACTGGAATGGAAAGCCAGCCATTCCATAACACCCGGGATTTTGCTGTACCATAAAGGCCTTGTATAATTTTAATCACGTGCATTGGAAATTTCGCCGCCTTTAAACATTGCCATAAATACGCATGTTGCACTTTATCAAATGCTTGTTGGAAATCCAAACTTATCAAGGCCCCCACTTGCTGTTCCCGTTGCAAATGTATGAGGACATCGCGCAATTCTCCCAGCGTAACAATAATATTGCGCTTCGAGATCGCCGCTTGGTTGCAGTGTAATATTTCTGTATACGCTTCTTTCAACCTGTTTGCTATGACTTTGGTAAATATCTTATAGTCAGCATTCAACAATGTTATTGGGCGAAAATCCTTCATAGTAGTAAGCTGTGCTGTCTTTGGCAACAATGTGATAATTCCATCTGCAAACGTTTCGGGAAACTGCGCTGTTTCCCACAACTCCACCAAAACTGCCATCACTTCACGTTTTATAATGGGCCAACAGGTCCTATAAAATTCATAGGATAGGCCATCAGGACCTGGAGACGTATTTTTACTGGTTTTTTGTATGACTTCTAATACTTCTTGTTCTGTAATGGTTCGGGTGAGTAAGTCGGCCGTTTCCTGGGTAACCCCAGTTGTAAACAGCGGCCACGCCTCATACCGCGGTGGGGTACCTTCATCTGATCCCTTGTGAAATAAAGTCTGAAAGTGTTCTGCTATAAGGTGAAGGATAGACCTGGTCCCTGTAAATGTGTTTCCAGTGTTCACATCTTGAAGTGTACGTGGGCATCGGGTACGCCCCTTCTTTCGTTCCTTTGCAAAATAGTAAAAGGAATTCCGTTCTTCCTCATGTGGGTGTTGAACCTTTGCTCTGATTTTATATCCATCCAGATGCTGCAGTTGTTGCATTTTGATAGTTTCTTTCACCTGCTTGATCTTGACATTTACATCGTAACCTTCCCGTTGCTTCGTATACAAGTCCCATATGACTTCATTGTAGAACTGTAAACGTTCCTTTCTTGTCGTTGCCTTCAGAATTCCTATCTGTTTAAATAATGAATGAATAGCCGGTTTTGCCGTTACAGTCCACCAGTCACTCTTCCTAGATGCATTGCAAAAGGAGAATTGTAGCCGTTGCCATTTCGTCTGAAACTTCTCCAGAACGTCGGCATCCTCCAAAATGGAATTATTGAGCTTCCAGTATCCCCGTCCGGCAACTTCAGCACAAATGGCCGCAATTTGTATTTGGCAGATCACTGCGTGATGATCACTGAACGCCACAGGTAGAACGCAATTCGGTGTACAGAAGTAACTATCCCTGGCGAGATATAAACCCTATCTATCCGCGAGGCTGATGTGCTCCTAATAAACGTGAATTCCACCTCATTTCCATGCTTTAGTTCCCATGCATCCTGCAGTTGTAGTTGCGACACCAAATTCTGGAGCATGATGCTAAAATTGGGCGCCCCTTTTTGGTCCTTGGCACAGAGAGTGGAATTAAAGTCACCTGCTAATAAATATTCCTTACCATACAACAAATGTGTAGTTAAAGCGTTCTGAAAGAACTGCTCTCGTTCTTGTCTATTTTGCGTTCCGGACGGAGCGTAAATATTTATTAACACTGTGTCGTCCAATGTCGCTGAGATGATCCGGCCAGATGGGTCCATCTGAAAATTCTGTAGATGAAGTCCTTTCCGGTATACAATGGCAGTGCCCCTTCCTTCTACGCCGAGATTCACCTTATAATCATAAGAGTAAAGCGTATCCAAATTGAATGTGTTCACTTCCTGTAGAAAACAGATGTCAATGTTATTCACCAGCAGAAAAGTATTGAGCAGTTTCTGGGTCACTATATTCCTGCAGCCATTCACATTTATGGTGGCTATTGTTCTTAAATATATCATCCTAATGAGGGTAGTTGTCACTGCTGGGTGTATGTTGCTGGCTGAGTGCCTACTCCTGAGTAGTCTGCAGCTGTGACTCTTCCCTTACTTGGAGATCAGACGCCGTCTCCTGCCGTGTCCAGTCCTGCACCGTGAGATGCGGTGTACCCGATTCTGCAACTTTCCGCACCAACTGAGTGTGTTGCTTTCCCCCGTTCGCCATTGCGCCCTCATCGGCAGTCGACGGACCACTATCTTTGTAACTCTGTTGCATTTCACGAGCTTGGAGCCGAGGGTCACGCACAGAACGTCGCGCAGTTGAAGCCCCGTCCGTTGTAACCTTCTGCGGACTGACGACAGCACCTTCACCCGCCGCCTGGTACCCGGTCCTTTGCACAGGCTCTGACGTTCCACCCTCTTCCGAGTTCCTCTTTCCCTTGTCCTCACCTGTACGGCAAACCTTGTAGGAAAGCTGGTTGTCTCGCTCCTCCCTGACCTTGCTGTCCAAATGTGCAGCAGCTATTGTTGGCTGGTTTGTTGCCGTCGTGATTGCGGACTCTGGTGGTAACATCTGTCTTCCAGGCTGTTCTGCAGACACACACGCAGCCAGTTCCTGCTCCTGTTCCATCTGGCTGCTCCAAGACGTTTCTGCCTTATTAGCTTTGCGTGACTTTGCCCTCTTGACTCGTTTCTTTTCATTGGAAGGTGTCTCCTCCTCTGTAGCTGTCTCAGACATCAGTGAGGCACTTCCGGTCTGCTCCTTCCCCTTCGTGGTGTGCTGAATGCCTCTTTTCCCAGGACTATCGCGAAGCACGGTGGCATAATCCTTTTTCTCCACTGTGATCAGCTCCTGTGGTGTCGGCTCCTCTTGTTGTTGTTCACCCGCCAGTGCCGGCAGTGGATTGTCAGCCATGGGTTGGTCTTCCTCCTTCTGCACGCTCTCTGCCACAGATATGGTTGCCGTGTCGTTCCTCGATACCACCTCGGCCGGTCGCAACTGTGTCGATCGGTGTGGACATATCTCCTTTAAATGTTCTGTACTATGGCAGATATAACACGATCGGGGTTGGCCAGCATATGACACCCATAAACGGTAGCTGCCGATCACGATATAACTGGGCACATTTGTCTTCAGCTGCATCTTTACAGCTCTTATCCCGTTGTACACCGGCACACGGTACTGACGACCCCATTGCTCTTTTCGAATGTCATACACCGTACCGTAATTTTTCAGTGCTGCTTTTAGCACTTCATTTGGGAGCTCTGGTGGTACATCAAACACACGCACATTGATTGCATTCCCGGTAACATGTTCGATTTTTACTTTAGTAACTTCCCCATTCATATATGTGAACGTTGTTTCCTCCGGAAAAGTGTTTAAAATTTTCTCCATTAACAAAGCCGATATCAGTTTTATGTATATTGCGCGTTCACTGGCGATTAACTGAATGGTATCCACTTTTTCCGCATTTAACCGTAATTTATCTGCTATGAAATCATGCACCTCATAAGCTGTGGGCTTCGTCGCATTTAGCGTGAATTTTACCCTGATGGTATTTTTCCTTTCATACATTTCCATTTTCCACAATTAGTGCAACTTTGACTAGAAATAAACACGGGAAGGTGTGGGCACAATTGTGCTATCGGTGAATGCCGCTCTGGCACCCAGTACGTACGTCGCCGCGACCCGAAAAGTAAACAACACACGTCACACAGCACGTCCACTCTGTTCAGGCGCTGAGGCCAGACTGTCTTGATCGAACGTCTTCTTGGCTTTGACGATTCTCGGTTTGCAGTTCGTCTTCTTCTTTTTCTTGTCTCCTTTGTTACTGGATCTGCGGACATATACGAACTATGTCTCAACATCGTGAATATTTAATACACTTGTTAACGTAAAACTCTTATTATTTTATACTCACTTTTCTATGACTTCCTCCTCGGGTTTCGATGTACCGATATCCTTAAACGGACGATCATTGTACGGACCGCACACATCTTCACCTTGATCCTGTTCGGACTGGCATGCCACATCTTCACTTTGGGCTTTACTGAAATAAACATATTTATCATTAGTTATCTAACACATAACAACACTTTCACGTTAACACACAATTATAATTCTACTTACCCGAGATACACTTTACAATTCTTTCCGCATTGAGCATAAGATGTGATCGAATCATGATGGGAAGGATTCTTGCAAATCACTTGATGCATCTTTCCATCACACGTTTCATCGTGATGCTCAACCCAATGCTTTTGCAAATCTTCGAAATTGCGTAGATTCTCCCAGAATCTGGTATCACTTTCAATGATAGGAGTTGTTGTTCCACTCATCTTGACGTTGCGATGTGAAGTGAGAATGCATTCGTTCCCGAGTGAGCAGATGGGTGATGAAACGTGATCATACCTGTCTCCCCCCTCCCCATCCTATCGTCGATTGTACTTAACGTACGGAGGGTTTGTGTGAAGTGAGGACACGTTCGTTCCCGAGCTGGCGGGACAGCATGATACCTGTTAAATCGAATTTACTATATTACCGTTTTATCGCGTCCCCCCTTCCACCCTCTCGTCGCTTGTACTGGAGGAGGACTAGTGTTTATCCTCGCGTACATGAATGGGTATCGAACCGAGGACCCTATGTTCATATATATGAATCCTCCCGAGAACTCAATATTCATAGATGAATATTTATACGCCCACACATATACACATATGCACAAATCTTGAGGAATGACAACACGTCATCACCCTTATACTTCAATGTGGAACAGATTTATATTTTCTCGTACCTCGATGTGGGAATGGAATTTAACCTTTTCTTAACCTTTACATCGCTCTTGGATACGTAGCTCAAGGTTAGATTCTGGATAGGGAATACCCCTTACCAGAATGTCTTATTACATTTATTTTCATAAATCTTTCCCAGTACACATACTTAATCATTCTCTCGATATTCTTTTATCTAAAGATTAACGATACTGCATCATACATCATACACTAAACGTAATAGATATCAAACCCTACACTCGATATTCATACATGAGAGTTTAAGCACACACATCGAAAAGAATTCACATTTAATTCAAACACCCCCGGAACCCCGTTACCCACCCACACATCACACATCACACACACACACACACACACACACACACGCACACACACAATCATCATCATCATCATCACCCCACCCTCAAACACATCTCACTGCACAGGGGAGAATGGCACTACGCGAACACTCCCCTTCTTTTACAACTCGATTTTCATATAGGAGAGTTCTAAATCAATGAGCATTCTACATCACTCATATATTAACACAGAGGAGAGTTCAGCATCTTATCTACACTGTGCTGATTCTCCCAAATCTATACTACTTACGTCTGACTATACAATAGAAAGAATACTAAAGAGTAGCCTTAGTTTTTTAGTCATTTTTCTCTGTTATTTTAATGAAAGTTTTTATTTGGGGTTCCCCTCACTTTGAAAGTCACGACTCCATACTGGACCTACTTGTGACTATACAATAGAAAGAATACTAAAGAGTAGCCTTAGTTCTTGAGTCATTATTCTCTGTTATTATAAAGAAAGTTATTATTTGGAGTTCCCCTCACTTTGAAACTCGCGCCTCGCTACTGGACCTAAGTCTGACTATACAATAGAAAGAATACTGAAGAGTAGCCTTAGTTCTTGAGTCATTATTCTCTGTTATTACAAATAAAGTTATTATTTGGAGTTCCCCTCACTTTGAAACTCGCGCCTCGCTACTGGACCTAAGTCTGACTATACAATAGAAAGAATACTGAAGAGTAGCCTTAGTTCTTGAGTCATTATTCTCTGTTATTACAAATAAAGTTATTATTTGGAGTTCCCCTCACTTTGAAAGTCACACCTCGCTACTTAACCTACGTGTGACTGTAAAATAGAAAGAATACTAAAGAGTAGCCTTAGTTCTTGAGTCTTTATTCTCTGTTATTATAATGAAAGTTATTATTTGGCGTTCCCCTCACTTTGAAAGTCACGCCTCACTAATGGACCTATGTGCCAGTGTACAATAGAAAGAATACTAAAGAGTAGCCTTAGTTCCTGAGTCATTATTCTCTGTTATTATAATGAAAGTTATTATTTAGAGCTTCCCTCACTTTGAAAGTCACGCCTTGATACTGGACCTACGTCTGACTGTAGAATAGAAAGTATACTAAAGAGTAGGCTTAGTTCTTGAGTTATTATTCTATGATATTATAATGAAAGTTATTATTTGGAGTTCCCCTCACCTTGAAAGTCACGCCCCGCTGCTGGACCTACGTCTGACTATACAATAGTAAGGATACTAAAGAGTAGGCTTAGTTCTTGAGTTATTATTCTATGTTAATATAATCAAAGTTATTATTTGGAGTTCCCCTCACTTTGAAAGTCACCCCTCGGTACTGGACCTACGTCTGACAATACAATAGAAAGGGTACTAAAGGGTAGCCTAAGTTCTTGAGTTATTATTCTCTCTAGGTTTAATAAAAATTATTATTTGGAGCCTCCCTCACTTTGAAAGTCACGCCTCGCTACTGGACCTACGTGTGACTATACAATAGAAAGGGTACTAAAGGGTAGCCTAAGTTCTTGAGTTATTATTCTCTCTAGTTTTAATAAAAAATTATTATTTGGAGCTTTCCTTACTTTGAAAGTCACGTCTCGCTACTGGACCTACGTGTGACTATACAATAGAAAGGGTACTAGAGAGTAAGCTTAGTTCTTGAATTATTATTCTCCCTTGTTTTAATGAAAATTATTATTTGGAGCTTCCCACACTTTGAATTTCACGCCACGCTACTGGACCTACGTGTGACTGTACAATAGAAAGAGTACTAAAGAGTAGGCTTAGTTCTTTGAGTCATTATTCTCTGTTATTATAATGAAAGTTATTACTTGGAATTCCCCTCAATTTTGAAAGTCACGCCTCGCTACTGGACCTACGTGTGACTGTACAATAGAAAGAGTACTAAAGAGTAGGCTTAGTTCTTTGAGTGATTATTCTCTCTTATTATAATGAAAGTTATTACTTGGAATTCCCTTCAATTTTGAAAGTCACGCCTCGCTACTGGACCTACGTGTGACTGTACAATAGAAAGAGTACTAAAGAGTAGGCTTAGTTCTTTCAGCCATTATTCTCTGTTATTATAATGAAAGTTATTATTTGGAGTTCCCCTCACTTTGAAAGTCACGCCTCGATACTGGACCTACGTGTGACTATAAAATAGAAAGAATATAAAGGAGTAGGCTTAGTTCTTGGGTCATTATTCTCTGTTATTATAATCAAAGTTATTATTTGGCGTTCCCCTCACATTGAACGTCACGCCTCGCCACTGGACCTACGTCTGGCTATACAATAGAAAGAGTACTAAAGAGTAGCCTTAGTTCTTGAGGCATTATTCTATGTTAATATAATGAAAGTTTTTATTTGGGGTTCCCCTCACTTTGTAAATCACACCTCGCTACTGGACCTACGTGTGACTGTACAATAGAACAATACTAAAGAGTAGGCTTAGTTCTTGAGTTATTATTCTCTGTTATTATAATGAAAGTTATTATTTAGAGCTTCCCTCACCTTGAACGTCACACCTCGATACTGAACCTACGTCTGACTATACAATTGAAAGAATACTAAAGAGTAGGCTTAGCTCTTGAGTTATTATTCTCTCTTGTTTTAATGAAAATTATTATTTGGAGCTTCTCTCACTTTGCAGTCACGCCCCGCTACTGGTCCTATGTCTGACTATACAATAGAAAGGATACTAAAGGGTAGCCTAAGTTCTTGATTTATTATTCTCTCTAGTTTTAATGAAAATTATTATTTGGAGCTTTCCTTACTTTGAAAGTCACGTCTCGCTACTGGACCTACGTGTGACTATACAATGGAAAGAGTACTAAAGAGTAGGCTTAGTTCTTGAGTTATTATTCTCTCTTGTTTTAATGAAAATTATTATTTGGAGCTTCCCTCACTTTGCAGTCACTCCCCGCTACTGGACCTATGTCTGACTAAACAATAGAAAAGGTACTAAAGGGTAGCCTAAGTTCTTGATTTATTATTCTCTCTAGTTTTAATGAAAATTATTATTTGGAGCTTTCCTTACTTTGAAAGTCACGCCTCGCTACTGGACCTACGTATGACTATACAATAGAAAGAGTACTAAAGAGTAGGCTAAGTTCTTTGAGTTATTATTCTCTGTTATTACAATGATAGTTATTATTTGGAGTTCCCCTCACTTTGAAAGTCACTCCTCGCTACTGGACCAACGTCTGGTTATACAATAGAAAGAATACTAAAGAGTAGGCTTATTTCTTAAGCCATTATTCTCTGTTATTATAATGAAAGTTATTATTAGGAGTTCCCCTCACTTTGAAAGTCACCCCTCGCTACTGTACCTGCGTCTGACTATACAATAGAAAGGATAGTAAAGAGTAGCCTTAGTTCTTGAGTCATTATTCTCTGTTATTATAATGAAAGTTATTATTTGGAGTTCCCCTCAGTTTGAAAGTCACGCCTCGATACTGGACCTACGCCTTACTATACAATAGAAAGGTTACTAAAGAGTAGCCTTAGTTCTTGAGTCATTATTCTATGTTAATATAATGAAAGTTTTTATTTGGGGTTCCCCTCACTTTGAAGGCCACGCCTCGATACTGGACCTACGTGTGACTGTAAAATAGAAAGAATATTAAAGAATAGACTTAGTTCTTGGGTCATTATTCTCTGTTATTATAATGAAAGTTATTATTTGGCGTTCCCCTCAATTTGAAAGTCACGCCTCGCTACTGGACCTACGAGTGACTGTAAAATAGAAAGAATACTAAAGAGTAGCCTTAGTTCTTTAGTCATTATTCTCTGTTATTATAATGATAGTTATTATTTGGCGTTCCCCTTACTTTGAAAGTCACGCCTCGCTAGTGGACCTACGTGTGACTGTACAATAGAAAGAATACTAAAGAGTAGGCTTAGTTCTTGAGTTATTATTCTCTGTTATTATAATGATAGTTATTATTTGGCGTTCCCCTCACTTTGAAAGTCACGCCTCGATACTAGACCTACGTGTGACTGTACAATAGAAAGGGTACTAAAGAGTAGGCTTAGTTCTTGAGTTATTATTCTCTGTTATTATAATGAAAGTTACTATTTGGAGTTTCCCTCACTTTGAAAGTCACGCCTCGCCACTGGACCTACGCCTGGCTATACAATAGAAAGAGTACTAAAGAGTAGCCGTAGTTCTTGAGGCATTATTATTTGTTAATATAATGAAAGTTTTTATTTGGGGTTCCCCTCACTTTGAAAATCACACCTCGCTACTGGACCTACGTGTGACTGTACAATAGACAGAATACTAAAGAGTAGGCTTAGTTCTTGAGTTATTATTCTCTGTTATTATAATGAAAGTTATTATTTAGAGCTTCCCTCACTTTGAAGGTCACGCCCCGCTACTGGACCTACGTCTGACTATACAATAGAAAGAATACTAAAGAGTAGGCTTAGTTCTTGAGTTATTATTCTATGTTAATATAATGAAAGTTTTTATTTGGGGTTCACCTCACTTTGAAGGTCACGTCTCGATACTGGACCTACGTGTGACTGTAAAACAGAAAGAATATAAAAGAGTAGGCTTAGTTCTTGGGTCATTATTCTCTGTTATTATAATGAAAGTTATTATTTGGCGTTCCCCTCACATTGAAAGTCACGCCTCGCCACTGGACCAACGTCTGGCTATACAATAGAAAGAGTACTAAAGAGTAGCCCTAGTTCTCGAGGCATTATTCTCTGTTATTATAATGAAAGTTATTATTTGGCGTTCCCCTCACTTTGAAAGTCACGCCTCGCCACTGGACCTACGTCTGGCTATACAATAGAAAGAGTACTAAAGAGTAGCCCTAGTTCTCGAGGCATTATTCTATGTTAATATAATGAAAGTTTTTATTTGGGGTTCCCCACACTTTGAAAATCACACCTCGCTACTGGACCTACGTGTGACTGTACAATAGAAAGTATACTAAAGAGTAATCTTAGTTCTTGGGTCATTATTCTATGTTATTATAATGAAAGTCCTTATTTGGGGTTCCCCTCACTTTGAAAGTCACGCCTCTTTACTGGACCTACGTCTGACTATACAATAGAAAGGGTACTAAAGAGTAGACTTAGTCCTTGAGTTATTATTCTCTGTTGTTATAATGAAAGTTATTATTTGGAGTTCCCCTCACTTTGAAAGTCACGCCTCGCTACTGGACCTACGTCTCACTGTACAATAGAAACAGGACTAAAGAGTAGCCTTAATTCTAGAGTCATTATTCTCTATTATTATAATGAATGTTATTATTTGGAGTTCCCCTCACTTTGAATGTCACGCCTCACTACTGCACCTACGAGTGACTATACAATAGAAAGGGTACCAAAAGAGTAGCCTTAGTTCTTGAGTCATTATTCTCTGTTATTATAATGAAAATTATTATTTGGTGTTCCCCTCACTTTGTAAGTCACGTCTCGCTACTGGACCTACGTCTGACTATACAATAGAAAGGGTACTGAAGAGTAGCCTTAGTTCTTGAGTCATTATTCTCTGTTATTATAATGAAAGTTATTATTTGGAGTTTCCCTCACTTTGAAAGTCACACCTCGCCACTGAACCTACGTCTGACTATACAATAGAAAGAATACTGAAGAGTAATCTTAGTTCTTGAGTCATTATTCTCTGTTATTATAATGAAAGTTATTATTTATAGTTCCCCTCACTTTGAAAGTCACGCCTCGACACTGGACCTACGTCTGACTATACAATAGAAAGAATACTAAAGAGTAGCCTTAGTTCTTGGGTCATTATTCTATGTTATTATAATGAAAGTTATTATTTATAGTTCCCCTCACTTTGAAAGTCACGCCTCGACACTGGACCTACGTCTGACTATACAATAGAAAGTATACTAAAGAGTAATCTTAGTTCTTGGGTCATTATTCTATGTTATTATAATGAAAGTCCTTATTTGGGGTTCCCCACACTTTGAAAGTCACGCCTCGTTACTGGACCTACGTCTGACTGTGCAATAGAAAGAATACTAAAGAGTGGCATTATTCTAGAGTCATTATTCTCTATTATTATAATGAATGTTATTATTTGGAGTTCCCCTCACTTTGAAAGTCACGCCTCGCTACTGGACCTACGTCTGACTATACAATAGAAAGAATACTAAAGAGTAGCCTTAGTTCTTGAGTCATTATTCTCTGTTATTATAATGAAAGTTATTATTTATAGTTCCCCTCACTTTGAAAGTCACGCCTCGCTACTGGATCTACGTCTGACTGTAAAATAGAAAGAATACTAAAGAGTAGCCTTAGTTCTTGAGTCATTATTCTCTGTTATTATAATGAAAGTTATTATTTATAGTTCCCCTCACTTTGAAAGTCACGCCTCGCTACTGGATCTACGTCTGACTGTAAAATAGAAAGAATACTAAAGAGTAGCCTTAGTTCTTGAGTCATTATTCTCTGTTATTATAATGAAAGTTATTATTTAGAGTTCCCCTCACCTTGAAAGTCACCCCCCGCTACTGGACCTACGTCTGACTGTACAATAGAAATTATACTAAAGAGTAGCCTTAGTTCTTGAGTCATTATTCTCTGTTATTATAATGAATGTTATTATTTAGAGGTACCCTCACTTTGAAAGGCACGCCTCGATATTGGACCTACGTCTGACTATACAATAGAAAGAATACTAAAGAGTAGCCTTAGGTCTTGAGTCATTATTCTCTGTTATTATAATGAAAGTTATTGTTTGGAGTTCCCCTCACTTTGAAAGTCACGCCTCGCTACTGGACCTACGTCTGACTATACAATAGAAAGAGCACTGAAGAGTTGACTTGGTTCTTGAGTCATTATTCTGTGATATTATAATGAAAGTTATTATTTGGTGTTCCCCTCACTTTGAAAGTCAGCCCTCGCTACTGGACCTACGTCTGACTATACAATAGAAAGAGCACTGAAGAGTAGACTTAGTTCTTGAGTCATTATTCTGTGTTATTATAATGAAAGTTATTATTTGGTTTTCCCCTCACTTTGAAAGTCACGCCTCGCTACATGACCTACGTCTGACTGTCCAATAGAAAGGATACTAAAGAGTAGCCTTAGTTCTTGAGTCATTATTCTCTGTTATTATAAAGAAAGTTATTATTTGGAGTTCCCCTCACTTTGAAAGTCACGCCTCGCTACATGACCTACGTCTGACTGTACAATAGAAAGAGTACTAAAGAGTAGCCTTAGTTTTTGAGTCATTATTCTGTGTTATTATAATGAAAGCTATTATTTGGAGTTCCCCTCACTTTGAAAGTCACGCCTCGATACTGGACCTACGTCTGACTGTACAATAGAAAGGGTACTAAAGAGTAGCCTTAGATCTGGAGTCATTATTCTCTATTATTATAATGAAAGTTATTATTTGATGTTCCCCTCACTTTGAAAGTCACGCCTCGCTACTGGACCTACGTCTGACTATACAATAGAAAGGGCACTGAAGAGTAGACTTAGTTCTTGAGTCATTATTCTGTGTTATTATAATGAAAGCTACTATTTGGAGTTCCCCTCACTTTGAAAGTCACGCCTCGCTACTGGACCTACGTCTGACTATACAATAGAAAGAGCACTGAAGAGTAGATATAGTTCTTGAGTCATTATTCTCTGTTATTATAATGAAAGTTATTATTTGGAGTTCCCCTCACTTTGAAAGTCACGCCTCGATACTGGACCTATGTCTGACTGTACAATAGAAAGAGCACTGAAGAGTAGACTTAGTTCTTGAGTCATTATTCTCTGTTATTATAATGAAAGTTATTATTTGGAGTTCCCCTCACTTTGAAAGTCACGCCTCGCTACTGGACCTACGTCTGACTATACAATAGAAAGAGCACTGAAGAGTAGATATAGTTCTTGAGTCATTATTCTCTGTTATTATAATGAAAGTTATTATTTGGAGTTCCCCTCACTTTGAAAGTCACGCCTCGCTACTGGACCTACGTCTGACTATACAATAGAAAGAGCACTGAAGAGTAGACTTAGTTCTTGAGTCATTATTCTCTGTTATTATAATGAAAGTTATTATTTGCAGTTCCCCTCACTTTAAAAGTCACACCTCGCTACTTGACCTACGTCTGACTATACAATAGAAACAGCACTGAAGAGTAGACTTAGTTCTTGAGTCATTATTCTGTGTTATTATAATGAAAGTTATTATTTGGTGTTCCCCTCTCTTTGAAAGTCACGCCTCGCTTCTTGACCTACGTCTGACTATACAATAGAAAGAGTACTAAAGAGTAGCCTTAGTTCTTGACTCATTATTCTCTGTTATTATAATGAAAGTTATTATTTATAGTTCCCCTCACTTTGAAAGTCATGCCTCGCTACTGGATCTACGTCTCACTGTAAAATAGAAAGAATACTAAAGAGTAGCCTTAGTTCTTGAGGCATTATTCTCTGTTATTATAATGAAAGTTATTATTTAGAGTTCCCCTCACTTTGAAAGTCACGCCTCGCTACTGGACCTACGTGTGACTATACAATAGAAAGGATACTAAAGAGTAGGCTTAGTTCTTGAGTCATTATTCTCTGTTATTACAATGAAAGTCATTATTTGGAGTTCCCCTCACTTTGAAAGTCACAACTCGCTACTGGACCTACGTCTCACTGTAAAATAGAAAGAATACTAAAGAGTAGCCTTAGTTCTTGAGGCATTATTCTCTGTTATTATAATGAAAGTTATTATTTAGAGTTCCCCTCACTTTGAAAGTCACGCCTCGCTACTGGACCTACGTGTGACTCTACAATAGAAAGAGTACCATAAGATAGCCTTAGTTCTTGAGTCATTATTCTCTGTTGTTATAATGAAAGTTATTATTTGGAGTTCCCCTCACTTTGAAAGTCACGCCTCGATACTGGACCTACGTCTGACTGAACAATAGAAAGAGTACTAAAGAGTAGCCTTAGTTCTTGAGTCATAATTCTCTATTATTATAATGAAAGTTATTATTTAGAGTTCCTCTCACTTTGAAAGGCACGCCTCGATACTGGACCTACGTGTGACTATACAATATAAAGAGTACTGAAGAGTAGCCTTAGTTCTTGAGTCATTATTCTCTGTTATTATAATGAAAGTTATTATTTGGAGTTCCCCTCACTTTGAAAGTCACGCCTCGATACTGGACCTACGTCTGACTGTACAACAGAAAGAGTACTAAAGAGTAGCCTTAGTTCTTGAGTCATTATTCTCTATTATTATACTGAAAATTATTATTTGATGTTCCCCTCACTTTGAAAGTCACGCCTCGCTACTGGACCTACGTCTGACTATACAATAGAAAGAGCACTGAAGAGTAGACTTAGTTCTTGAGTCATTATTCTGTGTTATTATAATGAAAGTTATTATTTGGAGTTCCCCTCACTTTGAAAGTCACGCCTCGCTACTGGACCTACGTCTGACTATACAATAGAAAGGGCACTGAAGAGTAGACTTAGTTCTTGAGTCATTATTCTGTGTTACTATAATGAAAGTTATTATTTGGAGTTCCCCTCACTTTGAAAGTCACGCCTCGCTACTGGACCTGCGTCTGACTATACAATAGAAAGAGCACTGAAGAGTAGACTTAGTTCTTGAGTCATTATTCTGTGTTATTATAATGAAAGTTATTATTTGGAGTTCCCCTCACTTTGAAAGTCACGCCTCGATACTGGACCTACGTCTGACTATACAATAGAAAGAGCACTGAAGAATAGACTCAGTTCTTGAGTCATTATTCTCTGTTATTATAATGAAAGTTATTATTTGCAGTTCCCCTCACTTTGAAAGTCACACCTCGCTACTTGACCTACGTCTGACTATACAATAGAAAGAGCACTGAAGAATAGACTTAGTTCTTGAGTCATTATTCTGTGTTATTATAATGAAAGTTATTATTTGGTGTTCCCCTCACTTTGAAAGTCACGCCTCGCTTCTTGACCTACGTCTGACTATACAATAGAAAGAGTACTAAAGAGTAGCCTTAGTTCTTGAGTCATTATTGTCTGTTATTATAATGAAAGTTATTATTTATAGTTCCCCTCACTTTGAAAGTCACGCCTCGCTACTTGATCTACGTCTCACTGTAAAAGAAAAAGAAAACTAGAGTAGCCTTAGTTCTTGAGTCATTATTCTCTGTTATTATAATGAAAGTTATTATTTATAGTTCCCCTCACCTTGAAAGTCACTCCTCGCTACTGGACCTACGTGTGACTATACAATAGAAAGGATACTAAAGAGTAGGCTTAGTTCTTGAGTCATTATTCTCTGTTATTACAATGAAAGTCATTATTTGGAGTTCCCCTCACTTTGAAAGTCACAACTCGCTACTGGACCTACGTCTGACTGTACAATAGAAAGGATACTAAAGAGTAGCCTTAGTTCTTGAGTCATTATTCTCTGTTATTATAATGAATGTTATTATTTAGAGTTCCCCTCACTTTGAAAGGCACGCCTCGATACTGGACCTACGTGTGACTATACAATAGAAAGAGTACCATAAGATAGCCTTAGTTCATGAGTCATTATTCTCTGTTATTATAATGAAAGTTATTATTTGGAGTTCCCCTCACTTTGAAAGTCACGCCTCGATACTGGACCTACGTCTGACTGTACAATAGAAAGGGTACTAAAGAGTAGCCTTAGTTCTTGAGTCATTATTCTCTATTATTATAATGAAAGTTATTATTTAGAGTTCCTCTCACTTTGAAAGTCGCGCCTCGCTGCTGGACCTACGTCTGACTGTACAATAAAAAGAATACTAAAGAGTAGCCTTAGTTCTTGAGTCATTATTCTCTGTTATTATAATGAAAGTTATTATTTGGAGTTTCCCTCAGTTTGAAAGTCACGCCTCGCTACTGGACCTACGTCTGACTATGCAATAGAAAGAGCACTGAAGAGTAGACTTAGTTCTTGAGTCATTATTCTGTGTTATTATAATGAAAGTTATTATGTGGTGTTCCCCTCACTTTGAAAGTCACCCCTCGCTACTTGACCTACGTCTGACTATACAATAGAAAGAGCACTGAAGAGTAGCCTTAGTTCTTGAGTCATTATTCTGTGTTATTATAATGAAAGTTATTATTTGGAGTTCCTCTTACTTTGAAAGTCACGCCTCGCTACTTGACCTACGTCTGACTATACAATAGAAAGGGCACTGAAGAGTAGACTTAGTTCTTGAGTCATTATTCTGTGTTATTATAATGAAAGTTATTATTTGGAGTTCCCCTCACTTTGAAAGTCACGCCTCGATACTGGTACTACGTCTGACTGAACAATAGAAAGGGTACTAAAGAGTAGCCTTAGTTCTTGAGTCATTATTCTCTGTTATTATAATGAAAGTTATTATTTAGAGTTCCTCTCACTTTGAAAGGCACGCCTCCGATACTGGACCTACGTGTGACTATACAATATAAAGTGTACTGAAGAGTAGCCTTAGTTCTTGAGTCATTATTCTCTGTTATTATAATGAAAGCTATTATTTGGAGTTCCCCTCACTTTGAAAGTCACTCCTCGATACTGGACCTACGTCTGACTATACAATAGAAAGAGCACTGAAGAGTAGACTTAGTTCTTGAGTCATTATTCTGTGTTATTATAATGAAAGTTATTATTTGGAGTTCCCCTCACTTTGAAAGTCACGCCTCGCTACTGGACCTACGTCTGACTATACAATAGAAAGGATACTAAAGAGTAGGCTTAGTTCTTGAGTCATTATTCTCTGTTATTATAATGAAAGTTATTATTTGGAGTTCCCCTCACTTTGAAAGTCACGCCTCGCTACTGGACCTACGTCTGACTATACAATAGAAAGAGCACTGAAGAGTAGACTTAGTTCTTGAGTCATTATTCTGTGTTATTATAATGAAAGTTATTATTTGGAGTTCCCCTCACTTTGAAAGTCACGCCTTGCTACTGGACCTACGTCTGACTATACAATAGAAAGAGCACTGAAGAGTAGACTTAGTTCTTGAGTCATTATTCTCTGTTATTATAATGAAAGTTATTATTTGCAGTTCCCCTCACTTTGAAAGTCACACCTCGCTACTTGACCTACATCTGACTATACAATAGAACGAGCACTGAAGAGTAGACTTAGTTCTTGAGTCATTATTCTGTGTTATTATAATGAAAGTTATTATTTGGTGTTCCCCTCACTTTGGAAGTCACGCCTCGATACTGGACCTACGTCTGACTATACAATAGAAAGTATACTAAAGAGTAGCCTTAGTTCTTAAGTCATTATTCTCTGTTGTTATAATGAACGTTATTATTTGGAGTCCCCTCGCTTTGAAAGTCACACCTTGCCAATGGACCTTCGTCTGACTATACAATAGAAAGAGTACTAAAGAGTAGCCTTAGTTCTTGAGTCATTATTCTCTGTTATTATAATGAAAGTTTTTATTTGGGGTTCCCCTCACCTTGAAAGTCACGCCTCGCTACTGGACCTACTTGTGACTATAGAATAGAAAGAATACTAAAGAGTAGCCTTAGTTCATGAGTCATTCTCTGTTATTATAATGAAAGTTATTATTTGGAGTTCCCCTCACTTTGAAAGTCACGCCTCGCTACTGGACCTACGTGTGACTTTGCAATAGAAAGAGTACTAAAGAGTAGCCTTAGTTCTTGAGCAATTATTCTCTGTTATGACAATGAAAGTTATTGTTTGGAGTTCCCCTCACTTTGAAAGTCACGCCTCGCTACTGGACCTACGTGTAACTGTACAATAGAAAGGATACTTTGACTATGTGGGTTCGTGAAATGAAAAGTCCAATTGCACAAACTCAAAATGTTCTTTATTTTCACCGACTTAGAGTTGAACACTTGCCAATTACACAGAATTACGTAATGCACACAATTACGATTCATCAGTTCGTCCGTTGCAATTTCACTTGCACTCGTAATTACGTACAATCCTCCGATGCACACACACAGTCTTCTCGTCGTACACTAGCACTGCATTCCTACGCCAAGAACTAACTAACTCCTCTTGCCCGTCGTGTTGCTTATATAGGGTCAGCTAGCCGATCTGGAAGGTTCTAAATTAGATGAAATTTCCCGTAAGTTCGAGAACACAGGTGGGACAGAAAGAGACAGGTCAGTGGTGTTTTTTTCCCAGCCACCCCTTGTCACCACTATAAGACAAATGAGGGGGGCGGCGCGGCGACCGCCGAACCTTTGCTGCTTGCCCGCTCTATAGGGTGTTGCGACGTTCCGGTGACACTGCTCCCTTCTCAAAGCGGGTCGTCGCGAACAGCACCATCGTAGCGTGCCTGGCGATCCAGGTGTACCACCAACATCTTCCCTCGGGGAACCATCTGGATGCGGTAGACGACGTCGTTAATCCTCCTCACCACCTGGTACGGTCTTGCCATGGCTGCTGGAGCTTCGGGCAGCGTCCCTTATTCCGGGTAGGGCGGTAGAACCTGACCAGGTAACCTTGCTGGAACCCTTGGCTGTTGGCTTGCCTTTCATACCAAGTCTTCATGCAGTCGCTCGCCTTCTGGATGTTCTGGCGAGCCATCTCGTGCATGTCGTGGAGATGGTCCACCAAGTTCTCCACATTCTCGGTCGCTGGATGTCTCGCTTCTGGAGCAATGTCAACGGCGAGACGTTCGAATGGCGCTCCGACGTTGTACTGCTGCACGCGACCCCGGCTCCTAGTCTGGGGGCCGCGAATCGCCGTGCACACGTGAAACTGACGGCAGGATCTCTCAGCATCTGCTCGCAGCCTCAGCCAGTAGTAGCGCTGCCGTAGTTTGTCAATCGTTCGGTTCGCTCCCAGGTGTCCTCCTGAAGTACCGACGTGCACTTCTTCCAAGACTTCCGGTACCTTACTCCGGGGAAGTACCAACTGTTCTCTCTGCGTCTTCCCATCGGGTGACTCCCATACCCGGAGCAGCACGCCCTCTCTGGTCTTCAGCGAGTCCCATTGGGCCCAGTACGACTTGTAGGTGGCGCTCCTCGGTGCGATGTCCTCGCAGGTTAGTCTCGTCCCTGCCTCCACTTCCCTTAAGAGTGGCCCCAAGTCTGCGTCCGCCAGCTGCTCCCTCCTCAGGCCTGCGCTATCCCAGCCGTCCGCAGGCACTGCCGTGACTACACGGACTGCTGCGGCACGCTCCTGCTCCTCCACTCTTGTGCACTGGCCGCACTCTTCTGGACAGGGTGCTCGGGACATGGCGTCATCGTTACCGTGGCTCTTCCCTCTACGATGTTCCGAGGTGAAGTCGTACTCCTGCAGCCTCTGGACCCAACCTGCTCTCTGGCCTTCTGGTCGCGCCGTCACCATCACCTCGCTTCTCGCGGGACCAACCACGTCTTCGTTCAAGTCGACCCTGCAGATTCCAAGGCGCTCTTCGGCCTGACGGAGTATAACCTCTTCTCCGTTGAGCCGCAGGACCTTCCTGCCGACGTCGACCGTCGCCTCGTGGGTCCTGAGGGCACCCAGTCCCAGAATCACCTCCTCAGCCACCTTTGCGTCGAACACCCACAGACGCACGGCACTCCGCCCCAAGGTCATCTCCAGCAGGGCCTCCTTCTCCACAGGCAAGGTGTCGCCCGATGCCGTGACAAGCTCGTATGGTCGGCTTGGCTATCTTGTCGGCAAACCCTTCGCCACGTCAGGTCTGATGATGGACACGGCTACCCCAGTGTCCAACAGCACGCGGCACGGCTTCCCTCTCACCCACCCGCCCGCGATGAGGCTGTCATCTATACGCCTGCTGACGACGCGCAGTGTCACTCGAGGGGATGGTGGTAATGTCGCCGACGTGTCGCTCTCCACGCCGGGCCTTATTCGTTCTTCCAGCTGCTCTTCCTGGTGTGGGGAGTCTCTCTGCAGGTGTCCGGTCTGTCCACACCACCAACACAGGCCACTATGTTTTCGCCGGCGTCCCTCAGCTGGTCTTCTGTCTCCGGCGTAGCGGACACTCCTCGTTCTAGACGTCGGGATAGATGTTACCTTGGCCGCCTCCATCCTTAATGCCGCTGTCAGCGCCTCATGGATGGTTTTATAATCGCCGAGCATTAGGCGCTGACGAATCTCCGTGTCCCGTACCCCGTCGACAAAGCTGTAGGCGGCTTCCTGGGATACGAACTCCAGTGGCAGGTCAACCAAGGCCTTGCTAGCCAGCTGCTCAATCGCTATGGCGAACTCCTGCAGCGTCTCCCCCGGCTGCTGCGACCTTGCCTTTAGCTGGCTGCGGTATGCCGCGGCTAAGCGGTGGTTCTCGAAGCGATTCTCCAGGGCCTCCCTGATGTCCTTGGGCGCCGCCGTCGTCTGCACCGCGTTTAGGATTTCCGCGGCCCGTCCCTGGAGGCTGGCTACTAACTGTGTGGCCTCCTCATCCGGTGACCGTCTGTTGTGCTTGGCCACTGTGTCGAACTGGTGGCGGAAGACCTCGAATGTTGACGCGCCGTCATATTTCGGAGGTTTGACGCGCGCCGATGTTGTGTCGCGTCCCGGTGCGTCGGCCTTCAAATCCTTCAGTCTCCTGCCGACGACGTCCTCCACCATGGCGTTCAGGGACTTGACGCTGCTGTCGGCCTTTCTCTCCACATTGTTTACGCGGTTCGCGAGGCCTTCGACTTCTTCAACCATGGCGTTCAGGTACTTGGCCTTATTGTCGGCCTTTTCCTCTAGGTCATTGAAGCGGTTCGCCAGGTCCTCGACGTGCTCGTCCACTTGGACCATCCGCTTGTCCAGCTCCGTCACGTAATCCCTCACACTGGACAACTGTTCCACAAATTTGGCGGCGAGGACCTCGTTCGCCTCCTTCATTTCCGTGGCCAGACTGTCGTTCGCTGCCTTCATTTCTGTGGTCAATTCGCTCTTTATTTCTTCCATCTTCTCGGTGATGTTGTCGTTGGCCGTCTTCATTAGTTTCAACTCTGCGGCCAGGTTGTTATTTGTAGTCTCCAGCTTCGCGGCCAGGAAGTTATTTGCCGCTTCCGTTTTTGCCGCGAGGTTTTCATTTGCCGTCTTCATTTCCGAGGTCAGTTCTGCCTTCATTTCCATCATCTTCTCCAACATCTTTTCCAATGCCGGGTCCATATTTGTAATGTTCGGTGATGCTGTTGTCCCGCTTCCTGACACCAGTGTGACTTTGTGGGTTCGTGAAATGAAAAGTCCAATTGCACCACTCAAAAAGGTTCTTTATTTCCACCGACTTACAGTTAAACTCTTGCCAATTACACAGAATCACCTAATGCACACAATGACGATTCACCAGTTCGTCCGTTAGAACTTCACTTGCACTCATAATTACGTATAATCCTCCGATGCACTCACACAGTCTTCTCGTCGTACACTAGCACTGCATTCTTACGCCTAGAAATGACTAACTCCTCTTGCCCGACGTGTTGCTTATATAAGGTCAGCTTGCCGATCTGGAAGGTTCTAGATTAGATGAAATATCCCGTAAGTTCGAGAACACTGGTGGGAGAGAAAGAGACGGCGCTGTGATGCTTTTTCCCAGCCACCCGTTGTCACCACTATAAGAAAAGTGAGGGGGGGGGGGCGCGGCGACCGCCGACCCTCTCCTGCTTGCCCGCTCTATAGGGTGTTCCGACGTTAGGGTGACAATACTGAAGAGTAGCCTTAGTTCTTTGATTCATTATTCTCTGTTACTATAATGAAAGTTATTATTTGGAGTTCCCGACACTATGAAAGTCACGCCTCGCCACTGGACCTACGTCTGATTATACAATAGAAAGAATACTAAAGAGTAGCCTTAGTTCTTGAGTCATTATTTTCTGTTATTATAATGAAAGTTTTTATTTGGAGTTCCCCTCACTTTGAAAGTCACACCTCGTTACTGGACCTACGTCTGACTATACAATAGAAAGAGTACTAAAGAGTAGCCTTAGTTCTTGAGTCATTATTCTCTGTTATTATAATGAAAGTTATTATTTGGAGTTCCCCTCACTTTGAAAGTCACACCTCGCCACTGGACCTACGTCTGACTATACAATAGAAAGAACACTAAAGATTAGCCTTAGTTCTTGAGTCATTATTCTCTGTTATTATAATGAAAGTTATTATTTGGAGTTCCCCTCACTTTGAAAGTCACGCCTCGCTACTGGAACTACGTCTGACTATAAAATAGAAAGGGCACTGAAGAGTAGACTTAGTTCTTGAGTCATTATTCTGTGTTATTATAATGAAAGTTATTCTTTGCAGTTCCCCTCACTTTGAAAGTCACGCCTCGCTACTGGACCTACGTCTGACTATACAATAGAAAGAGCACTGAAGAGTAGACTTAGTTCTTGAGTCGCTATTCTGTGTTATTATAATGAAAGTTATTATTTGGAGTTCCCCTCACTTTGAAAGTCACGCCTCGATACTGGACCTACGTGTGACTCTACAATAGAAAGAGTACCATAAGATAGCCTTAGTTCTTGAGTCATTATTCTCTGTTGTTATAATGAAAGTTATTATTTGGAGTTCCCCTCACTTTGAAAGTCACGCCTCGATACTGGACCTACGTCTGACTGAACAATAGAAAGAGTACTAAAGAGTAGCCTTAGTTCTTGAGTCATAATTCTCTATTATTATAATGAAAGTTATTATTTAGAGTTCCTCTCACTTTGAAAGGCACGCCTCGATACTGGACCTACGTGTGACTATACAATATAAAGAGTACTGAAGAGTAGCCTTAGTTCTTGAGTCATTATTCTCTGTTATTATAATGAAAGTTATTATTTGGAGTTCCCCTCACTTTGAAAGTCACGCCTCGATACTGGACCTACGTCTGACTGTACAACAGAAAGAGTACTAAAGAGTAGCCTTAGTTCTTGAGTCATTATTCTCTATTATTATACTGAAAATTATTATTTGATGTTCCCCTCACTTTGAAAGTCACGCCTCGCTACTGGACCTACGTCTGACTATACAATAGAAAGAGCACTGAAGAGTAGACTTAGTTCTTGAGTCATTATTCTGTGTTATTATAATGAAAGTTATTATTTGGAGTTCCCCTCACTTTGAAAGTCACGCCTCGCTACTGGACCTGCGTCTGACTATACAATAGAAAGAGCACTGAAGAGTAGACTTAGTTCTTGAGTCATTATTCTGTGTTATTATAATGAAAGTTATTATTTGGAGTTCCCCTCACTTTGAAAGTCACGCCTCGATACTGGACCTACGTCTGACTATACAATAGAAAGAGCACTGAAGAGTAGACTCAGTTCTTGAGTCATTATTCTCTGTTATTATAATGAAAGTTATTATTTGCAGTTCCCCTCACTTTGAAAGTCACACCTCGCTACTTGACCTACGTCTGACTATACAATAGAAAGAGCACTGAAGAATAGACTTAGTTCTTGAGTCATTATTCTGTGTTATTATAATGAAAGTTATTATTTGGTGTTCCCCTCACTTTGAAAGTCACGCCTCGCTTCTTGACCTACGTCTGACTATACAATAGAAAGAGTACTAAAGAGTAGCCTTAGTTCTTGAGTCATTATTGTCTGTTATTATAATGAAAGTTATTATTTATAGTTCCCCTCACTTTGAAAGTCACGCCTCGCTACTTGATCTACGTCTCACTGTAAAAGAAAAAGAAAACTAGAGTAGCCTTAGTTCTTGAGTCATTATTCTCTGTTATTATAATGAAAGTTATTATTTATAGTTCCCCTCACCTTGAAAGTCACTCCTCGCTACTGGACCTACGTGTGACTATACAATAGAAAGGATACTAAAGAGTAGGCTTAGTTCTTGAGTCATTATTCTCTGTTATTACAATGAAAGTCATTATTTGGAGTTCCCCTCACTTTGAAAGTCACAACTCGCTACTGGACCTACGTCTGACTGTACAATAGAAAGGATACTAAAGAGTAGCCTTAGTTCTTGAGTCATTATTCTCTGTTATTATAATGAATGTTATTATTTAGAGTTCCCCTCACTTTGAAAGGCACGCCTCGATACTGGACCTACGTGTGACTATACAATAGAAAGAGTACCATAAGATAGCCTTAGTTCATGAGTCATTATTCTCTGTTATTATAATGAAAGTTATTATTTGGAGTTCCCCTCACTTTGAAAGTCACGCCTCGATACTGGACCTACGTCTGACTGTACAATAGAAAGGGTACTAAAGAGTAGCCTTAGTTCTTGAGTCATTATTCTCTATTATTATAATGAAAGTTATTATTTAGAGTTCCTCTCACTTTGAAAGTCGCGCCTCGCTGCTGGACCTACGTCTGACTGTACAATAAAAAGAATACTAAAGAGTAGCCTTAGTTCTTGAGTCATTATTCTCTGTTATTATAATGAAAGTTATTATTTGGAGTTTCCCTCAGTTTGAAAGTCACGCCTCGCTACTGGACCTACGTCTGACTATGCAATAGAAAGAGCACTGAAGAGTAGACTTAGTTCTTGAGTCATTATTCTGTGTTATTATAATGAAAGTTATTATGTGGTGTTCCCCTCACTTTGAAAGTCACCCCTCGCTACTTGACCTACGTCTGACTATACAATAGAAAGAGCACTGAAGAGTAGCCTTAGTTCTTGAGTCATTATTCTGTGTTATTATAATGAAAGTTATTATTTGGAGTTCCTCTTACTTTGAAAGTCACGCCTCGCTACTTGACCTACGTCTGACTATACAATAGAAAGGGCACTGAAGAGTAGACTTAGTTCTTGAGTCATTATTCTGTGTTATTATAATGAAAGTTATTATTTGGAGTTCCCCTCACTTTGAAAGTCACGCCTCGATACTGGTACTACGTCTGACTGAACAATAGAAAGGGTACTAAAGAGTAGCCTTAGTTCTTGAGTCATTATTCTCTGTTATTATAATGAAAGTTATTATTTAGAGTTCCTCTCACTTTGAAAGGCACGCCTCCGATACTGGACCTACGTGTGACTATACAATATAAAGTGTACTGAAGAGTAGCCTTAGTTCTTGAGTCATTATTCTCTGTTATTATAATGAAAGCTATTATTTGGAGTTCCCCTCACTTTGAAAGTCACTCCTCGATACTGGACCTACGTCTGACTATACAATAGAAAGAGCACTGAAGAGTAGACTTAGTTCTTGAGTCATTATTCTGTGTTATTATAATGAAAGTTATTATTTGGAGTTCCCCTCACTTTGAAAGTCACGCCTCGCTACTGGACCTACGTCTGACTATACAATAGAAAGGATACTAAAGAGTAGGCTTAGTTCTTGAGTCATTATTCTCTGTTATTATAATGAAAGTTATTATTTGGAGTTCCCCTCACTTTGAAAGTCACGCCTCGCTACTGGACCTACGTCTGACTATACAATAGAAAGAGCACTGAAGAGTAGACTTAGTTCTTGAGTCATTATTCTGTGTTATTATAATGAAAGTTATTATTTGGAGTTCCCCTCACTTTGAAAGTCACGCCTTGCTACTGGACCTACGTCTGACTATACAATAGAAAGAGCACTGAAGAGTAGACTTAGTTCTTGAGTCATTATTCTCTGTTATTATAATGAAAGTTATTATTTGCAGTTCCCCTCACTTTGAAAGTCACACCTCGCTACTTGACCTACATCTGACTATACAATAGAACGAGCACTGAAGAGTAGACTTAGTTCTTGAGTCATTATTCTGTGTTATTATAATGAAAGTTATTATTTGGTGTTCCCCTCACTTTGGAAGTCACGCCTCGATACTGGACCTACGTCTGACTATACAATAGAAAGTATACTAAAGAGTAGCCTTAGTTCTTAAGTCATTATTCTCTGTTGTTATAATGAACGTTATTATTTGGAGTCCCCTCGCTTTGAAAGTCACACCTTGCCAATGGACCTTCGTCTGACTATACAATAGAAAGAGTACTAAAGAGTAGCCTTAGTTCTTGAGTCATTATTCTCTGTTATTATAATGAAAGTTTTTATTTGGGGTTCCCCTCACCTTGAAAGTCACGCCTCGCTACTGGACCTACTTGTGACTATAGAATAGAAAGAATACTAAAGAGTAGCCTTAGTTCATGAGTCATTCTCTGTTATTATAATGAAAGTTATTATTTGGAGTTCCCCTCACTTTGAAAGTCACGCCTCGCTACTGGACCTACGTGTGACTTTGCAATAGAAAGAGTACTAAAGAGTAGCCTTAGTTCTTGAGCAATTATTCTCTGTTATGACAATGAAAGTTATTGTTTGGAGTTCCCCTCACTTTGAAAGTCACGCCTCGCTACTGGACCTACGTGTAACTGTACAATAGAAAGGATACTTTGACTATGTGGGTTCGTGAAATGAAAAGTCCAATTGCACAAACTCAAAATGTTCTTTATTTTCACCGACTTAGAGTTGAACACTTGCCAATTACACAGAATTACGTAATGCACACAATTACGATTCATCAGTTCGTCCGTTGCAATTTCACTTGCACTCGTAATTACGTACAATCCTCCGATGCACACACACAGTCTTCTCGTCGTACACTAGCACTGCATTCCTACGCCAAGAACTAACTAACTCCTCTTGCCCGTCGTGTTGCTTATATAGGGTCAGCTAGCCGATCTGGAAGGTTCTAAATTAGATGAAATTTCCCGTAAGTTCGAGAACACAGGTGGGACAGAAAGAGACAGGTCAGTGGTGTTTTTTTCCCAGCCACCCCTTGTCACCACTATAAGACAAATGAGGGGGGCGGCGCGGCAACCGCCGAACCTTTGCTGCTTGCCCGCTCTATAGGGTGTTGCGACGTTCCGGTGACACTGCTCCCTTCTCAAAGCGGGTCGTCGCGAACAGCACCATCGTAGCGTGCCTGGCGATCCAGGTGTACCACCAACATCTTCCCTCGGGGAACCATCTGGATGCGGTAGACGACGTCGTTAATCCTCCTCACCACCTGGTACGGTCTTGCCATGGCTGCTGGAGCTTCGGGCAGCGTCCCTTATTCCGGGTAGGGCGGTAGAACCTGACCAGGTAACCTTGCTGGAACCCTTGGCTGTTGGCTTGCCTTTCATACCAAGTCTTCATGCAGTCGCTCGCCTTCTGGATGTTCTGGCGAGCCATCTCGTGCATGTCGTGGAGATGGTCCACCAAGTTCTCCACATTCTCGGTCGCTGGATGTCTCGCTTCTGGAGCAATGTCAACGGCGAGACGTTCGAATGGCGCTCCGACGTTGTACTGCTGCACGCGACCCCGGCTCCTAGTCTGGGGGCCGCGAATCGCCGTGCACACGTGAAACTGACGGCAGGATCTCTCAGCATCTGCTCGCAGCCTCAGCCAGTAGTAGCGCTGCCGTAGTTTGTCAATCGTTCGGTTCGCTCCCAGGTGTCCTCCTGAAGTACCGACGTGCACTTCTTCCAAGACTTCCGGTACCTTACTCCGGGGAAGTACCAACTGTTCTCTCTGCGTCTTCCCATCGGGTGACTCCCATACCCGGAGCAGCACGCCCTCTCTGGTCTTCAGCGAGTCCCATTGGGCCCAGTACGACTTGTAGGTGGCGCTCCTCGGTGCGATGTCCTCGCAGGTTAGTCTCGTCCCTGCCTCCACTTCCCTTAAGAGTGGCCCCAAGTCTGCGTCCGCCAGCTGCTCCCTCCTCAGGCCTGCGCTATCCCAGCCGTCCGCAGGCACTGCCGTGACTACACGGACTGCTGCGGCACGCTCCTGCTCCTCCACTCTTGTGCACTGGCCGCACTCTTCTGGACAGGGTGCTCGGGACATGGCGTCATCGTTACCGTGGCTCTTCCCTCTACGATGTTCCGAGGTGAAGTCGTACTCCTGCAGCCTCTGGACCCAACCTGCTCTCTGGCCTTCTGGTCGCGCCGTCACCATCACCTCGCTTCTCGCGGGACCAACCACGTCTTCGTTCAAGTCGACCCTGCAGATTCCAAGGCGCTCTTCGGCCTGACGGAGTATAACCTCTTCTCCGTTGAGCCGCAGGACCTTCCTGCCGACGTCGACCGTCGCCTCGTGGGTCCTGAGGGCACCCAGTCCCAGAATCACCTCCTCAGCCACCTTTGCGTCGAACACCCACAGACGCACGGCACTCCGCCCCAAGGTCATCTCCAGCAGGGCCTCCTTCTCCACAGGCAAGGTGTCGCCCGATGCCGTGACAAGCTCGTATGGTCGGCTTGGCTATCTTGTCGGCAAACCCTTCGCCACGTCAGGTCTGATGATGGACACGGCTACCCCAGTGTCCAACAGCACGCGGCACGGCTTCCCTCTCACCCACCCGCCCGCGATGAGGCTGTCATCTATACGCCTGCTGACGACGCGCAGTGTCACTCGAGGGGATGGTGGTAATGTCGCCGACGTGTCGCTCTCCACGCCGGGCCTTATTCGTTCTTCCAGCTGCTCTTCCTGGTGTGGGGAGTCTCTCTGCAGGTGTCCGGTCTGTCCACACCACCAACACAGGCCACTATGTTTTCGCCGGCGTCCCTCAGCTGGTCTTCTGTCTCCGGCGTAGCGGACACTCCTCGTTCTAGACGTCGGGATAGATGTTACCTTGGCCGCCTCCATCCTTAATGCCGCTGTCAGCGCCTCATGGATGGTTTTATAATCGCCGAGCATTAGGCGCTGACGAATCTCCGTGTCCCGTACCCCGTCGACAAAGCTGTAGGCGGCTTCCTGGGATACGAACTCCAGTGGCAGGTCAACCAAGGCCTTGCTAGCCAGCTGCTCAATCGCTATGGCGAACTCCTGCAGCGTCTCCCCCGGCTGCTGCGACCTTGCCTTTAGCTGGCTGCGGTATGCCGCGGCTAAGCGGTGGTTCTCGAAGCGATTCTCCAGGGCCTCCCTGATGTCCTTGGGCGCCGCCGTCGTCTGCACCGCGTTTAGGATTTCCGCGGCCCGTCCCTGGAGGCTGGCTACTAACTGTGTGGCCTCCTCATCCGGTGACCGTCTGTTGTGCTTGGCCACTGTGTCGAACTGGTGGCGGAAGACCTCGAATGTTGACGCGCCGTCATATTTCGGAGGTTTGACGCGCGCCGATGTTGTGTCGCGTCCCGGTGCGTCGGCCTTCAAATCCTTCAGTCTCCTGCCGACGACGTCCTCCACCATGGCGTTCAGGGACTTGACGCTGCTGTCGGCCTTTCTCTCCACATTGTTTACGCGGTTCGCGAGGCCTTCGACTTCTTCAACCATGGCGTTCAGGTACTTGGCCTTATTGTCGGCCTTTTCCTCTAGGTCATTGAAGCGGTTCGCCAGGTCCTCGACGTGCTCGTCCACTTGGACCATCCGCTTGTCCAGCTCCGTCACGTAATCCCTCACACTGGACAACTGTTCCACAAATTTGGCGGCGAGGACCTCGTTCGCCTCCTTCATTTCCGTGGCCAGACTGTCGTTCGCTGCCTTCATTTCTGTGGTCAATTCGCTCTTTATTTCTTCCATCTTCTCGGTGATGTTGTCGTTGGCCGTCTTCATTAGTTTCAACTCTGCGGCCAGGTTGTTATTTGTAGTCTCCAGCTTCGCGGCCAGGAAGTTATTTGCCGCTTCCGTTTTTGCCGCGAGGTTTTCATTTGCCGTCTTCATTTCCGAGGTCAGTTCTGCCTTCATTTCCATCATCTTCTCCAACATCTTTTCCAATGCCGGGTCCATATTTGTAATGTTCGGTGATGCTGTTGTCCCGCTTCCTGACACCAGTGTGACTTTGTGGGTTCGTGAAATGAAAAGTCCAATTGCACCACTCAAAAAGGTTCTTTATTTCCACCGACTTACAGTTAAACTCTTGCCAATTACACAGAATCACCTAATGCACACAATGACGATTCACCAGTTCGTCCGTTAGAACTTCACTTGCACTCATAATTACGTATAATCCTCCGATGCACTCACACAGTCTTCTCGTCGTACACTAGCACTGCATTCTTACGCCTAGAAATGACTAACTCCTCTTGCCCGACGTGTTGCTTATATAAGGTCAGCTTGCCGATCTGGAAGGTTCTAGATTAGATGAAATATCCCGTAAGTTCGAGAACACTGGTGGGAGAGAAAGAGACGGCGCTGTGATGCTTTTTCCCAGCCACCCGTTGTCACCACTATAAGAAAAGTGAGGGGGGGGGGGCGCGGCGACCGCCGACCCTCTCCTGCTTGCCCGCTCTATAGGGTGTTCCGACGTTAGGGTGACAATACTGAAGAGTAGCCTTAGTTCTTTGATTCATTATTCTCTGTTACTATAATGAAAGTTATTATTTGGAGTTCCCGACACTATGAAAGTCACGCCTCGCCACTGGACCTACGTCTGATTATACAATAGAAAGAATACTAAAGAGTAGCCTTAGTTCTTGAGTCATTATTTTCTGTTATTATAATGAAAGTTTTTATTTGGAGTTCCCCTCACTTTGAAAGTCACACCTCGTTACTGGACCTACGTCTGACTATACAATAGAAAGAGTACTAAAGAGTAGCCTTAGTTCTTGAGTCATTATTCTCTGTTATTATAATGAAAGTTATTATTTGGTGTTCCCCTCACTTTGAAAGTCACACCTCGCCACTGGACCTACGTCTGACTATACAATAGAAAGAACACTAAAGATTAGCCTTAGTTCTTGAGTCATTATTCTCTGTTATTATAATGAAAGTTATTATTTGGAGTTCCCCTCACTTTGAAAGTCACGCCTCGCTACTGGAACTACGTCTGACTATAAAATAGAAAGGGCACTGAAGAGTAGACTTAGTTCTTGAGTCATTATTCTGTGTTATTATAATGAAAGTTATTCTTTGCAGTTCCCCTCACTTTGAAAGTCACGCCTCGCTACTGGACCTACGTCTGACTATACAATAGAAAGAGCACTGAAGAGTAGACTTAGTTCTTGAGTCATTATTCTGTGGTATTATAATGAAAGTTATTAATTGGAGTTCCCCTCACTTTGAAAGTCACGCCTCGATACTGGACCTACGTCTGACTATACAATAGAAAGAGCACTGAAGAGTAGACTTAGTTCTTGAGCCATTATTCTGTGTTATTATAATGAAAGTTATTATTTGGTGTTCCCCTCACTTTGAAAGTCACGCCTCGCTTCTTGACCTACGTCTGACTATACAATAGAAAGAGTACTAATGAGTAGCCTTAGTTTTTGAGTCATTATTCTCTGTTATTATAATGAAAGTTATTATTTATAGTTCCCCTCACTTTGAAAGTCACGCCTCGCTACTGGATTTACGTCTCACTGTAAAATAGAAAGAATACTAAAGAGTAGCCTTAGTTCTTGAGTCATTATTCTCTGTTATTATAATGAAAGTTATTATTTAGAGTTCCCCTCACCTTGAAAGTCACCCCTGGCTACTGGACCTACGTGTGACTATACAATAGAAAGAGCACTGAAGAGTAGCCTTAGTTCTTGAGTCATTATTCTCTGTTATTATAATGAAAGTTATTATTTGGAGTTCCGCTCACTTTGAAAGTCACGCCTCGATACTGGACCTACGTTTGACAGTAAAATAGAAAGAGTACTAAAGAGTAGCCTTAGTTCTTGAGTCATTATTCTCTATTATTATAATGAAAGTTATTATTTAGAGTTCCTCTCACTTTGAAAGTCGCGCCTCACTGCTGGACCGACGTCTGACTGTACAATAAAAAGAATACTAAAGAGTAGCCTTAGGTCTTGAGTCATTATTCTCTGTTATTATAATGAAAGTTATTATTTGGAGTTTCCCTCACTTTGAAAGTCACGCCTCGCTACTGCACCTACGTCTGACTATACAATAGAAAGAGCACTGAAGAGTAGACTTAGTTCTTGAGTCATTATTCTCTGTTATTATAATGAAAGTCATTATTTGGAGTTCCCCTCACTTTGAAAGTAACAACTCGCTACTGGACCTACGTCTGACTGTACAATAGAAAGGATACTAAAGAGTAGCCTTAGTTCTTGAGTCATTATTCTCTGTTATTATAATGAATGTTATTATTTAGAGTTCCCCTCACTTTGAAAGGCACGCCTCGATACTGGACCTACGTGTGACTATACAATAGAAAGAGTACCATAAGATAGCCTTAGTTCTTGAGACACTATTCTTTGTTATTATAATGAAAGTTATTATTTGGAGTTCCCCTCACTTTGAAAGTCACGTCTCGATACTGGACCTACGTCTGACTGTACAATAGAAAGAGTACTAAAGAGTAGCCTTAGTTCTTGAGTCATTATTCTCTATTATTATAATGAAAGTTATTATTTAGAGTTCCTCTCACTTTGAAAGTCGCGCCTCGCTGCTGGACCTACGTCTGACTGTACAATAAAAAGAATACTAAAGAGTAGCCTTAGGTCTTGAGTCATTATTCTCTGTTATTATAATGAAAGTTATTATTTGGAGTTTCCCTCACTTTGAAAGTCACGCCTCGCTACTGTACCTACGTCTGACTATACAATAGAAAGAGCACTGAAGAGTAGACTTAGTTCTTGAGTCATTATTCTGTGTTATTATAATGAAAGTTATTATTTGGTGTTCCCCTCACTTTGAAAGTCACCCCTTGCTACTTGACTATGTCTGACTATACAATAGAAAGAGCACTGAACAGTAGCCTTAGTTCTTGAGTCATTATTCTGTGTTATTATAATGAAAGTTATTATTTGGAGTTCCCCTCACTTTGGAAGTCACGCCTCGCTACTTGACCTACGTCTGACTATACAATAGAAAGAGCACTGAAGAGTAGACTTAGTTCTTGAGTCATTATTCTGTGTTATTATAATGAAAGTTATTATTTGGAGTTCCCCTCACTTTGAAAGTCACGCCTCGATACTGGACCTACGTGTGACTCTACAATAGAAAGAGTACCATAAGATAGCCTTAGTTCTTGAGTCATTATTCTCTGTTGTTATAATGAAAGTTATTATTTGGAGTTCCCCTCACTTTGAAAGTCACCCCTCGCTACTTGACTATGTCTGACTATACAATAGAAAGAGCACTGAACAGTAGCCTTAGTTCTTGAGTCATTATTCTGTGTTATTATAATGAAAGTTATTATTTGGAGTTCCCCTCACTTTGAAAGTCACGCCTCGCTACTTGACCTACGTCTGACTATACAATAGAAAGAGCACTGAAGAGTAGACTTAGTTCTTGAGTCATTATTCTGTGTTATTATAATGAAAGTTATTATTTGGAGTTCCCCTCACTTTGAAAGTCACGCCTCGATACTGGACCTACGTCTGACTGAACAATACAAAGAGTACTAAAGAGTAGCCTTAGTTGTTGAGTCATTATTCTCTATTATTATAATGAAAGTTATTATTTGGAGTTCCTCTCACTTTGAAAGGCACGCCTCGATACTGGACCTACGTGTGACTATACAGTATAAAGAGTACTGAAGAGTAGCCTTGGTTCTTGAGTCATTATTCTCTGTTATTATAATGAAAGTTATTATTTGGAGTTCCCCTCACTTTGAAAGCCGCGCCTCGCTGCTGGACCTACGTCTGACTGTACAATAAAAAGAATACTAATGAGTAGCCTTAGGTCTTGAGTCATTATTCTCTGTTATTATAATGAAAGTTATTATTTGGAGTTCCCCTCACTTTGAAAGTCACGCCTCGCTACTGGACCTACGTCTGACTATACAATAGAAAGAGCACTGAAGAGTAGACTTAGTTCTTGAGTCATTATTCTGTGTTATTATAATGAAAGTTATTATTTGGTGTTCCCCTCACTTTGAAAGTCACGCCTCGCTACATGACCTACGTCTGACTATACAATAGAAAGAGCACTGAAGAGTAGACTTAGTTCTTGAGTCGTTATTCTGTGTTATTATAATGAAAGTTATTATTTGGAGTTCCCCTCACTTTGAAAGTCACGCCTCGATACTGGACCTACGTGTGACTCTACAATAGAAAGAGTACCATAAGATAGCCTTAGTTCTTGAGTCATTATTCTCTGTTGTTATAATGAAAGTTATTATTTGGAGTTCCCCTCACTTTGAAAGTCACGCCTCGATACTGGACCTACGTCTGACTGAACAATAGAAAGGGTACTAAAGAGTAGCCTTAGTTCTTGAGTCATAATTCTCTATTATTATAATGAAAGTTATTATTTAGAGTTCCTCTCACTTTTAAAGGCACGCCTCGATACTGGACCTACGTGTGACTATACAATATAAAGATTACTGAAGAGTAGCCTTAGTTCTTGAGTCATTATTCTCTGTTATTATAATGAAAGTTATTATTTGGAGTTCCCCTCACTTTGAAAGTCACGCCTCGATACTGGACCTACGTCTGACTGTACAACAGAAAGAGTACTAAAGAGTAGCCTTAGTTCTTGAGTCATTATTCTCTATTATTATACTGAAAATTATTATTTGATGTTCCCCTCACTTTGAAAGTCACGCCTCGCTACTGGACCTACGTCTGACTATACAATAGAAAGAGCACTGAAGAGTAGACTTAAATCTTGAGTCATTATTCTGTGTTATTATAATGAAAGTTATTATTTGGAGTTCCCCTCACTTTGAAAGTCACGCCTCGCTACTGGACCTACGTCTGACTATACAATAGAAAGGGCACTGAAGAGTAGACTTAGTTCTTGAGTCATTATTCTGTGTTATTATAATGAAAGTTATTATTTGGAGTTCCCCTCACTTTGAAAGTCACGCCTCGCTTCTTGACCTACGTCTGACTATACAATAGAAAGGGCACTGAAGAGTAGACTTAGTTCTTGAGTCATTATTCTGTGTTATTATAATGAAAGTTATTATTTGGAGTTCCCCTCACTTTGAAAGTCACGCCTCGATACTGGACCTACGTCTGACTATACAATAGAAAGAGCACTGAAGAGTAGACTCAGTTCTTGAGTCATTATTCTCTGTTATTATAATGAAAGTTATTATTTGCAGTTCCCCTCACTTTGAAAGTCACACCTCGCTACTTGACCTACGTCTGACTATACAATAGAAAGAGCACTGAAGAATAGACTTAGTTCTTGAGTCATTATTCTGTGTTATTATAATGAAAGTTATTATTTGGTGTTCCCCTCACTTTGAAAGTCACGCCTCGCTTCTTGACCTACGTCTGACTATACAATAGAAAGAGTACTAAAGAGTAGCCTTAGTTCTTGAGTCATTATTGTCTGTTATTATAATGAAAGTTATTATTTATAGTTCCCCTCACTTTGAAAGTCACGCCTCGCTACTTGATCTACGTCTCACTGTAAAAGAAAAAGAAAACTAGAGTAGCCTTAGTTCTTGAGTCATTATTCTCTGTTATTATAATGAAAGTTATTATTTATAGTTCCCCTCACCTTGAAAGTCACTCTTTGCTACTGGACCTACGTGTGACTATACAATAGAAAGGATACTTAAGAGTAGGCTTAGTTCTTGAGTCATTATTCTCTGTTATTACAATGAAAGTCATTATTTGGAGTTCCCCTCACTTTGAAAGTCACAACTCGCTACTGGACCTACGTCTGACTGTACAATAGAAAGGATACTAAAGAGTAGCCTTAGTTCTTGAGTCATTATTCTCTGTTATTATAATGAATGTTATTATTTAGAGTTCCCCTCACTTTGAAAGGCACGCCTCGATACTGGACCTACGTGTGACTATACAATAGAAAGAGTACCATAAGATAGCCTTAGTTCATGAGTCATTATTCTCTGTTATTATAATGAAAGTTATTATTTGGAGTTCCCCTCACTTTGAAAGTCACGCCTCGATACTGGACCTACGTCTGACTGTACAATAGAAAGAGTACTAAAGAGTAGCCTTAGTTCTTGAGTCATTCTCTATTATTATAATGAAAGTTATTATTTAGAGTTCCTCTCACTTTGAAAGTCGCGCCTCGCTGCTGGACCTACGTCTGACTGTACAATAAAAAGAATACTAAAGAGTAGCCTTAGTTCTTGAGTCATTATTCTCTGTTATTATAATGAAAGTTATTATTTGGAGTTTCCCTCAGTTTGAAAGTCACGCCTCGCTACTGGACCTACGTCTGACTATGCAATAGAAAGAGCACTGAAGAGTAGACTTAGTTCTTGAGTCATTATTCTGTGTTATTATAATGAAAGTTATTATGTGGTGTTCCCCTCACTTTGAAAGTCACCCCTCGCTACTTGACCTACGTCTGACTATACAATAGAAAGAGCACTGAAGAGTAGCCTTAGTTCTTGAGTCATTATTCTGTGTTATTATAATGAAAGTTATTATTTGGAGTTCCTCTTACTTTGAAAGTCACGCCTCGATACTGGACCTACGTCTGACTGTACAATAGAAAGAGTACTAAAGAGTAGCCTTAGTTCTTGAGTCATTCTCTATTATTATAATGAAAGTTATTATTTAGAGTTCCTCTCACTTTGAAAGTCGCGCCTCGCTGCTGGACCTACGTCTGACTGTACAATAAAAAGAATACTAAAGAGTAGCCTTAGTTCATGAGTCATTATTCTCTGTTATTATAATGAAAGTTATTATTTGGAGTTCCCCTCACTTTGAAAGTCACGCCTCGATACTGGACCTACGTCTGACTGTACAATAGAAAGAGTACTAAAGAGTAGCCTTAGTTCTTGAGTCATTCTCTATTATTATAATGAAAGTTATTATTTAGAGTTCCTCTCACTTTGAAAGTCGCGCCTCGCTGCTGGACCTACGTCTGACTGTACAATAAAAAGAATACTAAAGAGTAGCCTTAGTTCTTGAGTCATTATTCTCTGTTATTATAATGAAAGTTATTATTTGGAGTTTCCCTCAGTTTGAAAGTCACGCCTCGCTACTGGACCTACGTCTGACTATGCAATAGAAAGAGCACTGAAGAGTAGACTTAGTTCTTGAGTCATTATTCTGTGTTATTATAATGAAAGTTATTATGTGGTGTTCCCCTCACTTTGAAAGTCACCCCTCGCTACTTGACCTACGTCTGACTATACAATAGAAAGAGCACTGAAGAGTAGCCTTAGTTCTTGAGTCATTATTCTGTGTTATTATAATGAAAGTTATTATTTGGAGTTCCTCTTACTTTGAAAGTCACGCCTCGCTACTTGACCTACGTCTGACTATACAATAGAAAGAGCACTGAAGAGTAGACTTAGTTCTTGAGTCATTATTCTGTGTTATTATAATGAAAGTTATTATTTGGAGTTCCCCTCACTTTGATAGTCACGCCTCGATACTGGTACTACGTCTGACTGAACAATAGAAAGGGTACTAAAGAGTAGCCTTAGTTCTTGAGTCATTATTCTCTGTTATTATAATGAAAGTTATTATTTAGAGTTCCTCTCACTTTGAAAGGCACGCCTCCGATACTGGACCTACGTGTGACTATACAATATAAAGTGTACTGAAGAGTAGCCTTAGTTCTTGAGTCATTATTCTCTGTTATTATAATGAAAGCTATTATTTGGAGTTCCCCTCACTTTGAAAGTCACTCCTCGATACTGGACCTACGTCTGACTGTACAATAGAAAGAGTACTAAAGAGTAGCCTTAGTTCTTGAGTCATTATTCTCTATTATTATAATGAAAGCTATTATTTGATGTTCCCCTCACTTTGAAAGTCACGCCTCGCTACTGGACCTACGTCTGACTATACAATAGAAAGAGCACTGAAGAGTAGACTTAGTTCTTGAGTCATTATTCTGTGTTATTATAATGAAAGTTATTATTTGGAGTTCCCCTCACTTTGAAAGTCACGCCTCGCTACTGGACCTACGTCTGACTATACAATAGAAAGGATACTAAAGAGTAGGCTTAGTTCTTGAGTCATTATTCTCTGTTATTATAATGAAAGTTATTATTTGGAGTTCCCCTCACTTTGAAAGTCACGCCTCGCTACTGGACCTACGTCTGACTATACAATAGAAAGAGCACTGAAGAGTAGACTTAGTTCTTGAGTCATTATTCTGTGTTATTATAATGAAAGTTATTATTTGGAGTTCCCCTCACTTTGAAAGTCACGCCTTGCTACTGGACCTACGTCTGACTATACAATAGAAAGAGCACTGAAGAGTAGTCTTAGTTCTTGAGTCATTATTCTCTGTTATTATAATGAAAGTTATTATTTGCAGTTCCCCTCACTTTGAAAGTCACACCTCGCTACTTGACCTACATCTGACTATACAATAGAAAGAGCACTGAAGAGTAGACTCAGTTCTTGAGTCATTATTCTCTGTTATTATAATGAAAGTTATTATTTGGTGTTCCCCTCACTTTGAAAGTCACGCCTCGCTTCTTGACCTACATCTGACTATACAATAGAAAGAGCACTGGAGAGTAGACTTAGTTCTTGAGTCATTTTTCTGTGTTATTATAATGAAAGTTATTATTTGGAGTTCCCCTCACTTTGGAAGTCACGCCTCGATACTGGACCTACGTCTGACTATACAATAGAAAGTATACTAAAGAGTAGCCTTAGTTCTTAAGTCATTATTATCTGTTGTTATAATGAACGTTATTATTTGGAGTCCCCTCGCTTTGAAAGTCACACCTTGCCAATGGACCTACGTCTGACTATACAATAGAAAGAGTACTAAAGAGTAGCCTTAGTTCTTGAGTCATTATTCTCTGTTATTATAATGAAAGTTTTTATTTGGGGTTCCCCTCACCTTGAAAGTCACGCCTCGCTACTGGACCTACTTGTGACTATAGAATAGAAAGAATACTAAAGAGTAGCCTTAGTTCATGAGTCATTCTCTGTTATTATAATGAAAGTTATTACTTGGAGTTCCCCTCACTTTGAAAGTCACACCTCGCTACTGGACCTACGTGTGACTTTGCAATAGAAAGAGTACTAAAGAGTAGCCTTAGTTCTTGAGCAATTATTCTCTGTTATGACAATGAAAGTTATTGTTTGGAGTTCCCCTCACTTTGAAAGTCACGCCTCGCTACTGGACCTACGTGTAACTGTACAATAGAAAGGATACTTTGACTATGTGGGTTCGTGAAATGAAAAGTCCAATTGCACAAACTCAAAATGTTCTTTATTTTCACCGACTTAGAGTTGAACACTTGCCAATTACACAGAATTACGTAATGCACACAATTACGATTCATCAGTTCGTCCGTTGCAATTTCACTTGCACTCGTAATTACGTACAATCCTCCGATGCACACACACAGTCTTCTCGTCGTACACTAGCACTGCATTCCTACGCCAAGAACTAACTAACTCCTCTTGCCCGTCGTGTTGCTTATATAGGGTCAGCTAGCCGATCTGGAAGGTTCTAAATTAGATGAAATTTCCCGTAAGTTCGAGAACACAGGTGGGACAGAAAGAGACAGGTCAGTGGTGTTTTTTTCCCAGCCACCCCTTGTCACCACTATAAGACAAATGAGGGGGGCGGCGCGGCGACCGCCGAACCTTTGCTGCTTGCCCGCTCTATAGGGTGTTGCGACGTTCCGGTGACACTGCTCCCTTCTCAAAGCGGGTCGTCGCGAACAGCACCATCGTAGCGTGCCTGGCGATCCAGGTGTACCACCAACATCTTCCCTCGGGGAACCATCTGGATGCGGTAGACGACGTCGTTAATCCTCCTCACCACCTGGTACGGTCTTGCCATGGCTGCTGGAGCTTCGGGCAGCGTCCCTTATTCCGGGTAGGGCGGTAGAACCTGACCAGGTAACCTTGCTGGAACCCTTGGCTGTTGGCTTGCCTTTCATACCAAGTCTTCATGCAGTCGCTCGCCTTCTGGATGTTCTGGCGAGCCATCTCGTGCATGTCGTGGAGATGGTCCACCAAGTTCTCCACATTCTCGGTCGCTGGATGTCTCGCTTCTGGAGCAATGTCAACGGCGAGACGTTCGAATGGCGCTCCGACGTTGTACTGCTGCACGCGACCCCGGCTCCTAGTCTGGGGGCCGCGAATCGCCGTGCACACGTGAAACTGACGGCAGGATCTCTCAGCATCTGCTCGCAGCCTCAGCCAGTAGTAGCGCTGCCGTAGTTTGTCAATCGTTCGGTTCGCTCCCAGGTGTCCTCCTGAAGTACCGACGTGCACTTCTTCCAAGACTTCCGGTACCTTACTCCGGGGAAGTACCAACTGTTCTCTCTGCGTCTTCCCATCGGGTGACTCCCATACCCGGAGCAGCACGCCCTCTCTGGTCTTCAGCGAGTCCCATTGGGCCCAGTACGACTTGTAGGTGGCGCTCCTCGGTGCGATGTCCTCGCAGGTTAGTCTCGTCCCTGCCTCCACTTCCCTTAAGAGTGGCCCCAAGTCTGCGTCCGCCAGCTGCTCCCTCCTCAGGCCTGCGCTATCCCAGCCGTCCGCAGGCACTGCCGTGACTACACGGACTGCTGCGGCACGCTCCTGCTCCTCCACTCTTGTGCACTGGCCGCACTCTTCTGGACAGGGTGCTCGGGACATGGCGTCATCGTTACCGTGGCTCTTCCCTCTACGATGTTCCGAGGTGAAGTCGTACTCCTGCAGCCTCTGGACCCAACCTGCTCTCTGGCCTTCTGGTCGCGCCGTCACCATCACCTCGCTTCTCGCGGGACCAACCACGTCTTCGTTCAAGTCGACCCTGCAGATTCCAAGGCGCTCTTCGGCCTGACGGAGTATAACCTCTTCTCCGTTGAGCCGCAGGACCTTCCTGCCGACGTCGACCGTCGCCTCGTGGGTCCTGAGGGCACCCAGTCCCAGAATCACCTCCTCAGCCACCTTTGCGTCGAACACCCACAGACGCACGGCACTCCGCCCCAAGGTCATCTCCAGCAGGGCCTCCTTCTCCACAGGCAAGGTGTCGCCCGATGCCGTGACAAGCTCGTATGGTCGGCTTGGCTATCTTGTCGGCAAACCCTTCGCCACGTCAGGTCTGATGATGGACACGGCTACCCCAGTGTCCAACAGCACGCGGCACGGCTTCCCTCTCACCCACCCGCCCGCGATGAGGCTGTCATCTATACGCCGGCTGACGACGCGCAGTGTCACTCGAGGGGATGGTGGTAATGTCGCCGACGTGTCGCTCTCCGCGCCGGGCCTTATTCGTTCTTCCAGCTGCTCTTCCTGGTGTGGGGAGTCTCTCTGCAGGTGTCCGGTCTGTCCACACCACCAACACAGGCCACTATGTTTTCGCCGGCGTCCCTCAGCTGGTCTTCTGTCTCCGACGTAGCGGACACTCCTCGTTCTAGACGTCGGGATAGATGTTACCTTGGCCGCCTCCATCCTTAATGCCGCTGTCAGCGCCTCGTGGATGGTTTTATAATCGCCGAGCATTAGGCGCTGACGAATCTCCGTGTCCCGTACCCCGTCGACAAAGCTGTAGGCGGCTTCCCGGGATACGAACTCCAGTGGCAGGTCAACCAAGGCCTTGCTAGCCAGCTGCTCAATCGCTATGGCGAACTCCTGCAGCGTCTCCCCCGGCTGCTGCGACCTTGCCTTTAGCTGGCTGCGGTATGCCGCGGCTAAGCGGTGGTTCCCGAAGCGATTCTCCAGGGCCTCCCTGATGTCCTTGGGCGCCGCCGTCGTCTGCACCGCGTTTAGGATTTCCGCGGCCCGTCCCTGGAGGCTGGCTACTAACTGTGTGGCCTCCTCATCCGGTGACCGTCTGTTGTGCTTGGCCACTGTGTCGAACTGGTGGCGGAAGACCTCGAATGTTGACGCGCCGTCATATTTCGGAGGTTTGACGCGCGCCGATGTTGTGTCGCGTCCCGGTGCGTCGGCCTTCAAATCCTTCAGTCTCCTGCCGACGACGTCCTCCACCATGGCGTTCAGGGACTTGACGCTGCTGTCGGCCTTTCTCTCCACATTGTTTACGCGGTTCGCGAGGCCTTCGACTTCTTCAACCATGGCGTTCAGGTACTTGGCCTTATTGTCGGCCTTTTCCTCTAGGTCATTGAAGCGGTTCGCCAGGTCCTCGACGTGCTTGTCCACTTGGACCATCCGCTTGCCCAGCTCCGTCACGTAATCCCTCACACTGGCCAACTGTTCCACAAATTTGGCGGCGAGGACCTCGTTCGCCTCCTTCATTTCCGTGGCCAGACTGTCGTTCGCTGCCTTCATTTCTGTGGTCAATTCGCTCTTTATTTCTTCCATCTTCTCGGTGATGTTGTCGTTGGCCGTCTTCATTAGTTTCAACTCTGCGGCCAGGTTGTTATTTGTAGTCTCCAGCTTCGCGGCCAAGAAGTTATTTGCCGCTTCCGTTTTTGCCGCGAGGTTTTCATTTGCCGTCTTCATTTCCGAGGTCAGTTCTGCCTTCATTTCCATCATCTTCTCCAACATCTTTTCCAATGCCGGGTCCATATTTGTAATGTTCGGTGATGCTGTTGTCCCGCTTCCTGACACCAGTGTGACTTTGTGGGTTCGTGAAATGAAAAGTCCAATTGCACCACTCAAAAAGGTTCTTTATTTCCACCGACTTACAGTTAAACTCTTGCCAATTACACAGAATCACCTAATGCACACAATTACGATTCACCAGTTCGTCCGTTAGAACTTCACTAGCACTCATAATTACGTACAATCCTCCGATGCACTCACACAGTCTTCTCGTCGTACACTAGCACTGCATTCTTACGCCTAGAAATGACTAACTCCTCTTGCCCGACGTGTTGCTTATATAAGGTCAGCTTGCCGATTTGGAAGGTTCTAGATTAGATGAAATATCCCGTAAGTTCGAGAACACTGGTGGGAGAGAAAGAGACGGCGCTGTGATGTTTTTTCCCAGCCACCCGTTGTCACCACTATAAGAAAAATGAGGGGGGGGGGCGCGGCGACCGCCGACCCTCTCCTGCTTGCCCGCTCTATAGGGTGTTCCGACGTTAGGGTGACAATACTGAAGAGTAGCCTTAGTTCTTTGATTCATTATTCTCTGTTACTATAATGAAAGTTATTATTTGGAGTTCCCGACACTATGAAAGTCACGCCTCGCCACTGGACCTACGTCTGATTATACAATAGAAAGAATACTAAAGAGTAGCCTTAGTTCTTGAGTCATTATTTTCTGTTATTATAATGAAAGTTTTTATTTGGAGTTCCCCTCACTTTGAAAGTCACACCTCGCCACTGGACCTACGTCTGACTATACAATAGAAAGAACACTAAAGATTAGCCTTAGTTCTTGAGTCATTATTCTCTGTTATTATAATGAAAGTTATTATTTGGAGTTCCCCTCACTTTGAAAGTCACACTGGACCTACGTCTGACTATACAATAGAAAGAATACTAAAGAGTAGACTTAGTTCTTGAGTCATTATTCTCTGTTATTATAATGAAAGTTATTATTTGGAGTTCCCCTCACTTTGAAAGTCACCCCTCGCTACTGGACCTACGTCTGACTGTACAATAGAAAGAATACTAAAGAGTAGCCTTAGTTCTTGAGTCATTATTCTCTGTTATTATAATGAAAGTTATTATTTAGAGCATCCCTCGCTTTGAAAGTCACCCCTCGCTACTGGACCTACGTCTGACTGTACAATAGAAAGAATACTAAAGAGTAGCCTTAGTTCTTGAGTCATTATTCTCTGTTATTATAATGAAAGTTATTATTTAGAGCATCCCTCGCTTTGGAAGTCACCCCTCGCTACTGGACCTACGTCTGACTGTAAAATAGAAAGAATACTAAAGAGTAGCCTTAGTTCTTGAGTCATTATTCTCTGTTATTATAATGAAAGTTATTATTTAGAGCATCCCTCACTTTGAAAGTCACGCCTCGCTACAGGACGTACGTCTGACTGTACAATAGAAAGAGTACTAAGGAGTAGCCTTAGTTCTTGAGTCATTATTCTCTGTTATTACAATGAAAGTTTTTATTTGGAGTTACCCTCACTTTGAAAGTCACGCCTCGCTACTGGACCTACGTCTGACTGTACAATAGAAAGAATACTAAGGAGTAGCCTTAGTTCTTGAGTCATTATTCTCTGTTATTACAATGAAAGTTTTTATTTGGAGTTACCCTCACTTTGAAAGTCACGCCTCGCTACAGGACGTACGTCTGACTGTACAATAGAAAGAGTACTAAGGAGTAGCCTTAGTTCTTGAGTCATTATTCTCTGTTATTACAATGAAAGTTTTTATTTGGAGTTCCCCTCACTTTGAAAGTCACGCCTCGCTACTGGACCTACGTCTGACTGTACAATAGAAAGAATACTAAAGAGAGAAAGAGGTAGACTTTACTCAAAGGAGTGAGATGGCTTGTACCTCTTGTTTAACAAAAACGTTATAAACCTGAGCTGTGTAATGTAGCCAGTAGACATGTAAGCATTGTTTTTATGTGTGTAAATTAGTGTTAAGGATAAGAACACTAATGGATTTAATTTTTGTGTCATTAAATATGAGTAGCTAATTGATTTACCTGGCGTTACGTAGTTGTCCCAAGATTGTGTTTTGTATTGAACGTTGTCGAGTATGGACTCTTCCCTAGTTGTATGATACGCAATATTGCAATTATTAATTTTAGTTTATGCAGTTTGTTTGTACATTTGGGCTTGAAATAATGGTAATCATGAGAAAAGAGGGCAAAATAAAGTAATGTCTTGCCAATTTCAACTGTTTTACAGAATTTTGCTTTTTTTTAACAAAAGAGAACACATTCGAAAATAAATGTCTCTATATTATGTAAAAATGGTGCCTAATTGTTAAGGGGAAGAATGGTAAACAAAGAGGCGCATGTCTGAGGATGTCAGACATTGATTAAAAAGGAAGGCAAATATATAGACCATTACAGGGAGATGGAGACATCGTCAACTCGAACCGTCACGCACAATTCTCCCTAAAGCATAAATCTTACACGTGTACTACCCGTCCTCTCTTCATAACGATCTAAAATCTGCAACATTCGGCTATAATGTGAAATACCAAAATTTTAGTTATTTTAGTTATCAAAGCTGTATAACATACCAGGACACTGTAATCCTGAACTTGATAGCCATAGGATTGTTTTGCCCTTGATATTCTTAGCATTTATGTAGTGTTGGTTAAAGTACACTAACCATGACGGATTCTTGTGCTGTTAGACATTTTGCCGTTCAGGTAAAATCAAGCACGAGAACTCGTGAGGCATAAAAGTCGTACTACTCAACCCAAAACGTACATTTAGAGTTTCGAAATAGCTCAATGGACCTTAACCTCAATAACACAGGTTCGAGTCTCAGTGGGTTTTTTAAAATTTAATTTACGTCCTCCAACTTTGTCATATAGGACGATGAATGAAATGGCTGAAACGATGTTCAAAAGAGACCAGGGTCCATGGAACTTAGAGCTACCCGACATTCGTCTTTCAGATTAAGGGAAAACCCCAGAAAAAACCTTATCCAGGTAACTCAACATAACCGAGATTCGAACGCGAGGCAGACACTCTACCATCTACGCTACCGAGGCGGGCGAGTCTCAGCTTTGTAAATACTTTTGTTATGTCCATCAAAACTGGGAAACCGAATTCACAATAATTTAATTATAAAGTCCCCGAGGGCGTGCATTACCCACGAAGGTCTCCAGTTCGAACACTTGCTTCGTTAGAGGATTCGTGTTCCAGGAATAGAAAAGTGTTCATTCCAGCGCCACAAAATGTAACAATTAGAAACGATATTTTAATAGCACAATAATGATATTAATTAATTCTATTAATTATTCTATTAACTAATAATTCTATGAAATATTCTAATAACCTCACGTTAAACTCTGATAATGTTTTGTGTGTTCAAATGTGTATAACTGCAACTACATATAGGTGTGTTTAAAGAACTATTTAGTTGTAGTTCACCAATAAATAAACAACAAAAAATGTCATACAACACAAATGAAACAATTAAAAGTATAAATCATAACAGCTTTGCGGATAATAATTTCACATTTTGAATATTACACCTAGACAGAGAACTCGAACCATCGTCACAGCAGACCAATAAGGATGGAGTTCCAACTCAGCTATCCAGCTATATTACACACGATGCGATAACATCTATGTGTTTAACATCCATGTAGGACTTCGTAATGGGGTCGAATCTCCCTTCTACAACAAAATGCACACACCACCATCCTATTTGAATTTTATAGCACTCTAAATAATATGTGTTATTTCACAGTAAACAATTACCTTTCTGCACGTTTTGATTTTGGCGTTTGACGGGACGCTAGCTCCAAATAATAATTGTCATTAGAATAACAGAGAATAAAAACACAAAGAACTAGGTCTACTCCTTAGAACTCTTTCTACTGTACAGTCACACGTAGGTCTAGTAGCGAGAGGTAAATTTCAGAGCGAGGAAAGTTCCAAATAGTAATTGTCACTAAAAGAAGAGAGAATAATGACTCAAAGAACTAAAGAAAACTTTAGTAACCTTTCTGCTGTACAGTCACCAGTAGGACCAGTAGCGAGGTGTGACTCTCAAAGTGAGGTAAGCTTCAAAAAGTAATTGTCACTTAAAGAAGAGAGAATAATGACTCAAAGAACTAAGGAAAACTTTAGTACCCTTTCTATTGTACAGCCACAAGTAGGACCAGTAGCGAGACGTGACTTTCAAACCGACGTAAGCTTCAAATAGTAATTGTCACTTAAAGAAGAGAGAATAATGACTCAAAGGACTAAAGAAAACTTTAGTACTCTTTCTATTGTACAGTCACAAGTAGGACCAGTAGCGAGACGTGACTTTCAAACCGACGTAAGCTTCAAATAGTAATTGTCACTAAAAGAAGAGAGAATAATGACTCAAAGGACTAAAGAAAACTTTAGTATTCTTTCTGTTGTACAGTCAAAAGTAGGTCCAGTAGCGAGGCGTGACTTCCAATGTGCCGTGAGCTTCAAATAGTAATTGTCACTAAAAGAAGAGAGAATAATGACTCAAAGAACTAAGGAAAACTTTAGTACCCTTTCTATTGTACAGCCACAAGTAGGACCAGTAGCGAGACGTAACTTTCAAACCGACGTAAGCTTCAAATAGTAATTGTCACTTAAAGAAGAGAGAATAATGACTCAAAGGACTAAAGAAAACTTTAGTACTCTTTCTATTGTACAGTCACAAGTAGGACCAGTAGCGAGACGTGACTTTCAAACCGACGTAAGCTTCAAATAGTAATTGTCACTAAAAGAAGAGAGAATAATGACTCAAAGGACTAAAGAAAACTTTAGTACCCTTTCTATTGTACAGTCACAAGTAGGACCAGTAGCGAGACATGTCTTTCAAACCGACGTAAGCTACAAATAGTAATTGTCACTTAAAGAAGGGAGAATAATGACTCAAAGGACTAAAGAAAACTTTAGTACCCATCTATTGTAAATCACAAGTAGGACCAGTAGAGACACGTGACTTTCAAAGCGACGTAAGCTTCAAATAGTAATTGTCACTAAAAGAAGAGAGAATAATGACTCAAAGGACTAAAGAAAACTTTAGTACCCTTTCTATTGTACAGTCACAAGTAGGACCAGTAGCGAGACGTGACTTTCAAACCGACGTAAGCTTCAAATAGTAATTTTCACTTAAAGAAGGGAGAATAATGACTCAAAGGACTAAAGAAAACTTTAGTACCCATCTATTGTACAGTCACAAGTAGGACCAGTAGCGAGACGTGACTTTCAAACCGACGTAAGCTTCAAATAGTAATTGTCACTTAAAGAAGGGAGAATAATGACTCAAAGGACTAAAGAAAACTTTGGTACCCATCTATTGTACAGTCACAAGTAGGACCAGTAGAGACACGTGACTTTCAAAGCGACGTAAGCTTCAAATAGTAATTGTCACTAAAAGAAGAGAGAATAATGACTCAAAGGACTAAAGAAAACTTTAGTACCCTTTCTATTGTACAGTCACAAGTAGGACCAGTAGCGAGACGTGACTTTCAAACCGACGTAAGCTTCAAATAGTAATTGTCACTTAAAGAAGGGAGAATAATGACTCAAAGGACTAAAGAAAACTTTGGTACCCATCTATTGTACAGTCACAAGTAGGACCAGTAGAGACACGTGACTTTCAAACCGACGTAAGCTTCAAATAGTAATTGTCACTAAAAGAAGAGAGAATAATGACTCAAAGGACTAAAGAAAACTTTAGTACCCTTTCTATTGTACAGTCACAAGTAGGACCAGTAGCGAGACGTGACTTTCAAACCGACGTAAGCTTCAAATAGTAATTGTCACTAAAAGAAGAGAGAATAATGACTCAAAGAACTAAAGAAAACTTTGTTACCCTTTCTATTGTACAGCCACAAGTAGGACCAGTAGCGAGACGTGACGTTCAAAGCGACGTAAGCTTCAAATAGTAATTGTCACTAAAAGAAGAGAGAATAATGACTCAAAGATCTAAGGCTACTCTTTAGTACCCTTTCTATTGTACAGTCACAAGTAGGACCAGTAGCGAGACGTGACTTTCAAACCGAGGTAAGCTTCAAATAGTAATTGTCACTAAAAGAAGAGAGAATAATGACTCAAAGAACTAAAGAAAGCTTTAGTACTTTATCTATTGTACAGTCACAAGTAGGGCCAGTAGAGAGACATGACTTTCAGACCGACGTAAGCTTCAAATAGTAATTGTCACTAAAAGAAGAGAGAATAATGACTCAAAGGACTAAAGAAAACTTTAGTACCCTTTCTATTGTACAGTCACAAGTAGGACCAGTAGCGAGACGTGACTTTCAAACCGACGTAAGCTTCAAATAGTAATTGTCACTCAAAGAAGAGAGAATAATGACTCAAAGAACTAAAGAAAACTTTAGTACCCCTTCTATTGTACAGTCACAAGTAGGACCAGTAGCGAGACATGACTTTCAAACCGACGTAAGCTTCAAATAGTAATTGTCACTTAAAGAATAGAGAATAATGACTCAAAGTACTAAAGAAAACTTTAGTACCCCTTCTATTGTACAGTCACAAGTAGGACCAGTAGAGAGACATGACTTTCAGACCGACGTAAGCTTCAAATAGTAATTGTCACTAAAAGAAGAGAGAATAATGACTCAAAGAACTAAAGAAAACTTTAGTACCCGTTCTATTGTACAGTCACAAGTAGGGCCAGTAGCGAGACATGACTTTCAAACCGACGTAAGCTTCAAATAGTAATTGTCACTAAAAGAAGAGAGAATAATGACTCAAAGGACTAAAGAAAACTTTAGTGTTTTTTCTATTGTACGGTCACAAGTAGTACCAGTAGCGAGACATGACTTTCAAACCGAGGTAAGCTTCAAATAGTAATTGTCACTAAAAGAAGAGAGAATAATGACTCAAAGATCTAAGGCTACTCTTTAGTACCCTTTCTATTGTACAGTCACAAGTAGTACCAGTAGAGAGACATGATTTTCAGACCGACGTAAGCTTCAAATAGTAATTGTCACTCAAAGAAGAGAGAATAATGACTCAAAGAACTAAAGAAAACTTTAGTACCCTTTCTATTGTACAGTCACAAGTAGGACCAGTAGCGAGACATGACTTTCAAACCGACGTAAGCTTCAAATAGTAACTGTCACTAAAAGAAGAGAGAAAAATGACTCAAAGAACTAAAGAAAACTTTAGTACCCTTTCTGTTGTACAGTCACAAGTAGGACCAGTAGCGAGACGTGACTTTCAAACCGACGTAAGCTTCAAATAGTAATTGTCACTAAAAGAAGAGAGAAAAATGACTCAAAGAACTAAAGAAAACTTTAGTACTCTTTCTGTTGTACAGTCACAAGTAGGACCAGTAGCGAGACGTGACTTTCAAAGCGACGTAAGCTTCAAATAGTAATTGACACTTAAAGAAGGGAGAATAATGACTCAAAGGACTAAAGAAACCTTTAGTACCCTTTCTATTGTACAGTCACAGGTAGGACCAGTAGCGAGACGTGACTTTCAAAGCGACGTAAGCTTCAAATAGTAATTGACACTTAAAGAAGGGAGAATAATGACTCAAAGGACTAAAGAAAGCTTAAGTAACCTTTCTGCTGTACAGTCACCAGTAGGACCAGTAGCGAGGTGTAACTTTCAAAGTGACGTAAGCTTCAAATAGTAATTGTCACTAAAAGAAGAGAGAATAATGACTCAAAGGACTAAAGAAAACTTTAGTACCCTTTCTATTGTACAGTCACAAGTAGGACCAGTAGCGAGACGTGACGTTCAAACCGACGTAAGCTGCAAATGGTAACTGTCACTAAAAGAAGAGAGAATAATGACTCAAAGAACTAAAGAAAACTTTAGTACCCTTTCTATTGTACAGTCACAAGTAGGACCAGTAGAGAGACATGACTTTCAGACCGACGTAAGCTTCAAATAGTAATTGTCACTAAAAGAAGAGAGAATAATGACTCAAAGAACTAAAGAAAACTTTAGTACCCGTTCTATTGTACAGTCACAAGTAGGGCCAGTAGCGAGACATGACTTTCAAACCGACGTAAGCTTCAAATAGTAATTGTCACTAAAAGAAGAGAGAATAATGACTCAAAGGACTAAAGAAAACTTTAGTGCTTTTTCTATTGTACGGTCACAAGTAGTACCAGTAGCGAGACATGACTTTCAAACCGAGGTAAGCTTCAAGTAGTAATTGTCACTAAAAGAAGAGAGAATAATGACTCAAAGAACTAAAGAAAACTTTAGTACCCCTTCTATTGTACAGTCACAAGTAGTACCAGTAGAGAGACATGACTTTCAGACCGACGTAAGCTTCAAATAGTAATTGTCACTCAAAGAAGAGAGAATAATGACTCAAAGAACTAAAGAAAACTTTAGTACCCTTTCTATTGTACAGTCACAAGTAGGACCAGTAGCGAGACATGACTTTCAAACCGACGTAAGCTTCAAATAGTAATTGTCACTAAAAGAAGAGAGAATAATGACTCAAAGAACTAAAGAAAACTTTAGTACCCTTTCCATTGTACAGTCACAAGTAGGACCAGTAGCGAGACGTGACTTTCAAAGCGACGTAAGCTTCAAATAGTAATTGTCACTAAAAGAAGAGAGAATAATGACTCAAAGAACTAAAGAAAACTTTAGTACCCTTTCTGTTGTACAGTCACAAGTAGGACCAGTAGCGAGACGTGACTTTCAAAGCGACGTAAGCTTCAAATAGTAATTGTCAGTAAAAGAAGAGAGAATAATGACTCAAAGAACTAAAGAAAACTTTAGTACCCGTTCTATTGTACAGTCACAAGTAGGACCAGTACCTAGACGTGACTTTCAAAGCGACGTAAGCTTCAAATAGTAATTGTCACTAAAAGAAGAGAGAATAATGACTCAAAGAACTAAAGAAAGCTTTAGTACTTTTTCTATTGTACGGTCACAAGTAGTACCGGTAGCGAGACGTGACGTTCAAAGCGACGTAAGCTTCAAATAGTAATTGTCACTAAAAGAAGAGAGAATAATGACTCAAAGAACTAAAGAAAGCTTTAGTACTTTTTCTATTGTACGGTCACAAGTAGGACCAGTAGCGAGACGTGACTTTCAAACCGACGTAAGCTTCAAATAGTAATTGTCACTAAATGAAGAGAGAATAATGACTCAAAGAACTAAAGAAAGCTTTAGTACTTTTTCTATTGTACGGTCACAAGTAGTACCGGTAGCGAGACGTGACGTTCAAACCGACGTAAGCTTCAAATAGTAATTGTCAGTAAAAGAAGAGAGAATAATGACTCAAAGAACTAAAGAAAACTTTAGTACCCTTTCTATTGTACAGTCACAAGTAGGACCAGTAGCGAGACGTGACGTTCAAAGCGACGTAAGCTTCAAATAGTAATTGTCACTAAAAGAAGAGAGAATAATGACTCAAAGAACTAAAGAAAATTTTAGTACCCTTTCTATTGTACAGTCACAAGTAGGACCAGTAGCGAGACGTGACTTTCAAACCGACGTAAGCTTCAAATAGTAATTGTCACTAAAAGAAGAGAGAATAATGACTCAAAGAACTAAAGAAAACTTTAGTACCCTTTCTATTGTACAGTCACAAGTAGGACCAGTAGCGAGACGTGACTTTCAAAGCGACGTAAGCCTCAAATAGTAATTGTCACTAAAAGAAGAGAGAATAATGACTCAAAGAACTAAAGAAAACTTTAGTGCCCGTTCTATTGTACAGTCACAAGTAGGACCAGTAGCGAGACGTGACCTTCAAAGCGACGTAAGCTTCAAATAGTAATTGTCACTAAAAGAAGAGAGAATAATGACTCAAAGAACTAAAGAAAGCTTTAGTACTTTCTCTATTGTACGGTCACAAGTAGTACCGGTAGCGAGACGTGACGTTCAAAGCGACGTAAGCTTCAAATAGTAATTGTCACTAAAAGAAGAGAGAATAATGACTCAAAGAACTAAAGAAAGCTTTAGTACTTTTTCTATTGTACGGTCACAAGTAGGACCAGTAGCGAGACGTGACTTTCAAACCGACGTAAGCTTCAAATAGTAATTGTCACTAAAAGAAGAGAGAATAATGACTCAAAGAACTAAAGAAAGCAATAGTACTTTTTCTATTGTACGGTCACAAGTAGTACCGGTAGCGAGACGTGACTTTCAAACCGACGTAAGCTTCAAATAGTAATTGTCACTAAAAGAAGAGAGAATAATGACTCAAAGAACTAAAGAAAACTTTAGTACCCTTTCTATTGTACAGTCACAAGTAGGACCAGTAGCGAGACGTGACTTTCAAACCGACGTAAGCTTCAAATAGTAATTGTCACAAAAATAAGAGAGAATAATGACTCAATGAACTAAGGCTACTCTTTAGTACCCTTTCTATTGTACAGTCACAAGTAGGACCAGTAGCGAGACGTGACTTTCAAACCGACGTAAGCTTCAAATAGTAACTGTCACTAAAAGAAGAGAGAAAAATGACTCAAAGAACTGAAGAAAACTTTAGTACCCTTTCTGTTGTACAGTCACAAGTAGGACCAGTAGCGAGACGTGACTTTCAAACCGACGTAAGCTTCAAATAGTAATTGTCACTAAAAGAAGAGAGAAAAATGACTCAAAGAACTAAAGAAAACTTTAGTACCCTTTCTGTTGTACAGTCACAAGTAGGACCAGTAGCGAGACGTGACTTTCAAAGCGACGTAAGCTTCAAATAGTAATTGACACTTAAAGAAGGGAGAATAATGACTCAAAGGACTAAAGAAAACTTTAGTACCCTTTCTATTGTACAGTCACAAGTAGGACCAGTAGCGAGACGTGACTTTCAAAGCGACGTAAGCTTCAAATAGTAATTGACACTTAAAGAAGGGAGAATAATGACTCAAAGGACTAAAGAAAGCTTTAGTAACCTTTCTGCTGTACAGTCACCAGTAGGACCAGTAGCGAGGTGTGACTTTCAAAGTGACGTAAGTTTCAAATAGTAATTGTCACTAAAAGAAGAGAGAATAATGACTCAAAGGACTAAAGAAAACTTTAGTACCCTTTCTATTGTACAGTCACAAGTAGGACCAGTAGCGAGACGTGACGTTCAAACCGACGTAAGCTTCAAATATTAACTGTCACTAAAAGAAGAGAGAATAATGACTCAAAGGACTAAAGAAAACTTTAGTACCCTTTCTATTGTACAGTCACAAGTAGGACCAGTAGCGAGACGTGACGTTCAAACCGACGTAAGCTTCAAATGGTAACTGTCACTAAAAGAAGAGAGAATAATGACTCAAAGGACTAAAGAAAACTTTAGTACCCTTTCTATTGTACAGTCACAAGTAGGACCAGTAGCGAGACGTGACGTTCAAACCGACGTATGCTTCAAATATTAACTGTCACTAAAAGAAGAGAGAATAATGACTCAAAGGACTTAAGAAAACTTTAGTACCCTTTCTATTGTACAGTCACAAGTAGGACCAGTAGCGAGACGTGACGTTCAAACCGACGTAAGCTTCAAATAGTAACTGTCACTAAAAGAAGAGAGAATAATGACTCAAAGGACTAAAGAAAACTTTAGTACCCTTTCTATTGTACAGTCACAAGTAGGACCAGTAGCGAGACGTGACTTTCAAAGCGACGTAAGCTTCAAATGGTAACTGTCACTAAAAGAAGAGAGAATAATGACTCAAAGAACTAAAGAAAACTTTAGTACCCTTTCTATTGTACAGTCACAAGTAGGACCAGTAGCGAGACGTGACGTTCAAACCGACGTAAGCTTCAAATAGTAACTGTCACTAAAAGAAGAGAGAATAATGACTTAAAGGACTAAAGAAAACTTTAGTACCTTTTCTATTGTACAGTCACAAGTAGGACCAGTAGCGAGACGTGACTTCCAAACCCAGGTAAGCTTCAAATAGTAATTGTCACTAAAAGAAGAGAGAATAATGACTCAAAGGACTAAAGAAAACTTCAGCACCCTTTCTATTGTACAGTCACAAGTAGGACCAGTAGCGAGACGTGACGTTCAAAGCAACGTAAGCTTCAAATAGCAATTGTCACTTAAAGAAGGGAGAATGATGACTCAAGAACTAAAGAAAACTTAAGACCCCTTTCTATTGTACACTCACAAGTAGGACCAGTAGCGAGACGTGACTTTCAAACCGACGTAAGCTTCAAATAGTAATTGTCACTTAAAGAAGGGAGAATAATGACTCAAAGAACTAAAGAAAACTTTAGAACCCTTTCTCTTGTACAGTCACAAGTAGGACCAGTAGCGAGACGTGACTTTCAAACCGACGTAAGCTTCAAATAGTAATTGTCACTTAAAGAAGGGAGAATAATGACTCAAAGAACTAAAGAAAACTTTAGAACCCTTTCTATTGTACACTCACAAGTAGGACCAGTAGCGAGACGTGACTTTCAAACCGACGTAAGCTTCAAATAGTAATTGTCACTTAAAGAAGGGAGAATAATGACTCAAAGAACTAAAGAAAACTTTAGAACCCTTTCTCTTGTACAGTCACAAGTAGGACCAGTAGCGAGACCTGACGTTCAAAGCAACGTAAGCTTCAAATAGCAATTGTCACTTAAAAAAGGGAGAATAATGACTCAAAGAACTAAAGAAAACTTTAGTACCCTTTCTATTGTACAGTCACAAGTAGGACCAGTACCGAGACGTGACTTTCAAACCGACGTAAGCTTCAAATAGTAATTGTCACTTAAAGAAGGGAGAATAATGACTCAAAGGACTAAAGAAAACTTCAGCACCCTTTCTATTGTACAGTCACAAGTAGGACCAGTAGCGAGACGTGACGTTCAAAGCAACGTAAGCTTCAAATAGCAATTGTCACTTAAAGAAGAGAGAATAATGACTCAAAGAACTAAAGAAAACGTTAGTACCCCTTCTATTGTACAGTCACAAGTAGGACCAGTAGAGAGACATGACTTTCAGACCGACGTAAGCTTCAAATAGTAATTGTCACTAAAAGAAGAGAGAATAATGACTCAAAGAACTAAAGAAAACTTTAGTACCCGTTCTATTGTACAGTCACAAGTAGGGCCAGTAGCGAGACATGACTTTCAAACCGACGTAAGCTTCAAATAGTAATTGTCACTAAAAGAATAGAGAATAATGACTCAAAGATCTAAGGCTACTCTTTAGTACCCTTTCTATTGTACAGTCACAAGTAGTACCAGTAGAGAGACATGATTTTCAGACCGACGTAAGCTTCAAATAGTAATTGTCACTCAAAGAAGGGAGAATAATGACTCAAAGAACTAAAGAAAAGTTTAGAACCTTTCTATTGTACAGTCACAAGTAGGACCAGTAGCGAGACGTGACGTTCAAAGCGACGTAAGCTTCAAATAGTAATTGTCACTTAAAGAAGGGAGAATAATGACTCAAAGAACTAAAGAAAAGTTTAGAACCTTTCTATTGTACAGTCACAAGTAGGACCAGTAGCGAGACGTGACGTTCAAACCGACGTAAATTTCAAATAGCAATTGTCACTTAAAGAAGAGAGAATAATGACTCAAAGAACTAAAGAAAACTTTAGTACCCTTTCTATTGTACAGTCACAAGTAGGACCAGTAGCGAGACGTGACTTTCAAAGCGACGTAAGCTTCAAATAGTAATTGACACTTAAAGAAGAGAGAAACATGACTCAAAGGACTAAAGAAAGCTTAAGTAACCTTTCTGCTTGTACAGTCACCAGTAGGACCAGTAGCGAGGTGTGACTTTCAAAGTGACGTAAGCTTCAAATAGTAACTGTCACTAAAAGAAGAGAGAATAATGACTCAAAGAACTAAAGAAAACTTTAGTACTCTTTCTATTGTACAGTCACAAGTAGGACCAGTAGCGAGACGTGACTTTCAAAGCGACGTAAGCTTCAAATAGTAATTGACACTTAAAGAAGAGAGAAACATGACTCAAAGGACTAAAGAAAGCTTAAGTAACCTTTCTGCTGTACAGTCACCAGTAGGACCAGTAGCGAGGTGTGACTTTCAAAGTGACGTAAGCTTCAAATAGTAACTGTCACTAAAAGAAGAGAGAATAATGACTCAAAGAACTAAAGAAAACTTTAGTACCCTTTCTATTGTACAGTCACAAGTAGGACCAGTAGCGAGACGTGACTTCCAAACCGAGGTAAGCTTCAAATAGTAATTGACACTTAAAGAAGAGAGAATAATGACTCAAAGAACTAAAGAAAACTTTAGTACCCTTTCTATTGTACAGTCACAAGTAGGGCCAGTAGCGAGACGTGACTTTCAAAGCGACGTAAGCTTCAAATAGTAATTGACACTTAAAGAAGGGAGAATAATGACTCAAAGGACTAAAGAAAGCTTAAGTAACCTTTCTGCTGTACAGTCACCAGTAGGACCAGTAGCGAGACATGACTTTCAAACCGACGTAAGCTTCAAATACTAATTGTCACTAAAAGAAGAGAGAATAATGACTCAAAGGACTAAAGAAAACTTTAGTGCTTTTTCTATTGTACGGTCACAAGTAGTACCAGTAGCGAGACATGACTTTCAAACCGACGTAAGCTTCAAATAGTAATTGTCACTAAAAGAAGAGAGAATAATGACTCAAAGGACTAAAGAAAACTTTAGTGCTTTTTCTATTGTACGGTCACAAGTAGTACCAGTAGCGAGACATGACTTTCAAACCGACGTAAGCTTCAAATAGTAATTGTCACTAAAAGAAGAGAGAATAATGACTCAAAGGACTAAAGAAAACTTTAGTACCCTTTCTATTGTACGGTCACAAGTAGTACCAGTAGCGAGACATGACTTTCAAACCGACGTAAGCTTCAAATAGTAATTGTCACTAAAAGAAGAGAGAATAATGACTCAAAGGACTAAAGAAAACTTTAGTGCTTTTTCTATTGTACGGTCACAAGTAGTACCAGTAGCGAGACATGACTTTCAAACCGACGTAAGCTTCAAATAGTAATTGTCACTAAAAGAAGAGAGAATAATGACTCAAAGGATTAAAGAAAACTTTAGTGCTTTTTCTATTGTACGGTCACAAGTAGTACCAGTAGCGAAACATGACTTTCAAACCGACGTAAGCTTCAAATAGTAATTGTCACTAAAAGAAGAGAGAATAATGACTCAAAGAACTAAAGAAAACTTTAGTGCTTTTTCTATTGTACGGTCACAAGTAGTACCAGTAGCGAGACATGACTTTCAAACCGACGTAAGCTTCAAATAGTAATTGTCACTAAAAGAAGAGAGAATAATGACTCAAAGGACTAAAGAAAACTTTAGTGCTTTTTCTATTGTACAGTCACAAGTAGGACCAGTAGCGAGACATGACTTTCAAACCGACGTAAGCTTCAAATAGTAATTGTCACTAAAAGAAGAGAGAATAATGACTCAAAGGACTAAAGAAAACTTTAGTGCTTTTTCTATTGTACGGTCACAAGTAGTACCAGTAGCGAGACATGACTTTCAAACCGAGGTAAGCTTCAAATAGTAATTGTCACTAAAAGAAGAGAGAATAATGACTCAAAGAACTAAAGAAAACTTTAGTGCTTTTTCTATTGTACAGTCACAAGTAGTACCAGTAGAGAGACATGACTTTCAGACCGACGTAAGCTTCAAATAGTAATTGTCACTCAAAGAAGAGAGAATAATGACTCAAAGAACTAAAGAAAACTTTGTTACCCTTTCTATTGTACAGTCACAAGTAGGACCAGTAGCGAGACGTGACGTTCAAAGCGACGTAAGCTTCAAATAGTAATTGTCACTAAAAGAAGAGAGAATAATGACTCAAAGATCTAAGGCTACTCTTTAGTACCCTTTCTATTGTACAGTCACAAGTAGGACCAGTAGCGAGACGTGACGTTCAAAGCGACGTAAGCTTCAAATAGTAATTGTCACTAAAAGAAGAGAGAATAATGACTCAAAGATCTAAGGCTACTCTTTAGTACCCTTTCTATTGTACAGTCACAAGTAGGACCAGTAGCGAGACGTGACGTTCAAAGCGACGTAAGCTTCAAATAGTAATTGTCACTAAAAGAAGAGAGAATAATGACTCAAAGATCTAAGGCTACTCTTTAGTACCCTTTCTATTGTACAGTCACAAGTAGGACCAGTAGCGAGACGTGACTTTCAAAGCGACGTAAGCTTCAAATAGTAATTGTCACTAAAAGAAGAGAGAATAATGATTCAAAGATCTAAGGCTACTCTTTAGTACCCTTTCTATTGTACAGTCACAAGTAGGACCAGTAGCGAGACGTGACGATCAAAGCGACGTAAGCTTCAAATAGTAATTGTCACTAAAAGAAGAGAGAATAATGACTCAAAGATCTAAGGCTACTCTTTAGTACCCTTTCTATTGTACATTCACAAGTAGGACCAGTAGCGAGACGTGACTTTCAAACCGAGGTAAGCTTCAAATAGTAATTGTCACTAAAAGAAGAGAGAATAATGACTCAAAGAACTAAAGAAAGCTTTAGTACTTTATCTATTGTACAGTCACAAGTAGGACCAGTAGAGAGACATGACTTTCAGACCGACGTAAGCTTCAAATAGTAATTGTCACTCAAAGAAGAGAGAATAATGACTCAAAGAACTAAAGAAAACTTTAGTACCCCTTCTATTGTACAGTCACAAGTAGGACCAGTAGCGAGACATGACTTTCAAACCGACGTAAGCCTCAAATAGTAATTGTCACTAAATGAAGAGAGAATAATGACTCAAAGAACTAAAGAAAACGTTAGTACCCCTTCTATTGTACAGTCACAAGTAGGACCAGTAGAGAGACATGACTTTCAGACCGACGTAAGCTTCAAATAGTAATTGTCACTAAAAGAAGAGAGAATAATGACTCAAAGAACTAAAGAAAACTTTAGTACCCGTTCTATTGTACAGTCACAAGTAGGGCCAGTAGCGAGACATGACTTTCAAACCGACGAAAGCTTCAAATAGTAATTGTCACTAAAAGAATAGAGAATAATGACTCAAAGATCTAAGGCTACTCTTTAGTACCCTTTCTATTGTACAGTCACAAGTAGTACCAGTAGAGAGACATGATTTTCAGACCGACGTAAGCTTCAAATAGTAATTGTCACTCAAAGAAGGGAGAATAATGACTCAAAGAACTAAAGAAAAGTTTAGAACCTTTCTATTGTACAGTCACAAGTAGGACCAGTAGCGAGACGTGACGTTCAAAGCGACGTAAGCTTCAAATATTAATTGTCACTTAAAGAAGGGAGAATAATGACTCAAAGAACTAAAGAAAAGTTTAGAACCTTTCTATTGTACAGTCACAAGTAGGACCAGTAGCGAGACGTGACGTTCAAAGCAACGTAAGCTTCAAATAGCAATTGTCACTTAAAGAAGAGAGAATAATGACTCAAAGAACTAAAGAAAACGTTAGTACCCCTTCTATTGTACAGTCACAAGTAGGACCAGTAGAGAGACATGACTTTCAGACCGACGTAAGCTTCAAATAGTAATTGTCACTAAAAGAAGAGAGAATAATGACTCAAAGAACTAAAGAAAACTTTAGTACCCGTTCTATTGTACAGTCACAATTAGGGCCAGTAGCGAGACATGACTTTCAAACCGACGTAAGCTTCAAATAGTAATTGTCACTAAAAGAATAGAGAATAATGACTCAAAGATCTAAGGCTACTCTTTAGTACCCTTTCTATTGTACAGTCACAAGTAGTACCAGTAGAGAGACATGATTTTCAGACCGACGTAAGCTTCAAATAGTAATTGTCACTCAAAGAAGGGAGAATAATGACTCAAAGAACTAAAGAAAAGTTTAGAACCTTTCTATTGTACAGTCACAAGTAGGACCAGTAGCGAGACGTGACGTTCAAAGCGACGTAAGCTTCAAATAGTAATTGTCACTTAAAGAAGGGAGAATAATGACTCAAAGAACTAAAGAAAAGTTTAGAACCTTTCTATTGTACAGTCACAAGTAGGACCAGTAGCGAGACGTGACGTTCAAACCGACGTAAATTTCAAATAGCAATTGTCACTTAAAGAAGAGAGAATAATGACTCAAAGAACTAAAGAAAACTTTAGTACCCTTTCTATTGTACAGTCACAAGTAGGACCAGTAGCGAGACGTGACTTTCAAAGCGACGTAAGCTTCAAATAGTAATTGACACTTAAAGAAGAGAGAAACATGACTCAAAGGACTAAAGAAAGCTTAAGTAACCTTTCTGCTTGTACAGTCACCAGTAGGACCAGTAGCGAGGTGTGACTTTCAAAGTGACGTAAGCTTCAAATAGTAACTGTCACTAAAAGAAGAGAGAATAATGACTCAAAGGACTAAAGAAAACTTTAGTACTCTTTCTATTGTACAGTCACAAGTAGGACCAGTAGCGAGACGTGACTTTCAAAGCGACGTAAGCTTCAAATAGTAATTGGCACTTAAAGAAGAGAGAAACATGACTCAAAGGACTAAAGAAAGCTTAAGTAACCTTTCTGCTGTACAGTCACCAGTAGGACCAGTAGCGAGGTGTGACTTTCAAAGTGACGTAAGCTTCAAATAGTAACTGTCACTAAAAGAAGAGAGAATAATGACTCAAAGAACTAAAGAAAACTTTAGTACCCTTTCTATTGTACAGTCACAAGTAGGACCAGTAGCGAGACGTGACTTCCAAACCGAGGTAAGCTTCAAATAGTAATTGACACTTAAAGAAGAGAGAATAATGACTCAAAGAACTAAAGAAAACTTTAGTACCCTTTCTATTGTACAGTCACAAGTAGGGCCAGTAGCGAGACGTGACTTTCAAAGCGACGTAAGCTTCAAATAGTAATTGACACTTAAAGAAGGGAGAATAATGACTCAAAGGACTAAAGAAAGCTTAAGTAACCTTTCTGCTGTACAGTCACCAGTAGGACCAGTAGCGAGACATGACTTTCAAACCGACGTAAGCTTCAAATAGTAATTGTCACTAAAAGAAGAGAGAATAATGACTCAAAGGACTAAAGAAAACTTTAGTGCTTTTTCTATTGTACGGTCACAAGTAGTACCAGTAGCGAGACATGACTTTCAAACCGACGTAAGCTTCAAATAGTAATTGTCACTAAAAGAAGAGAGAATAATGACTCAAAGGACTAAAGAAAACTTTAGTGCTTTTTCTATTGTACGGTCACAAGTAGTACCAGTAGCGAGACATGACTTTCAAACCGAGGTAAGCTTCAAGTAGTAATTGTCACTAAAAGAAGAGAGAATAATGACTCAAAGAACTAAAGAAAACTTTAGTACCCCTTCTATTGTACAGTCACAAGTAGTACCAGTAGAGAGACATGACTTTCAGACCGACGTAAGCTTCAAATAGTAATTGTCACTCAAAGAAGAGAGAATAATGACTCAAAGAACTAAAGAAAACTTTAGTACCCTTTCTATTGTACAGTCACAAGTAGGACCAGTAGCGAGACATGACTTTCAAACCGACGTAAGCTTCAAATAGTAATTGTCACTAAAAGAAGAGAGAATAATGACTCAAAGAACTAAAGAAAACTTTAGTACCCTTTCCATTGTACAGTCACAAGTAGGACCAGTAGCGAGACGTGACTTTCAAAGCGACGTAAGCTTCAAATAGTAATTGTCACTAAAAGAAGAGAGAATAATGACTCAAAGAACTAAAGAAAACTTTAGTACCCGTTCTATTGTACAGTCACAAGTAGGACCAGTAGCGAGACGTGACTTTCAAAGCGACGTAAGCTTCAAATAGTAATTGTCAGTAAAAGAAGAGAGAATAATGACTCAAAGAACTAAAGAAAACTTTAGTACCCGTTCTATTGTACAGTCACAAGTAGGACCAGTACCTAGACGTGACTTTCAAAGCGACGTAAGCTTCAAATAGTAATTGTCACTAAAAGAAGAGAGAATAATGACTCAAAGAACTAAAGAAAGCTTTAGTACTTTTTCTATTGTACGGTCACAAGTAGTACCGGTAGCGAGACGTGACGTTCAAAGCGACGTAAGCTTCAAATAGTAATTGTCACTAAAAGAAGAGAGAATAATGACTCAAAGAACTAAAGAAAGCTTTAGTACTTTTTCTATTGTACGGTCACAAGTAGGACCAGTAGCGAGACGTGACTTTCAAACCGACGTAAGCTTCAAATAGTAATTGTCACTAAATGAAGAGAGAATAATGACTCAAAGAACTAAAGAAAGCTTTAGTACTTTTTCTATTGTACGGTCACAAGTAGTACCGGTAGCGAGACGTGACGTTCAAACCGACGTAAGCTTCAAATAGTAATTGTCAGTAAAAGAAGAGAGAATAATGACTCAAAGAACTAAAGAAAACTTTAGTACCCTTTCTATTGTACAGTCACAAGTAGGACCAGTAGCGAGACGTGACGTTCAAAGCGACGTAAGCTTCAAATAGTAATTGTCACTAAAAGAAGAGAGAATAATGACTCAAAGAACTAAAGAAAATTTTAGTACCCTTTCTATTGTACAGTCACAAGTAGGACCAGTAGCGAGACGTGACTTTCAAACCGACGTAAGCTTCAAATAGTAATTGTCACTAAAAGAAGAGAGAATAATGACTCAAAGAACTAAAGAAAACTTTAGTACCCTTTCTATTGTACAGTCACAAGTAGGACCAGTAGCGAGACGTGACTTTCAAAGCGACGTAAGCCTCAAATAGTAATTGTCACTAAAAGAAGAGAGAATAATGACTCAAAGAACTAAAGAAAACTTTAGTACCCGTTCTATTGTACAGTCACAAGTAGGACCAGTAGCGAGACGTGACCTTCAAAGCGACGTAAGCTTCAAATAGTAATTGTCACTAAAAGAAGAGAGAATAATGACTCAAAGAACTAAAGAAAGCTTTAGTACTTTCTCTATTGTACGGTCACAAGTAGTACCGGTAGCGAGACGTGACGTTCAAAGCGACGTAAGCTTCAAATAGTAATTGTCACTAAAAGAAGAGAGAATAATGACTCAAAGAACTAAAGAAAGCTTTAGTACTTTTTCTATTGTACGGTCACAAGTAGGACCAGTAGCGAGACGTGACTTTCAAACCGACGTAAGCTTCAAATAGTAATTGTCACTAAAAGAAGAGAGAATAATGACTCAAAGAACTAAAGAAAGCAATAGTACTTTTTCTATTGTACGGTCACAAGTAGTACCGGTAGCGAGACGTGACTTTCAAACCGACGTAAGCTTCAAATAGTAATTGTCACTAAAAGAAGAGAGAATAATGACTCAAAGAACTAAAGAAAACTTTAGTACCCTTTCTATTGTACAGTCACAAGTAGGACCAGTAGCGAGACGTGACTTTCAAACCGACGTAAGCTTCAAATAGTAATTGTCACAAAAATAAGAGAGAATAATGACTCAATGAACTAAGGCTACTCTTTAGTACCCTTTCTATTGTACAGTCACAAGTAGGACCAGTAGCGAGACGTGACTTTCAAACCGACGTAAGCTTCAAATAGTAACTGTCACTAAAAGAAGAGAGAAAAATGACTCAAAGAACTGAAGAAAACTTTAGTACCCTTTCTGTTGTACAGTCACAAGTAGGACCAGTAGCGAGACGTGACTTTCAAACCGACGTAAGCTTCAAATAGTAATTGTCACTAAAAGAAGAGAGAAAAATGACTCAAAGAACTAAAGAAAACTTTAGTACCCTTTCTGTTGTACAGTCACAAGTAGGACCAGTAGCGAGACGTGACTTTCAAAGCGACGTAAGCTTCAAATAGTAATTGACACTTAGAGAAGGGAGAATAATGACTCAAAGGACTAAAGAAAACTTTAGTACCCTTTCTATTGTACAGTCACAAGTAGGACCAGTAGCGAGACGTGACTTTCAAAGCGACGTAAGCTTCAAATAGTAATTGACACTTAAAGAAGGGAGAATAATGACTCAAAGGACTAAAGAAAGCTTTAGTAACCTTTCTGCTGTACAGTCACCAGTAGGACCAGTAGCGAGGTGTGACTTTCAAAGTGACGTAAGCTTCAAATAGTAATTGTCACTAAAAGAAGAGAGAATAATGACTCAAAGGACTAAAGAAAACTTTAGTACCCTTTCTATTGTACAGTCACAAGTAGGACCAGTAGCGAGACGTGACGTTCAAACCGACGTAAGCTTCAAATATTAACTGTCACTAAAAGAAGAGAGAATAATGACTCAAAGGACTAAAGAAAACTTTAGTACCCTTTCTATTGTACAGTCACAAGTAGGACCAGTAGCGAGACGTGACGTTCAAACCGACGTAAGCTTCAAATGGTAACTGTCACTAAAAGAAGAGAGAATAATGACTCAAAGGACTAAAGAAAACTTTAGTACCCTTTCTATTGTACAGTCACAAGTAGGACCAGTAGCGAGACGTGACGTTCAAACCGACGTATGCTTCAAATATTAACTGTCACTAAAAGAAGAGAGAATAATGACTCAAAGGACTTAAGAAAACTTTAGTACCCTTTCTATTGTACAGTCACAAGTAGGACCAGTAGCGAGACGTGACGTTCAAACCGACGTAAGCTTCAAATAGTAACTGTCACTAAAAGAAGAGAGAATAATGACTCAAAGGACTAAAGAAAACTTTAGTACCCTTTCTATTGTACAGTCACAAGTAGGACCAGTAGCGAGACGTGACTTTCAAAGCGACGTAAGCTTCAAATGGTAACTGTCACTAAAAGAAGAGAGAATAATGACTCAAAGAACTAAAGAAAACTTTAGTACCCTTTCTATTGTACAGTCACAAGTAGGACCAGTAGCGAGACGTGACGTTCAAACCGACGTAAGCTTCAAATAGTAACTGTCACTAAAAGAAGAGAGAATAATGACTTAAAGGACTAAAGAAAACTTTAGTACCTTTTCTATTGTACAGTCACAAGTAGGACCAGTAGCGAGACGTGACTTCCAAACCCAGGTAAGCTTCAAATAGTAATTGTCACTAAAAGAAGAGAGAATAATGACTCAAAGGACTAAAGAAAACTTCAGCACCCTTTCTATTGTACAGTCACAAGTAGGACCAGTAGCGAGACGTGACGTTCAAAGCAACGTAAGCTTCAAATAGCAATTGTCACTTAAAGAAGGGAGAATGATGACTCAAGAACTAAAGAAAACTTAAGACCCCTTTCTATTGTACACTCACAAGTAGGACCAGTAGCGAGACGTGACTTTCAAACCGACGTAAGCTTCAAATAGTAATTGTCACTTAAAGAAGGGAGAATAATGACTCAAAGAACTAAAGAAAACTTTAGAACCCTTTCTCTTGTACAGTCACAAGTAGGACCAGTAGCGAGACGTGACTTTCAAACCGACGTAAGCTTCAAATAGTAATTGTCACTTAAAGAAGGGAGAATAATGACTCAAAGAACTAAAGAAAACTTTAGAACCCTTTCTATTGTACACTCACAAGTAGGACCAGTAGCGAGACGTGACTTTCAAACCGACGTAAGCTTCAAATAGTAATTGTCACTTAAAGAAGGGAGAATAATGACTCAAAGAACTAAAGAAAACTTTAGAACCCTTTCTCTTGTACAGTCACAAGTAGGACCAGTAGCGAGACCTGACGTTCAAAGCAACGTAAGCTTCAAATAGCAATTGTCACTTAAAAAAGGGAGAATAATGACTCAAAGAACTAAAGAAAACTTTAGTACCCTTTCTATTGTACAGTCACAAGTAGGACCAGTACCGAGACGTGACTTTCAAACCGACGTAAGCTTCAAATAGTAATTGTCACTTAAAGAAGGGAGAATAATGACTCAAAGGACTAAAGAAAACTTCAGCACCCTTTCTATTGTACAGTCACAAGTAGGACCAGTAGCGAGACGTGACGTTCAAAGCAACGTAAGCTTCAAATAGCAATTGTCACTTAAAGAAGAGAGAATAATGACTCAAAGAACTAAAGAAAACGTTAGTACCCCTTCTATTGTACAGTCACAAGTAGGACCAGTAGAGAGACATGACTTTCAGACCGACGTAAGCTTCAAATAGTAATTGTCACTAAAAGAAGAGAGAATAATGACTCAAAGAACTAAAGAAAACTTTAGTACCCGTTCTATTGTACAGTCACAAGTAGGGCCAGTAGCGAGACATGACTTTCAAACCGACGTAAGCTTCAAATAGTAATTGTCACTAAAAGAATAGAGAATAATGACTCAAAGATCTAAGGCTACTCTTTAGTACCCTTTCTATTGTACAGTCACAAGTAGTACCAGTAGAGAGACATGATTTTCAGACCGACGTAAGCTTCAAATAGTAATTGTCACTCAAAGAAGGGAGAATAATGACTCAAAGAACTAAAGAAAAGTTTAGAACCTTTCTATTGTACAGTCACAAGTAGGACCAGTAGCGAGACGTGACGTTCAAAGCGACGTAAGCTTCAAATAGTAATTGTCACTTAAAGAAGGGAGAATAATGACTCAAAGAACTAAAGAAAAGTTTAGAACCTTTCTATTGTACAGTCACAAGTAGGACCAGTAGCGAGACGTGACGTTCAAACCGACGTAAATTTCAAATAGCAATTGTCACTTAAAGAAGAGAGAATAATGACTCAAAGAACTAAAGAAAACTTTAGTACCCTTTCTATTGTACAGTCACAAGTAGGACCAGTAGCGAGACGTGACTTTCAAAGCGACGTAAGCTTCAAATAGTAATTGACACTTAAAGAAGAGAGAAACATGACTCAAAGGACTAAAGAAAGCTTAAGTAACCTTTCTGCTTGTACAGTCACCAGTAGGACCAGTAGCGAGGTGTGACTTTCAAAGTGACGTAAGCTTCAAATAGTAACTGTCACTAAAAGAAGAGAGAATAATGACTCAAAGAACTAAAGAAAACTTTAGTACTCTTTCTATTGTACAGTCACAAGTAGGACCAGTAGCGAGACGTGACTTTCAAAGCGACGTAAGCTTCAAATAGTAATTGACACTTAAAGAAGAGAGAAACATGACTCAAAGGACTAAAGAAAGCTTAAGTAACCTTTCTGCTGTACAGTCACCAGTAGGACCAGTAGCGAGGTGTGACTTTCAAAGTGACGTAAGCTTCAAATAGTAACTGTCACTAAAAGAAGAGAGAATAATGACTCAAAGAACTAAAGAAAACTTTAGTACCCTTTCTATTGTACAGTCACAAGTAGGACCAGTAGCGAGACGTGACTTCCAAACCGAGGTAAGCTTCAAATAGTAATTGACACTTAAAGAAGAGAGAATAATGACTCAAAGAACTAAAGAAAACTTTAGTACCCTTTCTATTGTACAGTCACAAGTAGGGCCAGTAGCGAGACGTGACTTTCAAAGCGACGTAAGCTTCAAATAGTAATTGACACTTAAAGAAGGGAGAATAATGACTCAAAGGACTAAAGAAAGCTTAAGTAACCTTTCTGCTGTACAGTCACCAGTAGGACCAGTAGCGAGACATGACTTTCAAACCGACGTAAGCTTCAAATAGTAATTGTCACTAAAAGAAGAGAGAATAATGACTCAAAGGACTAAAGAAAACTTTAGTGCTTTTTCTATTGTACGGTCACAAGTAGTACCAGTAGCGAGACATGACTTTCAAACCGACGTAAGCTTCAAATAGTAATTGTCACTAAAAGAAGAGAGAATAATGACTCAAAGGACTAAAGAAAACTTTAGTGCTTTTTCTATTGTACGGTCACAAGTAGTACCAGTAGCGAGACATGACTTTCAAACCGACGTAAGCTTCAAATAGTAATTGTCACTAAAAGAAGAGAGAATAATGACTCAAAGGACTAAAGAAAACTTTAGTACCCTTTCTATTGTACGGTCACAAGTAGTACCAGTAGCGAGACATGACTTTCAAACCGACGTAAGCTTCAAATAGTAATTGTCACTAAAAGAAGAGAGAATAATGACTCAAAGGACTAAAGAAAACTTTAGTGCTTTTTCTATTGTACGGTCACAAGTAGTACCAGTAGCGAGACATGACTTTCAAACCGACGTAAGCTTCAAATAGTAATTGTCACTAAAAGAAGAGAGAATAATGACTCAAAGGATTAAAGAAAACTTTAGTGCTTTTTCTATTGTACGGTCACAAGTAGTACCAGTAGCGAAACATGACTTTCAAACCGACGTAAGCTTCAAATAGTAATTGTCACTAAAAGAAGAGAGAATAATGACTCAAAGAACTAAAGAAAACTTTAGTGCTTTTTCTATTGTACGGTCACAAGTAGTACCAGTAGCGAGACATGACTTTCAAACCGACGTAAGCTTCAAATAGTAATTGTCACTAAAAGAAGAGAGAATAATGACTCAAAGGACTAAAGAAAACTTTAGTGCTTTTTCTATTGTACAGTCACAAGTAGGACCAGTAGCGAGACATGACTTTCAAACCGACGTAAGCTTCAAATAGTAATTGTCACTAAAAGAAGAGAGAATAATGACTCAAAGGACTAAAGAAAACTTTAGTGCTTTTTCTATTGTACGGTCACAAGTAGTACCAGTAGCGAGACATGACTTTCAAACCGAGGTAAGCTTCAAATAGTAATTGTCACTAAAAGAAGAGAGAATAATGACTCAAAGAACTAAAGAAAACTTTAGTGCTTTTTCTATTGTACAGTCACAAGTAGTACCAGTAGAGAGACATGACTTTCAGACCGACGTAAGCTTCAAATAGTAATTGTCACTCAAAGAAGAGAGAATAATGACTCAAAGAACTAAAGAAAACTTTAGTACCCTTTCTATTGTACAGTCACAAGTAGGACCAGTAGCGAGACGTGACTTTCAAACCGACGTAAGCTTCAAATAGTAATTGTCACTAAAAGAAGAGAGAATAATGACTCAAAGAACTAAAGAAAACTTTGTTACCCTTTCTATTGTACAGTCACAAGTAGGACCAGTAGCGAGACGTGACGTTCAAAGCGACGTAAGCTTCAAATAGTAATTGTCACTAAAAGAAGAGAGAATAATGACTCAAAGATCTAAGGCTACTCTTTAGTACCCTTTCTATTGTACAGTCACAAGTAGGACCAGTAGCGAGACGTGACGTTCAAAGCGACGTAAGCTTCAAATAGTAATTGTCACTAAAAGAAGAGAGAATAATGACTCAAAGATCTAAGGCTACTCTTTAGTACCCTTTCTATTGTACAGTCACAAGTAGGACCAGTAGCGAGACGTGACGTTCAAAGCGACGTAAGCTTCAAATAGTAATTGTCACTAAAAGAAGAGAGAATAATGACTCAAAGATCTAAGGCTACTCTTTAGTACCCTTTCTATTGTACAGTCACAAGTAGGACCAGTAGCGAGACGTGACTTTCAAAGCGACGTAAGCTTCAAATAGTAATTGTCACTAAAAGAAGAGAGAATAATGATTCAAAGATCTAAGGCTACTCTTTAGTACCCTTTCTATTGTACAGTCACAAGTAGGACCAGTAGCGAGACGTGACGATCAAAGCGACGTAAGCTTCAAATAGTAATTGTCACTAAAAGAAGAGAGAATAATGACTCAAAGATCTAAGGCTACTCTTTAGTACCCTTTCTATTGTACAGTCACAAGTAGGACCAGTAGCGAGACGTGACTTTCAAACCGAGGTAAGCTTCAAATAGTAATTGTCACTAAAAGAAGAGAGAATAATGACTCAAAGAACTAAAGAAAGCTTTAGTACTTTATCTATTGTACAGTCACAAGTAGGACCAGTAGAGAGACATGACTTTCAGACCGACGTAAGCTTCAAATAGTAATTGTCACTCAAAGAAGAGAGAATAATGACTCAAAGAACTAAAGAAAACTTTAGTACCCCTTCTATTGTACAGTCACAAGTAGGACCAGTAGCGAGACATGACTTTCAAACCGACGTAAGCCTCAAATAGTAATTGTCACTAAATGAAGAGAGAATAATGACTCAAAGAACTAAAGAAAACGTTAGTACCCCTTCTATTGTACAGTCACAAGTAGGACCAGTAGAGAGACATGACTTTCAGACCGACGTAAGCTTCAAATAGTAATTGTCACTAAAAGAAGAGAGAATAATGACTCAAAGAACTAAAGAAAACTTTAGTACCCGTTCTATTGTACAGTCACAAGTAGGGCCAGTAGCGAGACATGACTTTCAAACAGACGAAAGCTTCAAATAGTAATTGTCACTAAAAGAATAGAGAATAATGACTCAAAGATCTAAGGCTACTCTTTAGTACCCTTTCTATTGTACAGTCACAAGTAGTACCAGTAGAGAGACATGATTTTCAGACCGACGTAAGCTTCAAATAGTAATTGTCACTCAAAGAAGGGAGAATAATGACTCAAAGAACTAAAGAAAAGTTTAGAACCTTTCTATTGTACAGTCACAAGTAGGACCAGTAGCGAGACGTGACGTTCAAAGCGACGTAAGCTTCAAATATTAATTGTCACTTAAAGAAGGGAGAATAATGACTCAAAGAACTAAAGAAAAGTTTAGAACCTTTCTATTGTACAGTCACAAGTAGGACCAGTAGCGAGACGTGACGTTCAAAGCAACGTAAGCTTCAAATAGCAATTGTCACTTAAAGAAGAGAGAATAATGACTCAAAGAACTAAAGAAAACGTTAGTACCCCTTCTATTGTACAGTCACAAGTAGGACCAGTAGAGAGACATGACTTTCAGACCGACGTAAGCTTCAAATAGTAATTGTCACTAAAAGAAGAGAGAATAATGACTCAAAGAACTAAAGAAAACTTTAGTACCCGTTCTATTGTACAGTCACAAGTAGGGCCAGTAGCGAGACATGACTTTCAAACCGACGTAAGCTTCAAATAGTAATTGTCACTAAAAGAATAGAGAATAATGACTCAAAGATCTAAGGCTACTCTTTAGTACCCTTTCTATTGTACAGTCACAAGTAGTACCAGTAGAGAGACATGATTTTCAGACCGACGTAAGCGTCAAATAGTAATTGTCACTCAAAGAAGGGAGAATAATGACTCAAAGAACTAAAGAAAAGTTTAGAACCTTTCTATTGTACAGTCACAAGTAGGACCAGTAGCGAGACGTGACGTTCAAAGCGACGTAAGCTTCAAATAGTAATTGTCACTTAAAGAAGGGAGAATAATGACTCAAAGAACTAAAGAAAAGTTTAGAACCTTTCTATTGTACAGTCACAAGTAGGACCAGTAGCGAGACGTGACGTTCAAACCGACGTAAATTTCAAATAGCAATTGTCACTTAAAGAAGAGAGAATAATGACTCAAAGAACTAAAGAAAACTTTAGTACCCTTTCTATTGTACAGTCACAAGTAGGACCAGTAGCGAGACGTGACTTTCAAAGCGACGTAAGCTTCAAATAGTAATTGACACTTAAAGAAGAGAGAAACATGACTCAAAGGACTAAAGAAAGCTTAAGTAACCTTTCTGCTTGTACAGTCACCAGTAGGACCAGTAGCGAGGTGTGACTTTCAAAGTGACGTAAGCTTCAAATAGTAACTGTCACTAAAAGAAGAGAGAATAATGACTCAAAGAACTAAAGAAAACTTTAGTACTCTTTCTATTGTACAGTCACAAGTAGGACCAGTAGCGAGACGTGACTTTCAAAGCGACGTAAGCTTCAAATAGTAATTGACACTTAAAGAAGAGAGAAACATGACTCAAAGGACTAAAGAAAGCTTAAGTAACCTTTCTGCTGTACAGTCACCAGTAGGACCAGTAGCGAGGTGTGACTTTCAAAGTGACGTAAGCTTCAAATAGTAACTGTCACTAAAAGAAGAGAGAATAATGACTCAAAGAACTAAAGAAAACTTTAGTACCCTTTCTATTGTACAGTCACAAGTAGGACCAGTAGCGAGACGTGACTTCCAAACCGAGGTAAGCTTCAAATAGTAATTGACACTTAAAGAAGAGAGAATAATGACTCAAAGAACTAAAGAAAACTTTAGTACCCTTTCTATTGTACAGTCACAAGTAGGGCCAGTAGCGAGACGTGACTTTCAAAGCGACGTAAGCTTCAAATAGTAATTGACACTTAAAGAAGGGAGAATAATGACTCAAAGGACTAAAGAAAGCTTAAGTAACCTTTCTGCTGTACAGTCACCAGTAGGACCAGTAGCGAGACGTGACTTTCAAACCGACGTAAGCTTCAAATAGTAATTGTCACTAAAAGAAGAGAGAATAATGACTCAAAGGACTAAAGAAAACTTTAGTGCTTTTTCTATTGTACGGTCACAAGTAGTACCAGTAGCGAGACATGACTTTCAAACCGACGTAAGCTTCAAATAGTAATTGTCACTAAAAGAAGAGAGAATAATGACTCAAAGGACTAAAGAAAACTTTAGTGCTTTTTCTATTGTACGGTCACAAGTAGTACCAGTAGCGAGACATGACTTTCAAACCGACGTAAGCTTCAAATAGTAATTGTCACTAAAAGAAGAGAGAATAATGACTCAAAGGACTAAAGAAAACTTTAGTACCCTTTCTATTGTACGGTCACAAGTAGTACCAGTAGCGAGACATGACTTTCAAACCGACGTAAGCTTCAAATAGTAATTGTCACTAAAAGAAGAGAGAATAATGACTCAAAGGACTAAAGAAAACTTTAGTGCTTTTTCTATTGTACAGTCACAAGTAGGACCAGTAGCGAGACATGACTTTCAAACCGACGTAAGCTTCAAATAGTAATTGTCACTAAAAGAAGAGAGAATAATGACTCAAAGGACTAAAGAAAACTTTAGTGCTTTTTCTATTGTACGGTCACAAGTAGTACCAGTAGCGAGACATGACTTTCAAACCGAGGTAAGCTTCAAATAGTAATTGTCACTAAAAGAAGAGAGAATAATGACTCAAAGAACTAAAGAAAACTTTAGTGCTTTTTCTATTGTACAGTCACAAGTAGTACCAGTAGAGAGACATGACTTTCAGACCGACGTAAGCTTCAAATAGTAATTGTCACTCAAAGAAGAGAGAATAATGACTCAAAGAACTAAAGAAAACTTTAGTACCCTTTCTATTGTACAGTCACAAGTAGGACCAGTAGCGAGACGTGACTTTCAAACCGACGTAAGCTTCAAATAGTAATTGTCACTAAAAGAAGAGAGAATAATGACTCAAAGAACTAAAGAAAACTTTGTTACCCTTTCTATTGTACAGTCACAAGTAGGACCAGTAGCGAGACGTGACGTTCAAAGCGACGTAAGCTTCAAATAGTAATTGTCACTAAAAGAAGAGAGAATAATGACTCAAAGATCTAAGGCTACTCTTTAGTACCCTTTCTATTGTACAGTCACAAGTAGGACCAGTAGCGAGACGTGACGTTCAAAGCGACGTAAGCTTCAAATAGTAATTGTCACTAAAAGAAGAGAGAATAATGACTCAAAGATCTAAGGCTACTCTTTAGTACCCTTTCTATTGTACAGTCACAAGTAGGACCAGTAGCGAGACGTGACGTTCAAAGCGACGTAAGCTTCAAATAGTAATTGTCACTAAAAGAAGAGAGAATAATGACTCAAAGATCTAAGGCTACTCTTTAGTACCCTTTCTATTGTACAGTCACAAGTAGGACCAGTAGCGAGACGTGACTTTCAAAGCGACGTAAGCTTCAAATAGTAATTGTCACTAAAAGAAGAGAGAATAATGATTCAAAGATCTAAGGCTACTCTTTAGTACCCTTTCTATTGTACAGTCACAAGTAGGACCAGTAGCGAGACGTGACGATCAAAGCGACGTAAGCTTCAAATAGTAATTGTCACTAAAAGAAGAGAGAATAATGACTCAAAGATCTAAGGCTACTCTTTAGTACCCTTTCTATTGTACAGTCACAAGTAGGACCAGTAGCGAGACGTGACTTTCAAACCGAGGTAAGCTTCAAATAGTAATTGTCACTAAAAGAAGAGAGAATAATGACTCAAAGAACTAAAGAAAGCTTTAGTACTTTATCTATTGTACAGTCACAAGTAGGACCAGTAGAGAGACATGACTTTCAGACCGACGTAAGCTTCAAATAGTAATTGTCACTCAAAGAAGAGAGAATAATGACTCAAAGAACTAAAGAAAACTTTAGTACCCCTTCTATTGTACAGTCACAAGTAGGACCAGTAGCGAGACATGACTTTCAAACCGACGTAAGCCTCAAATAGTAATTGTCACTAAATGAAGAGAGAATAATGACTCAAAGAACTAAAGAAAACGTTAGTACCCCTTCTATTGTACAGTCACAAGTAGGACCAGTAGAGAGACATGACTTTCAGACCGACGTAAGCTTCAAATAGTAATTGTCACTAAAAGAAGAGAGAATAATGACTCAAAGAACTAAAGAAAACTTTAGTACCCGTTCTATTGTACAGTCACAAGTAGGGCCAGTAGCGAGACATGACTTTCAAACCGACGAAAGCTTCAAATAGTAATTGTCACTAAAAGAATAGAGAATAATGACTCAAAGATCTAAGGCTACTCTTTAGTACCCTTTCTATTGTACAGTCACAAGTAGTACCAGTAGAGAGACATGATTTTCAGACCGACGTAAGCTTCAAATAGTAATTGTCACTCAAAGAAGGGAGAATAATGACTCAAAGAACTAAAGAAAAGTTTAGAACCTTTCTATTGTACAGTCACAAGTAGGACCAGTAGCGAGACGTGACGTTCAAAGCGACGTAAGCTTCAAATATTAATTGTCACTTAAAGAAGGGAGAATAATGACTCAAAGAACTAAAGAAAAGTTTAGAACCTTTCTATTGTACAGTCACAAGTAGGACCAGTAGCGAGACGTGACGTTCAAACCAACGTAAGCTTCAAATAGCAATTGTCACTTAAAGAAGAGAGAATAATGACTCAAAGAACTAAAGAAAACTTTAGTACCCTTTCTATTGTACAGTCACAAGTAGGACCAGTAGCGAGACGTGACTTTCAAAGCGACGTAAGCTTCAAATAGTAATTGACACTTAAAGAAGAGAGAAACATGACTCAAAGGACTAAAGAAAGCTTAAGTAACCTTTCTGCTTGTACAGTCACCAGTAGGACCAGTAGCGAGGTGTGACTTTCAAAGTGACGTAAGCTTCAAATAGTAACTGTCACTAAAAGAGGAGAGAATAATGACTCAAAGAACTAAAGAAAACTTTAGTACTCTTTCTATTGTACAGTCACAAGTAGGACCAGTAGCGAGACGTGACTTTCAAAGCGACGTAAGCTTCAAATAGTAATTGACACTTAAAGAAGAGAGAAACATGACTCAAAGGACTAAAGAAAGCTTAAGTAACCTTTCTGCTGTACAGTCACCAGTAGGACCAGTAGCGAGGTGTGACTTTCAAAGTGACGTAAGCTTCAAATAGTAACTGTCACTAAAAGAAGAGAGAATAATGACTCAAAGAACTAAAGAAAACTTTAGTACCCTTTCTATTGTACAGTCACAAGTAGGACCAGTAGCGAGACGTGACTTCCAAACCGAGGTAAGCTTCAAATAGTAATTGACACTTAAAGAAGAGAGAATAATGACTCAAAGAACTAAAGAAAACTTTAGTACCCTTTCTATTGTACAGTCACAAGTAGGGCCAGTAGCGAGACGTGACTTTCAAAGCGACGTAAGCTTCAAATAGTAATTGACACTTAAAGAAGGGAGAATAATGACTCAAAGGACTAAAGAAAGCTTAAGTAACCTTTCTGCTGTACAGTCACCAGTAGGACCAGTAGCGAGACATGACTTTCAAAGCGACGTAAGCTTCAAATAGTAATTGTCACTAAAAGAAGAGAGAATAATGACTCAAAGAACTAAAGAAAACTTTAGTACCCGTTCTATTGTACAGTCACAAGTAGGGCCAGTAGCGAGACATGACTTTCAAACCGACGTAAGCTTCAAATAGTAATTGTCACTAAAAGAAGAGAGAATAATGACTCAAAGGACTAAAGAAAGCTTAAGTAACCTTTCTGCTGTACAGTCACCAGTAGGACCAGTAGCGAGACATGACTTTCAAACCGACGTAAGCTTCAAATAGCAATTGTCACTAAAAGAAGAGAGAATAATGACTCAAAGAACTAAAGAAAACTTTAGTACCCGTTCTATTGTACAGTCACAAGTAGGACCAGTAGCGAGACGTGACTTTCAAACCGACGTAAGCTTCAAATAGTAATTGACACTTAAAGAAGGGAGAATAATGACTCAAAGGACTAAAGAAAGCTTAAGTAACCTTTCTGCTGTACAGTCACCAGTAGGACCAGTAGCGAGGTGTGACTTTCAGAGTGACGTAAGCTTCAAATAGTAACTGTCACTAAAAGAAGAGAGAATAATGACTCAAAGAACTAAAGAAAACTTTAGTACCCTTTCTATTGTACAGTCACAAGTAGGACCAGTAGCGAGACGTGACTTCCAAACCGAGGTAAGCTTCAAATAGTAATTGACACTTAAAGAAGAGAGAATAATGACTCAAAGAACTAAAGAAAACTTTAGTACCCTTTCTATTGTACAGTCACAAGTAGGGCCAGTAGCGAGACGTGACTTTCAAAGCGACGTAAGCTTCAAATAGTAATTGACACTTAAAGAAGGGAGAATAATGACTCAAAGGACTAAAGAAAGCTTAAGTAACCTTTCTGCTGTACAGTCACCAGTAGGACCAGTAGCGAGACATGACTTTCAAAGCGACGTAAGCTTCAAATAGTAATTGTCACTAAAAGAAGAGAGAATAATGACTCAAAGAACTAAAGAAAACTTTAGTACCCGTTCTATTGTACAGTCACAAGTAGGGCCAGTAGCGAGACATGACTTTCAAACCGACGTAAGCTTCAAATAGTAATTGTCACTAAAAGAAGAGAAAATAATGACTCAAAGGACTAAAGAAAGCTTAAGTAACCTTTCTGCTGTACAGTCACCAGTAGGACCAGTAGCGAGACATGACTTTCAAACCGACGTAAGCTTCAAATAGCAATTGTCACTAAAAGAAGAGAGAATAATGACTCAAAGAACTAAAGAAAACTTTAGTACCCGTTCTATTGTACAGTCACAAGTAGGACCAGTAGCGAGACGTGACTTTCAAACCGACGTAAGCTTCAAATAGTAATTGTCACTAAAAGAAGAGAGAATAATGACTCAAAGAACTAAAGAAAACTTTAGTACCCGTTCTATTGTACAGTCACCAGTAGGACCAGTAGCGAGACATGACTTTCAAACCGACGTAAGCTTCAAATAGTAATTGTCACTAAAAGAAGAGAGAATAATGACTCAAAGAACTGAAGAAAACTTTAGTACCCGTTCTAATGTACAGTCACAAGTAGGACCAGTAGCGAGACGTGACTTTCAAAGCGACGTAAGCTTCAAATAGTAATTGTCACTAAAAGAAGAGAGAATAATGACTCAAAGAACTAAAGAAAACTTTAGTACCCGTTCTATTGTACAGTCACAAGTAGGGCCAGTAGCGAGACATGACTTTCAAACCGACGTAAGCTTCAAATAGTAATTGTCACTAAAAGAAGAGAGAATAATGACTCAAAGGACTAAAGAAAACTTTAGTGCTTTTTCTATTGTACGGTCACAAGTAGTACCAGTAGCGAGACATGACTTTCAAACCGACGTAAGCTTCAAATAGTAATTGTCACTAAAAGAAGAGAGAATAATGACTCAAAGGACTAAAGAAAACTTTAGTGCTTTTTCTATTGTACGGTCACAAGTAGTACCAGTAGCGAGACATGACTTTCAAACCGACGTAAGCTTCAAATAGTAATTGTCACTAAAAGAAGAGAGAATAATGACTCAAAGGACTAAAGAAAACTTTAGTACCCTTTCTATTGTACGGTCACAAGTAGTACCAGTAGCGAGACATGACTTTCAAACCGACGTAAGCTTCAAATAGTAATTGTCACTAAAAGAAGAGAGAATAATGACTCAAAGGACTAAAGAAAACTTTAGTGCTTTTTCTATTGTACGGTCACAAGTAGTACCAGTAGCGAGACATGACTTTCAAACCGACGTAAGCTTCAAATAGTAATTGTCACTAAAAGAAGAGAGAATAATGACTCAAAGGATTAAAGAAAACTTTAGTGCTTTTTCTATTGTACGGTCACAAGTAGTACCAGTAGCGAGACATGACTTTCAAACCGACGTAAGCTTCAAATAGTAATTGTCACTAAAAGAAGAGAGAATAATGACTAAAAGAACTAAAGAAAACTTTAGTACCCTTTCTATTGTACAGTCACAAGTAGGACCAGTAGCGAGACGTGACGTTCAAACCGACGTAAGCTTCAAATGGTAACTGTCACTAAAAGAAGAGAGAATAATGACTCAAAGAACTAAAGAAAACTTTAGTACCCTTTCTATTGTACAGTCACAAGTAGGACCAGTAGAGAGACATGACTTTCAGACCGACGTAAGCTTCAAATAGTAATTGTCACTAAAAGAAGAGAGAATAATGACTCAAAGGACTAAAGAAAACTTTAGTGCTTTTTCTATTGTACGGTCACAAGTAGTACCAGTAGCGAGACATGACTTTCAAACCGAAGTAAGCTTCAAATAGTAATTGTCACTAAAAGAAGAGAGAATAATGACTCAAAGAACTAAAGAAAACTTTAGTGCTTTTTCTATTGTACAGTCACAAGTAGTACCAGTAGAGAGACATGACTTTCAGACCGACGTAAGCTTCAAATAGTAATTGTCACTCAAAGAAGAGAGAATAATGACTCAAAGAACTAAAGAAAACTTTAGTACCCTTTCTATTGTACAGTCACAAGTAGGACCAGTAGCGAGACGTGACTTTCAAACCGACGTAAGCTTCAAATAGTAATTGTCACTAAAAGAAGAGAGAATAATGACTCAAAGAACTAAAGAAAACTTTGTTACCCTTTCTATTGTACAGTCACAAGTAGGACCAGTAGCGAGACGTGACGTTCAAAGTGACGTAAGCTTCAAATAGTAATTGTCACTAAAAGAAGAGAGAATAATGACTCAAAGATCTAAGGCTACTCTTTAGTACCCTTTCTATTGTACAGTCACAAGTAGGACCAGTAGCGAGACGTGACGTTCAAAGCGACGTAAGCTTCAAATAGTAATTGTCACTAAAAGAAGAGAGAATAATGACTCAAAGATCTAAGGCTACTCTTTAGTACCCTTTCTATTGTACAGTCACAAGTAGGACCAGTAGCGAGACGTGACTTTCAAAGCGACGTAAGCTTCAAATAGTAATTGTCACTAAAAGAAGAGAGAATAATGACTCAAAGATCTAAGGCTACTCTTTAGTACCCTTTCTATTGTACAGTCACAAGTAGGACCAGTAGCGAGACGTGACGTTCAAAGCGACGTAAGCTTCAAATAGTAATTGTCACTAAAAGAAGAGAGAATAATGACTCAAAGATCTAAGGCTACTCTTTAGTACCCTTTCTATTGTACAGTCACAAGTAGGACCAGTAGCGAGACGTGACTTTCAAACCGAGGTAAGCTTCAAATAGTAATTGTCACTAAAAGAAGAGAGAATAATGACTCAAAGAACTAAAGAAAGCTTTAGTACTTTATCTATTGTACAGTCACAAGTAGGACCAGTAGAGAGACATGACTTTCAGACCGACGTAAGCTTCAAATAGTAATTGTCACTCAAAGAAGAGAGAATAATGACTCAAAGAACTAAAGAAAACTTTAGTACCCCTTCTATTGTACAGTCACAAGTAGGACCAGTAGCGAGACATGACTTTCAAACCGACGTAAGCCTCAAATAGTAATTGTCACTAAAAGAAGAGAGAATAATGACTCAAAGAACTAAAGAAAACGTTAGTACCCCTTCTATTGTACAGTCACAAGTAGGACCAGTAGAGAGACATGACTTTCAGACCGACGTAAGCTTCAAATAGTAATTGTCACTAAAAGAAGAGAGAATAATGACTCAAAGAACTAAAGAAAACTTTAGTACCCGTTCTATTGTACAGTCACAAGTAGGGCCAGTAGCGAGACATGACTTTCAAACCGACGTAAGCTTCAAATAGTAATTGTCACTAAAAGAATAGAGAATAATGACTCAAAGATCTAAGGCTACTCTTTAGTACCCTTTCTATTGTACAGTCACAAGTAGTACCAGTAGAGAGACATGATTTTCAGACCAACGTAAGCTTCAAATAGTAATTGTCACTCAAAGAAGGGAGAATAATGACTCAAAGAACTAAAGAAAAGTTTAGAACCTTTCTATTGTACAGTCACAAGTAGGACCAGTAGCGAGACGTGACGTTCAAAGCGACGTAAGCTTCAAATAGTAATTGTCACTTAAAGAAGGGAGAATAATGACTCAAAGAACTAAAGAAAAGTTTAGAACCTTTCTATTGTACAGTCACAAGTAGGACCAGTAGCGAGACGTGACGTTCAAACCGACGTAAGCTTCAAATAGCAATTGTCACTTAAAGAAGAGAGAATAATGACTCAAAGAACTAAAGAAAACTTTAGTACCCTTTCTATTGTACAGTCACAAGTAGGACCAGTAGCGAGACGTGACTTTCAAAGCGACGTAAGCTTCAAATAGTAATTGACACTTAAAGAAGATAGAAACATGACTCAAAGGACTAAAGAAAGCTTAAGTAACCTTTCTGCTTGTACAGTCACCAGTAGGACCAGTAGCGAGGTGTGACTTTCAAAGTGACGTAAGCTTCAAATAGTAACTGTCACTAAAAGAAGAGAGAATAATGACTCAAAGAACTAAAGAAAACTTTAGTACTCTTTCTATTGTACAGTCACAAGTAGGACCAGTAGCGAGACGTGACTTTCAAAGCGACGTAAGCTTCAAATAGTAATTGACACTTAAAGAAGAGAGAAACATGACTTAAAGGACTAAAGAAAGCTTAAGTAACCTTTCTGCTGTACAGTCACCAGTAGGACCAGTAGCGAGGTGTGACTTTCAAAGTGACGTAAGCTTCAAATAGTAACTGTCACTAAAAGAAGAGAGAATAATGACTCAAAGAACTAAAGAAAACTTTAGTACCCTTTCTATTGTACAGTCACAAGTAGGACCAGTAGCGAGACGTGACTTCCAAACCGAGGTAAGCTTCAAATAGTAATTGACACTTAAAGAAGAGAGAATAATGACTCAAAGAACTAAAGAAAACTTTAGTACCCTTTCTATTGTACAGTCACAAGTAGGGCCAGTAGCGAGACGTGACTTTCAAAGCGACGTAAGCTTCAAATAGTAATTGACACTTAAAGAAGGGAGAATAATGACTCAAAGGACTAAAGAAAGCTTAAGTAACCTTTCTGCTGTACAGTCACCAGTAGGACCAGTAGCGAGACATGACTTTCAAAGCGACGTAAGCTTCAAATAGTAATTGTCACTAAAAGAAGAGAGAATAATGACTCAAAGAACTAAAGAAAACTTTAGTACCCGTTCTATTGTACAGTCACAAGTAGGGCCAGTAGCGAGACATGACTTTCAAACCGACGTAAGCTTCAAATAGTAATTGTCACTAAAAGAAGAGAGAATAATGACTCAAAGGACTAAAGAAAGCTTAAGTAACCTTTCTGCTGTACAGTCACCAGTAGGACCAGTAGCGAGACATGACTTTCAAACCGACGTAAGCTTCAAATAGCAATTGTCACTAAAAGAAGAGAGAATAATGACTCAAAGAACTAAAGAAATCTTTAGTACCCGTTCTATTGTACGGTCACAAGTAGGACCAGTAGCGAGACGTGACTTTCAAACCGACGTAAGCTTCAAATAGTAATTGTCACTAAAAGAAGAGAGAATAATGACTCAAAGAACTAAAGAAAACTTTAGTACCCGTTCTATTGTACAGTCACCAGTAGGACCAGTAGCGAGACATGACTTTCAAACCGACGTAAGCTTCAAATAGTAATTGTCACTAAAAGAAGAGAGAATAATGACTCAAAGAACTAAAGAAAACTTTAGTACCCGTTCTATTGTACAGTCACAAGTAGGACCAGTAGCGAGACGTGACTTTCAAAGGGACGTAAGCTTCAAATAGTAATTGTCACTAAAAGAAGAGAGAATAATGACTCAAAGAACTAAAGAAAACTTTAGTACCCGTTCTATTGTACAGTCACAAGTAGCGCCAGTAGCGAGACATGGCTTTCAAACCGACGTAAGCTTCAAATAGTAATTGTCACTAAAAGAAGAGAGAATAATGACTCAAAGGACTAAAGAAAACTTTAGTGCTTTTTCTATTGTACGGTCACAAGTAGTACCAGTAGCGAGACATGACTTTCAAACCGACGGAAGCTTCAAATAGTAATTGTCACTAAAAGAAGAGAGAATAATGACTCAAAGGACTAAAGAAAACTTTAGTGCTTTTTCTATTGTACGGTCACAAGTAGTACCAGTAGCGAGACATGACTTTCAAACCGACGTAAGCTTCAAATAGTAATTGTCACTAAAAGAAGAGAGAATAATGACTCAAAGGACTAAAGAAAACTTTAGTACCCTTTCTATTGTACGGTCACAAGTAGTACCAGTAGCGAGACATGACTTTCAAACCGACGTAAGCTTCAAATAGTAATTGTCACTAAAAGAAGAGAGAATAATGACTCAAAGGACTAAAGAAAACTTTAGTGCTTTTTCTATTGTACGGTCACAAGTAGTACCAGTAGCGAGACATGACTTTCAAACCGACGTAAGCTTCAAATAGTAATTGTCACTAAAAGAAGAGAGAATAATGACTCAAAGGACTAAAGAAAACTTTAGTGCTTTTTCTATTGTACAGTCACAAGTAGGACCAGTAGCGAGACATGACTTTCAAACCGACGTAAGCTTCAAATAGTAATTGTCACTAAAAGAAGAGAGAATAATGACTCAAAGGACTAAAGAAAACTTTAGTGCTTTTTCTATTGTACGGTCACAAGTAGTACCAGTAGCGAGACATGACTTTCAAACCGAGGTAAGCTTCAAATAGTAATTGTCACTAAAAGAAGAGAGAATAATGACTCAAAGAACTAAAGAAAACTTTAGTGCTTTTTCTATTGTACAGTCACAAGTAGTACCAGTAGAGAGACATGACTTTCAGACCGACGTAAGCTTCAAATAGTAATTGTCACTCAAAGAAGAGAGAATAATGACTCAAAGAACTAAAGAAAACTTTAGTACCCTTTCTATTGTACAGTCACAAGTAGGACCAGTAGCGAGACGTGACTTTCAAACCGACGTAAGCTTCAAATAGTAATTGTCACTAAAAGAAGAGAGAATAATGACTCAAAGAACTAAAGAAAACTTTGTTACCCTTTCTATTGTACAGTCACAAGTAGGACCAGTAGCGAGACGTGACGTTCAAAGCGACGTAAGCTTCAAATAGTAATTGTCACTAAAAGAAGAGAGAATAATGACTCAAAGATCTAAGGCTACTCTTTAGTACCCTTTCTATTGTACAGTCACAAGTAGGACCAGTAGCGAGACGTGACGTTCAAAGCGACGTAAGCTTCAAATAGTAATTGTCACTAAAAGAAGAGAGAATAATGACTCAAAGATCTAAGGCTACTCTTTAGTACCCTTTCTATTGTACAGTCACAAGTAGGACCAGTAGCGAGACGTGACGTTCAAAGCGACGTAAGCTTCAAATAGTAATTGTCACTAAAAGAAGAGAGAATAATGACTCAAAGATCTAAGGCTACTCTTTAGTACCCTTTCTATTGTACAGTCACAAGTAGGACCAGTAGCGAGACGTGACTTTCAAAGCGACGTAAGCTTCAAATAGTAATTGTCACTAAAAGAAGAGAGAATAATGACTCAAAGATCTAAGGCTACTCTTTAGTACCCTTTCTATTGTACAGTCACAAGTAGGACCAGTAGCGAGACGTGACGTTCAAAGCGACGTAAGCTTCAAATAGTAATTGTCACTAAAAGAAGAGAGAATAATGACTCAAAGATCTAAGGCTACTCTTTAGTACCCTTTCTATTGTACAGTCACAAGTAGGACCAGTAGCGAGACGTGACTTTCAAACCGAGGTAAGCTTCAAATAGTAATTGTCACTAAAAGAAGAGAGAATAATGACTCAAAGAACTAAAGAAAGCTTTAGTACTTTATCTATTGTACAGTCACAAGTAGGACCAGTAGAGAGACATGACTTTCAGACCGACGTAAGCTTCAAATAGTAATTGTCACTCAAAGAAGAGAGAATAATGACTCAAAGAACTAAAGAAAACTTTAGTACCCCTTCTATTGTACAGTCACAAGTAGGACCAGTAGCGAGACATGACTTTCAAACCGACGTAAGCTTCAAATAGTAATTGTCACTAAAAGAAGAGAGAATAATGACTCAAAGAACTAAAGAAAACTTTAGTACCCCTTCTATTGTACAGTCACAAGTAGGACCAGTAGAGAGACATGACTTTCAGACCGACGTAAGCTTCAAATAGTAATTGTCACTAAAAGAAGAGAGAATAATGACTCAAAGAACTAAAGAAAACTTTAGTACCCGTTCTATTGTACAGTCACAGGTAGGGCCAGTAGCGAGACATGGCTTTCAAACCGACGTAAGCTTCAAATAGTAATTGTCACTAAAAGAATAGAGAATAATGACTCAAAGATCTAAGGCTACTCTTTAGTACCCTTTCTATTGTACAGTCACAAGTAGTACCAGTAGAGAGACATGATTTTCAGACCGACGTAAGCTTCAAATAGTAATTGTCACTCAAAGAAGAGAGAATAATGACTCAAAGAACTAAAGAAAACTTTAGTACCCTTTCTATTGTACAGTCACAAGTAGGACCAGTAGCGAGACATGACTTTCAAACCGAGGTAAGCTTCAAATAGTAATTGTCACTAAAAGAAGGGAGAATAATGACTCAAAGATCTAAGGCTACTCTTTAGTACCCTTTCTATTGTACAGTCACAAGTAGTACCAGTAGAGAGACATGATTTTCAGACCGACGTAAGCTTCAAATAGTAATTGTCACTCAAAGAAGAGAGAATAATGACTCAAAGAACTAAAGAAAACTTTAGTACCCTTTCTATTGTACAGTCACAAGTAGGACCAGTAGCGAGACATGACTTTCAAACCGACGTAAGCTTCAAATAGTAACTGTCACTAAAAGAAGAGAGAAAAATGACTCAAAGAACTAAAGAAAACTTTAGTACCCTTTCTGTTGTACAGTCACAAGTAGGACCAGTAGCGAGACGTGACTTTCAAACCGACGTAAGCTTCAAATAGTAATTGTCACTAAAAGAAGAGAGAAAAATGACTCAAAGATCTAAAGAAAACTTTAGTACCCTTTCTGTTGTACAGTCACAAGTAGGACCAGTAGCGAGACGTGACTTTCAAAGCGACGTAAGCTTCAAATAGTAATTGACACTTAAAGAAGGGAGAATAATGACTCAAAGGACTAAAGAAACCTTTAGTACCCTTTCTATTGTACAGTCACAGGTAGGACCAGTAGCGAGACGTGACTTTCAAAGCGACGTAAGCTTCAAATAGTAATTGACACTAAAAGAAGAGAGAATAATGACTCAAAGATCTAAGGCTACTCTTTAGTACCCTTTCTATTGTACAGTCACAAGTAGGACCAGTAGCGAGACGTGACGTTCAAAGCGACGTAAGCTTCAAATAGTAATTGTCACTAAAAGAAGAGAGAATAATGACTCAAAGATCTAAGGCTACTCTTTAGTACCCTTTCTATTGTACAGTCACAAGTAGGACCAGTAGCGAGACGTGACGTTCAAAGCGACGTAAGCTTCAAATAGTAATTGTCACTAAAAGAAGAGAGAATAATGACTCAAAGATCTAAGGCTACTCTTTAGTACCCTTTCTATTGTACAGTCACAAGTAGGACCAGTAGCGAGACGTGACTTTCAAAGCGACGTAAGCTTCAAATAGTAATTGTCACTAAAAGAAGAGAGAATAATGACTCAAAGATCTAAGGCTACTCTTTAGTACCCTTTCTATTGTACAGTCACAAGTAGGACCAGTAGCGAGACGTGACGTTCAAAGCGACGTAAGCTTCAAATAGTAATTGTCACTAAAAGAAGAGAGAATAATGACTCAAAGATCTAAGGCTACTCTTTAGTACCCTTTCTATTGTACAGTCACAAGTAGGACCAGTAGCGAGACGTGACTTTCAAACCGAGGTAAGCTTCAAATAGTAATTGTCACTAAAAGAAGAGAGAATAATGACTCAAAGAACTAAAGAAAGCTTTAGTACTTTATCTATTGTACAGTCACAAGTAGGACCAGTAGAGAGACATGACTTTCAGACCGACGTAAGCTTCAAATAGTAATTGTCACTCAAAGAAGAGAGAATAATGACTCAAAGAACTAAAGAAAACTTTAGGACCCCTTCTATTGTACAGTCACAAGTAGGACCAGTAGCGAGACATGACTTTCAAACCGACGTAAGCTTCAAATAGTAATTGTCACTAAAAGAAGAGAGAATAATGACTCAAAGAACTAAAGAAAACTTTAGTACCCCTTCTATTGTACAGTCACAAGTAGGACCAGTAGAGAGACATGACTTTCAGACCGACGTAAGCTTCAAATAGTAATTGTCACTAAAAGAAGAGAGAATAATGACTCAAAGAACTAAAGAAAACTTTAGTACCCGTTCTATTGTACAGTCACAGGTAGGGCCAGTAGCGAGACATGGCTTTCAAACCGACGTAAGCTTCAAATAGTAATTGTCACTAAAAGAATAGAGAATAATGACTCAAAGATCTAAGGCTACTCTTTAGTACCCTTTCTATTGTACAGTCACAAGTAGTACCAGTAGAGAGACATGATTTTCAGACCGACGTAAGCTTCAAATAGTAATTGTCACTCAAAGAAGAGAGAATAATGACTCAAAGAACTAAAGAAAACTTTAGTACCCTTTCTATTGTACAGTCACAAGTAGGACCAGTAGCGAGACATGACTTTCAAACCGAGGTAAGCTTCAAATAGTAATTGTCACTAAAAGAAGGGAGAATAATGACTCAAAGATCTAAGGCTACTCTTTAGTACCCTTTCTATTGTACAGTCACAAGTAGTACCAGTAGAGAGACATGATTTTCAGACCGACGTAAGCTTCAAATAGTAATTGTCACTCAAAGAAGAGAGAATAATGACTCAAAGAACTAAAGAAAACTTTAGTACCCTTTCTATTGTACAGTCACAAGTAGGACCAGTAGCGAGACATGACTTTCAAACCGACGTAAGCTTCAAATAGTAACTGTCACTAAAAGAAGAGAGAAAAATGACTCAAAGAACTAAAGAAAACTTTAGTACCCTTTCTGTTGTACAGTCACAAGTAGGACCAGTAGCGAGACGTGACTTTCAAACCGACGTAAGCTTCAAATAGTAATTGTCACTAAAAGAAGAGAGAAAAATGACTCAAAGATCTAAAGAAAACTTTAGTACCCTTTCTGTTGTACAGTCACAAGTAGGACCAGTAGCGAGACGTGACTTTCAAAGCGACGTAAGCTTCAAATAGTAATTGACACTTAAAGAAGGGAGAATAATGACTCAAAGGACTAAAGAAACCTTTAGTACCCTTTCTATTGTACAGTCACAGGTAGGACCAGTAGCGAGACGTGACTTTCAAAGCGACGTAAGCTTCAAATAGTAATTGACACTTAAAGAAGGGAGAATAATGACTCAAAGGACTAAAGAAAGCTTAAGTAACCTTTCTGCTGTACACTCACCAGTAGGACCAGTAGCGAGGTGTGACTTTCAAAGTGACGTAAGCTTCAAATAGTAATTGTCACTAAAAGAAGAGAGAATAATGACTCAAAGGACTAAAGAAAACTTTAGTACCCTTTCTATTGTACAGTCACAAGTAGGACCAGTAGCGAGACGTGACGTTCAAACCGACGTAAGCTTCAAATGGTAACTGTCACTAAAAGAAGAGAGAATAATGACTCAAAGAACTAAAGAAAACTTTAGTACCCTTTCTATTGTACAGTCACAAGTAGGACCAGTAGAGAGACATGACTTTCAGACCGACGTAAGCTTCAAATAGTAATTGTCACTAAAAGAAGAGAGAATAATGACTCAAAGAACTAAAGAAAACTTTAGTACCCGTTCTATTGTACAGTCACAAGTAGGGCCAGTAGCGAGACATGAGTTTCAAAGCGACGTAAGCTTCAAATAGTAATTGTCACTAAAAGAAGAGAGAATAATGACTCAAATGACTAAAGAAAACTTTAGTGCTTTTTCTATTGTACGGTCACAAGTAGTACCAGTAGCGAGACATGACTTTCAAACCGAGGTAAGCTTCAAGTAGTAATTGTCACTAAAAGAAGAGAGAATAATGACTCAAAGAACTAAAGAAAACTTTAGTACCCCTTCTATTGTACAGTCACAAGTAGTACCAGTAGAGAGACATGACTTTCAGACCGACGTAAGCTTCAAATAGTAATTGTCACTAAAAGAAGAGAGAATAATGACTCAAAGAACTAAAGAAAACTTTAGTACCCGTTCTATTGTACAGTCACAAGTAGGACCAGTAGGGAGACGTGACTTTCAAAGCGACGTAAGCTTCAAATAGTAATTGTCACTAAAAGAAGAGAGAATAATGACTCAAAGAACTAAAGAAAACTTTAGTACCCGTTCTATTGTACAGTCACAAGTAGGACCAGTAGCGAGACGTGACTTTCAAAGCGACGTAAGCTTCAAATAGTAATTGTCACTAAAAGAAGAGAGAATAATGACTCAAAGAACTAAAGAAAGCTTTAGTACTTTTTCTATTGTACGGTCACAAGTAGTACCGGTAGCGAGACGTGACGTTCAAAGCGACGTAAGCTTCAAATAGTAATTGTCACTAAAAGAAGAGAGAATAATGACTCAAAGAACTAAAGAAAGCTTTAGTACTTTTTCTATTGTACGGTCACAAGTAGGACCAGTAGCGAGACGTGACTTTCAAACCGACGTAAGCTTCAAATAGTAATTGTCACTAAAAGAAGAGAGAATAATGACTCAAAGAACTAAAGAAAGCTTTAGGACTTTTTCTATTGTACGGTCACAAGTAGTACCGGTAGCGAGACGTGACTTTCAAACCGACGTAAGCTTCAAATAGTAATTGTCACTAAAAGAAGAGAGAATAATGACTCAAAGAACTAAAGAAAACTTTAGTACCCTTTCTATTGTACAGTCACAAGTAGGACCAGTAGCGAGACGTGACTTTCAAACCGACGTAAGCTTCAAATAGTAATTGTCACAAAAATAAGAGAGAATAATGACTCAATGAACTAAGGCTACTCTTTAGTACCCTTTCTATTGTACAGTCACAAGTAGGACCAGTAGCGAGACGTGACTTTCAAACCGACGTAAGCTTCAAATAGTAACTGTCACTAAAAGAAGAGAGAAAAATGACTCAAAGAACTAAAGAAAACTTTAGTACCCTTTCTGTTGTACAGTCACAAGTAGGACCAGTAGCGAGACGTGACTTTCAAACCGACGTAAGCTTCAAATAGTAATTGTCACTAAAAGAAGAGAGAAAAATGACTCAAAGGACTAAAGAAAACTTTAGTACCCTTTCTATTGTACAGTCACATGTAGGACCAGTAGCGAGACGTGACTTTCAAAGCGACGTAAGCTTCAAATAGTAATTGACACTTAAAGAAGGGAGAATAATGACTCAAAGGACTAAAGAAAGCTTTAGTAACCTTTCTGCTGTACAGTCACCAGTAGGACCAGTAGCGAGGTGTGACTTTCAAAGTGACGTAAGCTTCAAATAGTAATTGTCACTAAAAGAAGAGAGAATAATGACTCAAAGGACTAAAGAAAACTTTAGTACCCTTTCTATTGTACAGTCACAAGTAGGACCAGTAGCGAGACGTGACGTTCAAACCGACGTAAGCTTCAAATATTAACTGTCACTAAAAGAAGAGAGAATAATGACTCAAAGGACTAAAGAAAACTTTAGTACCCTTTCTATTGTACAGTCACAAGTAGGACCAGTAGCGAGACGTGACGTTCAAACCGACGTAAGCTTCAAATAGTAACTGTCACTAAAAGAAGAGAGAATAATGACTCAAAGGACTAAAGAAAACTTTAGTATCCTTTCTATTGTACAGTCACAAGTAGGACCAGTAGCGAGACGTGACGTTCAAACCGACGTAAGCTTCAAATATTAACTGTCACTAAAAGAAGAGAGAATAATGACTCAAAGGACTTAAGAAAACTTTAGTACCCTTTCTATTGTACAGTCACAAGTAGGACCAGTAGCGAGACGTGACGTTCAAACCGACGTAAGCTTCAAATAGTAACTGTCACTAAAAGAAGAGAGAATAATGACTCAAAGGACTAAAGAAAACTTTAGTACCCTTTCTATTGTACAGTCACAAGTAGGACCAGTAGCGAGACGTGACTTTCAAAGCGACGTAAGCTTCAAATGGTAACTGTCACTAAAAGAAGAGAGAATAATGACTCAAAGAACTAAAGAAAACTTTAGTACCCTTTCTATTGTACAGTCACAAGTAGGACCAGTAGCGAGACGTGACGTTCAAACCGACGTGAGCTTCAAATAGTAACTGTCACTAAAAGAAGAGAGAATAATGACTCAAAGGACTAAAGAAAACTTTAGTACCCTTTCTATTGTACAGTCACAAGTAGGACCAGTAGCGAGACGTGACTTCCAAACCCAGGTAAGCTTCAAATAGTAATTGTCACTAAAAGAAGAGAGAATAATGACTCAAAGGACTAAAGAAAACTTCAGCACCCTTTCTATTGTACAGTCACAAGTAGGACCAGTAGCGAGACGTGACGTTCAAAGCAACGTAAGCTTCAAATAGCAATTGTCACTTAAAGAAGGGAGAATGATGACTCAAGAACTAAAGAAAACTTTAGACCCCTTTTTATTGTACACTCACAAGTAGGACCAGTAGCGAGACATGACTTTCAAACCGACGTAAGCTTCAAATAGTAATTGTCACTTAAAGAAGGTAGAATAATGACTCAAAGAACTAAAGAAAACTTTAGAACCCTTTCTCTTGTACAATCACAAGTAGGACCAGTAGCGAGACCTGACGTTCAAAGCAACGTAAGCTTCAAATAGCAATTGTCACTTAAAAAAGGGAGAATAATGACTCAAAGAACTAAAGAAAACTTTAGTACCCTTTCTATTGTACAGTCACAAGTAGGACCAGTACCGAGACGTGACTTTCAAACCGACGTAAGCTTCAAATAGTAATTGTCACTTAAAGAAGGGAGAATAATGACTCAAAGGACTAAAGAAAACTTCAGCACCCTTTCTATTGTACAGTCACAAGTAGGACCAGTAGCGAGACGTGACGTTCAAAGCAACGTAAGCTTCAAATAGCAATTGTCACTTAAAGAAGAGAGAATAATGACTCAAAGGACTAAAGAAAACTTCAGCACCCTTTCTATTGTACAGTCACAAGTAGGACCAGTAGCGAGACGTGACGTTCAAAGCAACGTAAGCTTCAAATAGTAATTGTCACTAAAAGAAGAGAGAATAATGACTCAAAGAACTAAAGAAAACTTCAGCACCCTTTCTATTGTACAGTCACAAGTAGGACCAGTAGCGAGACGTGACGTTCAAACCGACGTAAGCTTCAAATAGCAATTGTCACTTAAAGAAGGGAGAATAATGACTCAAAGAACTAAAGAAAACTTTAGAACCCTTTCTATTGTACAGTCACATGTAGGACCAGTAGCGAGACGTGACTGTCAAACCGACGTAAGCTTCAAATAGTAATTGTCACTTAAAGAAGGGAGAATAATGACTCAAAGAACTAAAGAAAAGTTTAGAACCTTTCTATTGTACAGTCACAAGTAGGACCAGTAGCGAGACGTGACGTTCAAAGCAACGTAAGCTTCAAATAGCAATTGTCACTTAAAGAAGAGAGAATAATGACTCAAAGAACTAAAGAAAACTTTAGTACCCTTTCTATTGTACAGTCACAAGTAGGACCAGTAGCGAGACGTGACTTTCAAAGCGACGTAAGCTTCAAATAGTAATTGACACTTAAAGAAGGGAGAATAATGACTCAAAGGACTAAAGAAAGCTTAAGTAACCTTTCTGCTGTACAGTCACCAGTAGGACCAGTAGCGAGGTGTGACTCTCAAAGTGACGTAAGCTTCAAATAGTAATTGTCACTAAAAGAAGAGAGAATAATGACTCAAATAACTAAAGAAAACTTTAGTACCCTTTCTATTGTACAGTCACAAGTAGGACCAGTAGCGAGACGTGACTTTCAAAGTGACGTAAGCTTCAAATAGTAACTGTCACTAAAAGAAGAGAGAATAATGACTCAAAGAACTAAAGAAAACTTTAGTACCCTTTCTATTGTACAGTCACAAGTAGGACCAGTAGCGAGACGTGACTTTCAAAGCGACGTAAGCTTCAAATAGTAATTGACACATTAAGAAGGGAGAATAATGACTCAAAGGACTAAAGAAAGCTTAAGTAACCTTTCTGCTGTACAGTCACCAGTAGGACCAGTAGCGAGGTGTGACTTTCAAAGTGACGTAAGCTTCAAATAGTAATTGTCACTAAAAGAAGAGAGAATAATGACTCAAAGAACTAAAGAAAACTTTAGTACCCTTTCTATTGTACAGTCACAAGTAGGACCAGTAGCGAGACGTGACTTCCAAACCGAGGTAAGCTTCAAATAGTAATTGTCACTAAAAGAAGAGAGAATAATGACTCAAAGGACTAAAGAAAGCTTAAGTACCCGTTCTATTGTACAGTCACAAGTAGGGCCAGTAGCGAGACATGACTTTCAAACCGACGTAAGCTTCAAATAGTAATTGTCACTAAAAGAAGAGAGAATAATGACTCAAAGAACTAAAGAAAACTTTAGTGCTTTTTCTATTGTACGGTCACAAGTAGTACCAGTAGCGAGACATGACTTTCAAACCGACGTAACCTTCAAATAGTAATTGTCACTAAAAGAAGAGAGAATAATGACTCAAAGGACTAAAGAAAACTTTAGTGCTTTTTCTATTGTACGGTCACAAGTAGTACCAGTAGCGAGACATGACTTTCAAACCGACGTAAGCTTCAAATAGTAATTGTCACTAAAAGAAGAGAGAATAATGACTCAAAGGACTAAAGAAAACTTTAGTGCTTTTTCTATTGTACGGTCACAAGTAGTACCAGTAGCGAGACATGACTTTCAAACCGACGTTAGCTTCAAATAGTAATTGTCACTAAAAGAAGAGAGAATAATGACTCAAAGAACTAAAGAAAACTTTAGTGCTTTTTCTATTGTACGGTCACAAGTAGTACCAGTAGCGAGACATGACTTTCAAAACCGACGTAAGCTTCAAATAGTAATTGTCACTAAAAGAAGAGAGAATAATGACTCAAAGGACTAAAGAAAACTTTAGTGCTTTTTCTATTGTACAGTCACAAGTAGGACCAGTAGCGAGACATGACTTTCAAACCGACGTAAGCTTCAAATAGTAATTGTCACTAAAAGAAGAGAGAATAATGACTCAAAGGACTAAAGAAAACTTTAGTGCTTTTTCTATTGTACGGTCACAAGTAGTACCAGTAGCGAGACATGACTTTCAAACCGAGGTAAGCTTCAAATAGTAATTGTCACTAAAAGAAGATAGAATAATGACTCAAAGAACTACAGAAAACTTTAGTGCTTTTTCTATTGTACAGTCACAAGTAGTACCAGTAGAGAGACATGACTGTCAGACCGACGTAAGCTTCAAATAGTAATTGTCACTCAAAGAAGAGAGAATAATGACTCAAAGAACTAAAGAAAACTTTAGTACCCTTTCTATTGTACAGTCACAAGTAGGACCAGTAGCGAGACGTGACTTTCAAACCGACGTAAGCTTCAAATAGTAATTGTCACTAAAAGAAGAGAGAATAATGACTCAAAGAACTAAAGAAAACTTTGTTACCCTTTCTATTGTACAGTCACAAGTAGGACCAGTAGCGAGACGTGACGTTCAAAGCGACGTAAGCTTCAAATAGTAATTGTCACTAAAAGAAGAGAGAATAATGACTCAAAGATCTAAGGCTACTCTTTAGTAACCTTTCTATTGTACAGTCACAAGTAGGACCAGTAGCGAGACGTGACGTTCAAAGCGACGTAAGCTTCAAATAGTAATTGTCACTAAAAGAAGAGAGAATAATGACTCAAAGATCTAAGGCTACTCTTTAGTACCCTTTCTATTGTACAGTCACAAGTAGGACCAGTAGCGAGACGTGACGTTCAAAGCGACGTAAGCTTCAAATAGTAATTGTCACTAAAAGAAGAGAGAATAATGACTCAAAGATCTAAGGCTACTCTTTAGTACCCTTTCTATTGTACAGTCACAAGTAGGACCAGTAGCGAGACGTGACTTTCTAAGCGACGTAAGCTTCAAATAGTAATTGTCACTAAAAGAAGAGAGAATAATGACTCAAAGATCTAAGGCTACTCTTTAGTACCCTTTCTATTGTACAGTCACAAGTAGGACCAGTAGCGAGACGTGACGTTCAAAGCGACGTAAGCTTCAAATAGTAATTGTCACTAAAAGAAGAGAGAATAATGACTCAAAGATCTAAGGCTACTCTTTAGTACCCTTTCTATTGTACAGTCACAAGTAGGACCAGTAGCGAGACGTGACTTTCAAACCGAGGTAAGCTTCAAATAGTAATTGTCACTAAAAGAAGAGAGAATAATGACTCAAAGAACTAAAGAAAGCTTTAGTACTTTATCTATTGTACAGTCACAAGTAGGACCAGTAGAGAGACATGACTTTCAGACCGACGTAAGCTTCAAATAGTAATTGTCACTCAAAGAAGAGAGAATAATGACTCAAAGAACTAAAGAAAACTTTAGTACCCCTTCTATTGTACAGTCACAAGTAGGACCAGTAGCGAGACATGACTTTCAAACCGACGTAAGCTTCAAATAGTAATTGTCACTAAAAGAAGAGAGAATAATGACTCAAAGAACTACAGAAAACTTTAGTACCCCTTCTATTGTACAGTCACAAGTAGGACCAGTAGAGAGACATGACTTTCAGACCGACGTAAGCTTCAAATAGTAATTGTCACTAAAAGAAGAGAGAATAATGACTCAAAGAACTAAAGAAAACTTTAGTACCCGTTCTATTGTACAGTCACAAGTAGGGCCAGTAGCGAGACATGACTTTCAAACCGACGTAAGCTTCAAATAGTAATTGTCACTAAAAGAAGAGAGAATAATGACTCAAAGATCTAAGGCTACTCTTTAGTACCCTTTCTATTGTACAGTCACAAGTAGGACCAGTAGCGAGACATGACTTTCAAACCGACGTAAGCTTCAAATAGTAATTGTCACTAAAAGAAGAGAGAATAATGACTCAAAGATCTAAGGCTACTCTTTAGTACCCTTTCTATTGTACAGTCACAAGTAGTACCAGTAGAGAGACATGATTTTCAGACCGACGTAAGCTTCAAATAGTAATTGTCACTCAAAGAAGAGAGAATAATGACTCAAAGAACTAAAGAAAACTTTAGTACCCTTTCTATTGTACAGTCACAAGTAGGACCAGTAGCGAGACATGACTTTCAAACCGAGGTAAGCTTCAAATAGTAATTGTCACTAAAAGAAGAGAGAATAATGACTCAAAGATCTAAGGCTACTCTTTAGTACCCTTTCTATTGTACAGTCACAAGTAGTACCAGTAGAGAGACATGATTTTCAGACCGACGTAAGCTTCAAATAGTAATTGTCACTCAAAGAAGAGAGAATAATGACTCAAAGAACTAAAGAAAACTTTAGTACCCTTTCTATTGTACAGTCACAAGTAGGACCAGTAGCGAGACATGACTTCAAACCGACGTAAGCTTCAAATAGTAACTGTCACTAAAAGAAGAGAGAAAAATGACTCAAAGAGCTAAAGAAAACTTTAGTACCCTTTCTGTTGTACAGTCACAAGTAGGACCAGTAGCGAGACGTGACTTTCAAACCGACGTAAGCTTCAAATAGTAATTGTCACTAAAAGAAGAGAGAAAAATGACTCAAAGAACTAAAGAAAACTTTAGTACCCTTTCTGTTGTACAGTCACAAGTAGGACCAGTAGCGAGACGTGACTTTCAAAGCGACGTAAGCTTCAAATAGTAATTGACACTTAAAGAAGGGAGAATAATGACTCCAAGGACTAAAGAAACCTTTAGTACCCTTTATATTGTACAGTCACAGGTAGGACCAGTAGCGAGACGTGACTTTCAAAGCGACGTAAGCTTCAAATAGTAATTGACACTTAAAGAAGGGAGAATAATGACTCAAAGGACTAAAGAAAGCTTAAGTAACCTTTCTGCTGTACAGTCACAAGTAGGACCAGTAGCGAGACGTGACGTTCAAACCGACGTAAGCTTCAAATGGTAACTGTCACTAAAAGAAGAGAGAATAATGACTCAAAGAACTAAAGAAAACTTTAGTACCCTTTCTATTGTACAGTCACAAGTAGGACCAGTAGAGAGACATGACTTCCAGACCGACGTAAGCTTCAAATAGTAATTGTCACTAAAAGAAGAGAGAATAATGACTCAAAGAACTAAAGAAAACTTTAGTACCCGTTCTATTGTACAGTCACAAGTAGGGCCAGTAGCGAGACATGACTTTCAAAACGACGTAAGCTTCAAATAGTAATTGTCACTAAAAGAAGAGAGAATAATGACTCAAAGGACTAAAGAAAACTTTAGTGCTTTTTCTATTGTACGGTCACAAGTAGTACCAGTAGCGAGACATGACTTTCAAACCGAGGTAAGCTTCAAGTAGTAATTGTCACTAAAAGAAGAGAGAATAATGACTCAAAGAACTAAAGAAAACTTTAGTACCCCTTCTATTGTACAGTCACAAGTAGTACCAGTAGAGAGACATGACTTTCAGACCGACGTAAGCTTCAAATAGTAATTGTCACTCAAAGAAGAGAGAATAATGACTCAAAGAACTAAAGAAAACTTTAGTACCCTTTCTATTGTACAGTCACAAGTAGGACCAGTAGCGAGACATGACTTTCAAACCGACGTAAGCTTCAAATAGTAATTGTCACTAAAAGAAGAGAGAATAATGACTCAAAGAACTAAAGAAAACTTTAGTACCCGTTCTATTGTACAGTCACAAGTAGGACCAGTAGCGAGACGTGACTTTCAAAGCGACGTAAGCTTCAAATAGTAATTGTCACTAAAAGAAGAGAGAATAATGACTCAAAGAACTAAAGAAAACTTTAGTACCCGTTCTATTGTACAGTCACAAGTAGGACCAGTAGCGAGACGTGACTTTCAAAGCGACGTAAGCTTCAAATAGTAATTGTCACTAAAAGAAGAGAGAATAATGACTCAAAGAACTAAAGAAAGCTTTAGTACTTTTTCTATTGTACGGTCACAAGTAGGACCAGTAGCGAGACGTGACTTTCAAACCGACGTAAGCTTCAAATAGTAATTGTCAATAACAGAAGAGAGAATAATGACTCAAAGAACTAAAGAAAACTTTAGTACCCGTTCTATTGTACAGTCACAAGTAGGACCAGTAGCGAGACGTGACTTTCAAAGCGACGTAAGCTTCAAATAGTAATTGTCACTAAAAGAAGAGAGAATAATGACTCAAAGAACTAAAGAAAACTTTAGTACCCGTTCTATTGTACAGTCACAAGTAGGACCAGTAGCGAGACGTGACTTTCAAAGCGACGTAAGCTTCAAATAGTAATTGTCACTAAAAGAAGAGAGAATAATGACTCAAAGAACTAAAGAAAGCTTTAGTACTTTTTCTATTGTACGGTCACAAGTAGGACCAGTAGCGAGACGTGACTTTCAAACCGACGTAAGCTTCAAATAGTAATTGTCACTAAAAGAAGAGAGAATAATGACTCAAAGAACTAAAGAAAACTTTAGTACCCGTTCTATTGTACAGTCACAAGTAGGACCAGTAGCGAGACGTGACTTTCAAAGCGACGTAAGCTTCAAATAGTAATTGTCACTCAAAGAAGAGAGAATAATGACTCAAAGAACTAAAGAAAACTTTAGTACCCTTTCTATTGTACAGTCACAAGTAGGACCAGTAGCGAGACGTGATGTTCAAAGCAACGTAAGCTTCAAATAGTAATTGTCACTAAAAGAAGAGAGAATAATGACTCAAAGGACTAAAGAAAACTTCAGCACACTTTCTATTGTACAGTCAAAAGTAGGACCAGTAGCGAGACGTGACGTTCAAACCGACGTAAGCTTCAAATAGCAATTGTCACTTAAAGAAGGGAGAATAATGACTCAAAGAACTAAAGAAAACTTTAGAACCCTTTCTATTGTACAGTCACAAGTAGGACCAGTAGCGAGACGTGACTTTCAAACCGACGTAAGCTTCAAATAGTAATTGTCACTTAAAGAAGGGAGAATAATGACTCAAAGAACTAAAGAATAGTTTAGAACCTTTCTATTGTACAGTCACAAGTAGGACCAGTAGCGAGACGTGACGTTCAAAGCAACGTAAGCTTCAAATAGCAATTGTCACTTAAAGAAGAGAGAATAATGACTCAAAGAACTAAAGAAAACTTTAGTACCCTTTCTATTGTACAGTCACAAGTAGGACCAGTAGCGAGACGTGACTTTCAAAGCGACGTAAGCTTCAAATAGTAATTGACACTTAAAGAAGGGAGAATAATGACTCAAAGGACTAAAGAAAGCTTAAGTAACCTTTCTGCTGTACAGTCACCAGTAGGACCAGTAGCGAGGTGTGACTTTCAAAGTGACGTAAGCTTCAAATAGTAATTGTCACTAAAAGAAGAGAGAATAATGACTCAAAGGACTAAAGAAAACTTTAGTACCCTTTCTATTGTACAGTCACAAGTAGGACCAGTAGCGAGACGTGACGTTCAAACCGACGTAAGCTTCAAATGGTAACTGTCACTAAAAGAAGAGAGAATAATGACTCAAAGAACTAAAGAAAACTTTAGTACCCTTTCTATTGTACAGTCACAAGTAGGACCAGTAGAGAGACATGACTTTCAGACCGACGTAAGCTTCAAATAGTAATTGTCACTAAAAGAAGAGAGAATAATGAATCAAAGAACTAAAGAAAACTTTAGTACCCGTTCTATTGTACAGTCACAAGTAGGGCCAGTAGCGAGACATGACTTTCAAACCGACGTAAGCTTCAAATAGTAATTGTCACTAAAAGAAGAGAGAATAATGACTCAAAGGACTAAAGAAAACTTTAGTGCTTTTTCTATTGTACGGTCACAAGTAGTACCGGTAGAGAGACATGACTTTCAGACCGAGGTAAGCTTCAAATAGTAATTGTCACTAAAAGAAGAGAGAATAATGACTCAAAGAACTAAAGAAAACTTTAGTACCCCTTCTATTGTACAGTCACAAGTAGTACCAGTAGCGAGACATGACTTTCAAACCGAGGTAAGCTTCAAATAGTAATTGTCACTAAAAGAAGAGAGAATAATGACTCAAAGAACTAAAGAAAACTTTAGTACCCCTTCTATTGTACAGTCACAAGTAGGACCAGTAGAGAGACATGACTTTCAGACCGACGTAAGCTTCAAATAGTAATTGTCACTCAAAGAAGAGAGAATAATGACTCAAAGAACTAAAGAAAACTTTAGTACCCTTTCTATTGTACAGTCACAAGTAGGACCAGTAGCGAGACATGACTTTCAAACCGACGTAAGCTTCAAATAGTAATTGTCACTAAAAGAAGAGAGAATAATGACTCAAAGAACTAAAGAAAACTTTAGTACCCTTTCTATTGTACAGTCACAAGTAGGACCAGTAGCGAGACGTGACTTTCAAAGCGACGTAAGCTTCAAATAGTAATTGTCACTAAAAGAAGAGAGAATAATGACTCAAAGAACTAAAGAAAACTTTAGTACCCTTTCTGTTGTACAGTCACAAGTAGGACCAGTAGCGAGACGTGACTTTCAAACCGACGTAAGCTTCAAATAGTAATTGTCACTAAAAGAAGAGAGAATAATAACTCAAAGAACTAAAGAAAACTTTAGTACCCTTTCTGTTGTACAGTCACAAGTAGGACCAGTAGCGAGACGTGACTTTCAAACCGACGTAAGCTTCAAATAGTAATTGTCACTAAAAGAAGAGAGAATAATGACTCAAAGAACTAAAGAAAACTTTAGTACCCTTTCTGTTGTACAGTCACAAGTAGGACCAGTAGCGAGACGTGACTTTCAAACCGACGTAAGCTTCAAATAGTAATTGTCACTAAAAGAAGAGAGAATAATGACTCAAAGAACTAAAGAAAACTTTAGTACCCTTTCTATTGTACAGTCACAAGTAGGACCAGTAGCGAGACGTGACTTTCAAAGCGACGTAAGCTTCAAATAGTAATTGTCACTAAAAGAAGAGAGAATAATGACTCAAAGAACTAAAGGAAACTTTAGTACCCGTTCTATTGTACAGTCACAAGTAGGACCAGTAGCGAGACGTGACTTTCAAAGCGACGTGAGCTTCAAATAGTAATTGTCACTAAAAGAAGAGAGAATAATGACTCAAAGAACTAAGGCTACTCTTTAGTACCCTTTCTATTGTACAGTCACAAGTAGGACCAGTAGCGAGACGTGACTTTCAAACCGACGTAAGCTTCAAATAGTAATTGTCACTAAAAGAAGAGAGAATAATGACTCAAAGAACTAAAGAAAGCTTTAGTACTTTTTCTATTGTACGGTCACAAGTAGGACCAGTAGCGAGACGTGACTTTCAAACCGACGTAAGCTTCAAATAGTAATTGTCACTAAAAGAAGAGAGAATAATGACTCAAAGAACTAAAGAAAGCTTTAGTACTTTTTCTATTGTACGGTCACAAGTAGGACCAGTAGCGAAAAGGGGACTTTCAAACCGACGTAAGCTTCAAATAGTAATTGTCACTAAAAGAAGAGAGAATAATGACTCAAAGAACTAAAGAAAGCTTTAGTACTTTTTCTATTTTACGGTCACAAGTAGTACCGGTAGCGAGACGCGACGTTCAAACCGACGTAAGCTTCAAATAGTAATTGTCAGTAAAAGAAGAGAGAATAATGACTCAAAGAACTAAAGAAAACTTTAGTACCCTTTCTATTGTACAGTCACAAGTAGGACCAGTAGCGAGACGTGACTTTCAAACCGACGTAAGCTTCAAATAGTAATTGTCACTAAAAGAAGAGAGAATAATGACTCAAAGAACTAAAGAAAACTTTAGTATCCTTTCTTTTGTACCGTCACAAGTAGGACCAGTAGCGAGACGTGACTTTCAAACCGACGTAAGCTTCAAATAGTAATTGTCACTAAAAGAAGAGAGAATAATGACTCAAAGAACTAAAGGAAACTTTAGTACCCTTTCTATTGTACAGTCACAAGTAGGACCAGTAGCGAGACGTGACTTTCAAACCGACGTAAGCTTCAAATAGTAATTGTCACTAAAAGAAGAGAGAATAATGACTCAAAGAACTAAAGAAAACTTTAGTACCCGTTCTATTGTACAGTCACAAGTAGGACCAGTAGCGAGACGTGACTTTCAAACCGACGTAAGCTTCAAATAGTAATTGTCACTAAAAGAAGAGAGAATAATGACTCAAAGGACTAAAGAAAACTTTAGTACCCTTTCTATTGTACAGTCACAAGTAGGACCAGTAGCGAGACGTGACTTCCAAACCCAGGTAAGCTTCAAATAGTAATTGTCACTAAAAGAAGAGAGAATAATGACTCAAAGGACTAAAGAAAACTTCAGCACCCTTTCTATTGTACAGTCACAAGTAGGACCAGTAGCGAGACGTGACGTTCAAAGCAACGTAAGCTTCAAATAGCAATTGTCACTTAAAGAAGGGAGAATAATGACTCAAGAACTAAAGAAAACTTTAGACCCCTTTCTATTGTACAGTCACAAGTAGGACCAGTAGCGAGACGTGACTTTCAAACCGACGTAAGCTTCAAATAGTAATTGTCACTTAAAGAAGGGAGAATAATGACTCAAAGAACTAAAGAAAACTTTAGAACCCTTTCTCTTGTACAGTCACAAGTAGGACCAGTAGCGAGACCTGACGTTCAAAGCAACGTAAGCTTCAAATAGCAATTGTCACTTAAAAAAGGGAGAATAATGACTCAAAGAACTAAAGAAAACTTTAGTACCCTTTCTATTGTACAGTCACAAGTAGGACCAGTACCGAGACGTGACTTTCAAACCGACGTAAGCTTCAAATAGTAATTGTCACTTAAAGAAGGGAGAATAATGACTCAAAGGACTAAAGAAAACTTCAGCACCCTTTCTATTGTACAGTCACAAGTAGGACCAGTAGCGAGACGTGACGTTCAAAGCAACGTAAGCTTCAAATAGCAATTGTCACTTAAAGAAGAGAGAATAATGACTCAAAGGACTAAAGAAAACTTCAGCACCCTTTCTATTGTACAGTCACAAGTAGGACCAGTAGCGAGACGTGACGTTCAAAGCAACGTAAGCTTGAAATAGTAATTGTCACTAAAAGAAGAGAGAATAATGACTCAAAGGACTAAAGAAAACTTCAGCACCCTTTCTATTGTACAGTCACAAGTAGGACCAGTAGCGAGACGTGACGTTCAAACCGACGTAAGCTTCAAATAGCAATTGTCACTTAAAGAAGGGAGAATAATGACTCAAAGAACTAAGAAAACTTTAGAACCCTTTCTATTGTACAGTCACAAGTAGGACCAGTAGAGAGACGTGACTTTCAAACCGACGTAAGCTTCAAATAGTAATTGTCACTTAAAGAAGGGAGAATAATGACTCAAAGAACTAAAGAAAAGTTTAGAACCTTTCTATTGTACAGTCACAAGTAGGACCAGTAGCGAGATCGACGTTCAAAGCAACGTAAGCTTCAAATAGCAATTGTCACTTAAAGAAGAGAGAATAATGACTCAAAGAACTAAAGAAAACTTTAGTACCCTTTCTATTGTACAGTCACAAGTAGGACCAGTAGCGAGACGTGACTTTCAAAGCGACGTAAGCTTCAAATAGTAATTGACACTTAAAGAAGGGAGAATAATGACTCAAAGGACTAAAGAAAGCTTAAGTAACCTTTCTGCTGTAAAGTCACCAGTAGGACCAGTAGCGAGGTGTGACTTTCAAAGTGACGTAAGCTTCAAATAGTAATTGTCACTAAAAGAAGGGAGAATAATGACTCAAAGGACTAAAGAAAACTTTAGTACCCTTTCTATTGTACAGTCACAAGTAGGACCAGTAGCGAGACGTGACGTTCAAACCGACGTAAGCTTCAAATGGTAACTGTCACTAAAAGAAGAGAGAATAATGACTCAAAGAACTAAAGAAAACTTTAGTACCCTTCCTATTGTACAGTCACAAGTAGGACCAGTAGAGAGACATGACTTTCAGACCGACGTAAGCTTCAAATAGTAATTGTCACTAAAAGAAGAGAGAATAATGACTCAAAGAACTAAAGAAAACTTTAGTACCCGTTCTATTGTACAGTCACAAGTAGGGCCAGTAGCGAGACATGACTTTCAAACCGACGTAAGCTTCAAATAGTAATTGTCACTAAAAGAAGAGAGAATAATGACTCAAAGGACTAAAGAAAACTTTAGTGCTTTTTCTATTGTACAGTCACAAGTAGGACCAGTAGCGAGACGTGACGTTCAAACCGACGTAAGCTTCAAATAGTAACTGTCACTAAAAGAAGAGAGAATAATGACTCAAAGGACTAAAGAAAACTTTAGTACCCTTTCTATTGTACAGTCACAAGTAGGACCAGTAGCGAGACGTGACGTTCAAACCGACGTAAGCTTCAAATGGTAACTGTCACTAAAAGAAGAGAGAATAATGACTCAAAGAACTAAAGAAAACTTTAGTACCCTTTCTATTGTACAGTCACAAGTAGGACCAGTAGCGAGACGTGACGTTCAAACCGACGTAAGCTTCAAATAGTAACTGTCGCTAAAAGAAGAGAGAATAATGACTCAAAGGACTAAAGAAAACTTTAGTACCCTTTCTATTGTACAGTCACAAGTAGGACCAGTAGCGAGACGTGACTTCCAAACCCAGGTAAGCTTCAAATAGTAATTGTCACTAAAAGAAGAGAGAATAATGACTCAAAGGACTAAAGAAAACTTCGGCACCCTTTCTATTGTACAGTCACAAGTAGGACCAGTAGCGAGACGTGACGTTCAAAGCAACGTAAGCTTCAAATAGCAATTGTCACTTAAAGAAGGGAGAATGATGACTCAAGAACTAAAGAAAACTTTAGACCCCTTTCTATTGTACAGTCACAAGTAGGACCAGTAGCGAGACGTGACTTTCAAACCGACGTAAGCTTCAAATAGTAATTGTCACTTAAAGAAGGGAGAATAATGACTCAAAGAACTAAAGAAAACTTTAGAACCCTTTCTCTTGTACAGTCACAAGTAGGACCAGTAGCGAGACCTGACGTTCAAAGCAACGTAAGCTTCAAATAGCAATTGTCACTTAAAAAAGGGAGAATAATGACTCAAAGAACTAAAGAAAACTTTAGTACCCTTTCTATTGTACAGTCACAAGTAGGACCAGTAGCGAGACGTGACTTTCAAACCGACGTAAGCTTCAAATAGTAATTGTCACTAAAAGAAGAGAGAATAATGACTCAAAGAACTAAAGAAAACTTTAGTACCCTTTCTATTGTACAGTCACAAGTAGGACCAGTAGCGAGACGTGACTTACAAAGCGACGTAAGCTTCAAATAGTAATTGTCACTAAAAGAAGAGAGAATAATGACTCAAAGAACTAAAGAAAACTTTAGTACCCGTTCTATTGTACAGTCACAAGTAGGACCAGTAGCGAGACGTGACTTTCAAAGCGACGTAAGCTTCAAATAGTAATTGTCACTAAAAGAAGAGAGAATAATGACTCAAAGAACTAAAGGAAACTTTAGTACCCGTTCTATTGTACAGTCACAAGTAGGACCAGTAGCGAGACGTGACTTTCAAAGCGACGTGAGCTTCAAATAGTAATTGTCACTAAAAGAAGAGAGAATAATGACTCAAAGAACTAAGGCTACTCTTTAGTACCCTTTCTATTGTACAGTCACAAGTAGGACCAGTAGCGAGACGTGACTTTCAAACCGACGTAAGCTTCAAATAGTAATTGTCACTAAAAGAAGAGAGAATAATGACTCAAAGAACTAAAGAAAGCTTTAGTACTTTTTCTATTGTACGGTCACAAGTAGGACCAGTAGCGAGACGTGACTTTCAAACCGACGTAAGCTTCAAATAGTAATTGTCACTAAAAGAAGAGAGAATAATGACTCAAAGAACTAAAGGAAGCTTTAGTACTTTTTCTATTGTACGGCCACAAGTAGGACCAGTAGCGAAAAGGGGACTTTCAAACCGACGTAAGCTTCAAATAGTAATTGTCACTAAAAGAAGAGAGAATAATGACTCAAAGAACTAAAGAAAGCTTTAGTACTTTTTCTATTTTACGGTCACAAGTAGTACCGGTAGCGAGACGCGACGTTCAAACCGACGTAAGCTTCAAATAGTAATTGTCAGTAAAAGAAGAGAGAATAATGACTCAAAGGACTAAAGAAAACTTTAGTACCCTTTCTATTGTACAGTCACAAGTAGGACCAGTAGCGAGACGTGACTTTCAAGCCGACGTAAGCTTCAAATAGTAATTGTCACTAAAAGAAGAGAGAATAATGACTCAAAGAACTAAAGAAAACTTTAGTACCCTTTCTTTTGTACAGTCACAAGTAGGACTAGTAGCGAGACGTGACTTTCAAACCGACGTAAGCTTCAAATAGTAATTGTCACTAAAAGAAGAGAGAATAATGACTCAAAGAACTAAAGAAAACTTTAGTACCCTTTCTATTGTACAGTCACAAGTAGGACCAGTAGCGAGACGTGACTTTCAAAGCGACGTAAGCTTCAAATAGTAATTGTCACTAAAAGAAGAGAGAATAATGACTCAAAGAACTAAAGAAAACTTTAGTACCCTTTCTATTGTACAGTCACAAGTAGGACCAGTAGCGAGACGTGACTTTCAAACCGACGTAAGCTTCAAATAGTAATTGTCACTAAAAGAAGAGAGAATAATGACTCAAAGAACTAAAGAAAGCTTTAGTACTTTTTCTATTGTACGGTCACAAGTAGGACCAGTAGCGAGACGTGACTTTCAAACCGACGTAAGCTTCAAATAGTAATTGTCACTAAAAGAAGAGAGAATAATGACTCAAAGGACTAAAGAAAACTTTAGTACCCTTTCTATTGTACAGTCACAAGTAGGACCAGTAGCGAGACGTGACTTCCAAACCCAGGTAAGCTTCAAATAGTAATTGTCACTAAAAGAAGAGAGAATAATGACTCAAAGGACTAAAGAAAACTTCAGCACCCTTTCTATTGTACAGTCACAAGTAGGACCAGTAGCGAGACGTGACGTTCAAAGCAACGTAAGCTTCAAATAGCAATTGTCACTTAAAGAAGGGAGAATAATGACTCAAGAACTAAAGAAAACTTTAGACCCCTTTCTATTGTACAGTCACAAGTAGGACCAGTAGCGAGACGTGACTTTCAAACCGACGTAAGCTTCAAATAGTAATTGTCACTTAAAGAAGGGAGAATAATGACTCAAACAACTAAAGAAAACTTTGGAACCCTTTCTCTTGTACAGTCACAAGTAGGACCAGTAGCGAGACCTGACGTTCAAAGCAACGTAAGCTTCAAATAGCAATTGTCACTTAAAAAAGGGAGAATAATGACTCAAAGAACTAAAGAAAACTTTAGTACCCTTTCTATTGTACAGTCACAAGTAGGACCAGTACCGAGACGTGACTTTCAAACCGACGTAAGCTTCAAATAGTAATTGTCACTTAAAGAAGGGAGAATAATGACTCAAAGGACTAAAGAAAACTTCAGCACCCTTTCTATTGTACAGTCACAAGTAGGACCAGTAGCGAGACGTGACGTTCAAAGCAACGTAAGCTTCAAATAGCAATTGTCACTTAAAGAAGAGAGAATAATGACTCAAAGGACTAAAGAAAACTTCAGCACCCTTTCTATTGTACAGTCACAAGTAGGACCAGTAGCGAGACGTGACGTTCAAAGCAACGTAAGCTTCAAATAGTAATTGTCACTAAAAGAAGAGAGAATAATGACTCAAAGGACTAAAGAAAACTTCAGCACCCTTTCTATTGTACAGTCACAAGTAGGACCAGTAGCGAGACGTGACGTTCAAACCGACGTAAGCTTCAAATAGCAATTGTCACTTAAAGAAGGGAGAATAATGACTCAAAGAACTAAAGAAAACTTTAGAACCCTTTCTATTGTACAGTCACAAGTAGGACCAGTAGCGAGACGTGACTTTCAAACCGACGTAAGCTTCAAATAGTAATTGTCACTTAAAGAAGGGAGAATAATGACTCAAAGAACTAAAGAAAAGTTTAGAACCTTTCTATTGTACAGTCACAAGTAGGACCAGTAGCGAGATCGACGTTCAAAGCAACGTAAGCTTCAAATAGCAATTGTCACTTAAAGAAGAGAGAATAATGACTCAAAGAACTAAAGAAAACTTTAGTACCCTTTCTATTGTACAGTCACAAGTAGGACCAGTAGCGAGACGTGACTTTCAAAGCGACGTAAGCTTCAAATAGTAATTGACACTTAAAGAAGGGAGAATAATGACTCAAAGGACTAAAGAAAGCTTAAGTAACCTTTCTGCTGTACAGTCACCAGTAGGACCAGTAGCGAGGTGTGACTTTCAAAGTGACGTAAGCTTCAAATAGTAATTGTCACTAAAAGAAGAGAGAATAATGACTCAAAGGACTAAAGAAAACTTTAGTACCCTTTCTATTGTACAGTCACAAGTAGGACCAGTAGCGAGACGTGACGTTCAAACCGACGTAAGCTTCAAATGGTAACTGTCACTAAAAGAAGAGAGAATAATGACTCAAAGAACTAAAGAAAACTTTAGTACCCTTTCTATTGTACAGTCACAAGTAGGACCAGTAGAGAGACATGACTTTCAGACCGACGTAAGCTTCAAATAGTAATTGTCACTAAAAGAAGAGAGAATAATGACTCAAAGAACTAAAGAAAACTTTAGTACCCGTTCTATTGTACAGTCACAAGTAGGGCCAGTAGCGAGACATGACTTTCAAACCGACGTAAGCTTCAAATAGTAATTGTCACTAAAAGAAGAGAGAATAATGACTCAAAGGACTAAAGAAAACTTTAGTGCTTTTTCTATTGTACAGTCACAAGTAGGACCAGTAGCGAGACGTGACGTTCAAACCGACGTAAGCTTCAAATAGTAATTGTCACTTAAAGAAGGGAGAATAATGACTCAAAGAACTAAAGAAAACTTTAGTACCCTTTCTATTGTACAGTCACAAGTAGGACCAGTAGCGAGACGTGACGTTCAAACCGACGTAAGCTTCAAATGGTAACTGTCACTAAAAGAAGAGAGAATAATGACTCAAAGGACTAAAGAAAACTTTAGTACCCTTTCTATTGTACAGTCACAAGTAGGACCAGTAGCGAGACGTGACGTTCAAACCGACGTAAGCTTCAAATGGTAACTGTCACTAAAAGAAGAGAGAATAATGACTCAAAGAACTAAAGAAAACTTTAGTACCCTTTCTATTGTACAGTCACAAGTAGGACCAGTAGCGAGACGTGACGTTCAAACCGACGTAAGCTTCAAATAGTAACTGTCACTAAAAGAAGAGAGAATAATGACTCAAAGGACTAAAGAAAACTTTAGTACCCTTTCTATTGTACAGTCACAAGTAGGACCAGTAGCGAGACGTGACTTCCAAACCCAGGTAAGCTTCAAATAGTAATTGTCACTAAAAGAAGAGAGAATAATGACTCAAAGGACTAAAGAAAACTTCAGCACCCTTTCTATTGTACAGTCACAAGTAGGACCAGTAGCGAGACGTGACGTTCAAAGCAACGTAAGCTTCAAGTAGCAATTGTCACTTAAAGAAGAGAGAATAATGACTCAAAGGACTAAAGAAAACTTCAGCACCCTTTCTATTGTACAGTCACAAGTAGGACCAGTAGCGAGACGTGACGTTCAAAGCAACGTAAGCTTCAAATAGCAATTGTCACTTAAAAAAGGGAGAATAATGACTCAAAGAACTAAAGAAAACTTTAGCACCCTTTCTATTGTACAGTCACAAGTAGGCCCAGTACCGAGACGTGACTTTCAAACCGACGTAAGCTTCAAATAGTAATTGTCACTTAAAGAAGGGAGAATAATGACTCAAAGGACTAAAGAAAACTTCAGCACCCTTTCTATTGTACAGTCACAAGTAGGACCAGTAGCGAGACGTGACGTTCAAAGCAACGTAAGCTTCAAATAGCAATTGTCACTTAAAGAAGAGAGAATAATGACTCAAAGGACTAAAGAAAACTTTAGTACCCTTTCTATTGTACAGTCACAAGTAGGACCAGTAGCGAGACGTGACTTTCAAACCGACGTAAGCTTCAAATAGTAATTGTCACTAAAAGAAGAGAGAATAATGACTCAAAGGACTAAAGAAAACTTCAGCACCCTTTCTATTGTACAGTCACAAGTAGGACCAGTAGCGAGACGTGACGTTCAAACCGACGTAAGCTTCAAATAGCAATTGTCACTTAAAGAAGGGAGAATAATGACTCAAAGAACTAAAGAAAACTTTAGAACCCTTTCTATTGTACAGTCACAAGTAGGACCAGTAGCGAGACGTGACTTTCAAACCGACGTAAGCTTCAAATAGTAATTGTCACTTAAAGAAGGGAGAATAATGACTCAAAGAACTAAAGAAAAGTTTAGAACCTTTCTATTGTACAGTCACAAGTAGGACCAGTAGCGAGATCGACGTTCAAAGCAACGTAAGCTTCAAATAGCAATTGTCACTTAAAGAAGAGAGAATAATGACTCAAAGAACTAAAGAAAACTTTAGTACCCTTTCTATTGTACAGTCACAAGTAGTACCAGTAGCGAGACGTGACTTTCAAAGCGACGTAAGCTTCAAATAGTAATTGACACTTAAAGAAGGGAGAATAATGACTCAAAGGACTAAAGAAAGCTTAAGTAACCTTTCTGCTGTACAGTCACCAGTAGGACCAGTAGCGAGGTGTGACTTTCAAAGTGACGTAAGCTTCAAATAGTAATTGTCACTAAAAGAAGAGAGAATAATGACTCAAAGGACTAAAGAAAACTTTAGTACCCTTTCTATTGTACAGTCACAAGTAGGACACGTAGCGAGACGTGACGTTCAAAGCGACGTAAGCTTCAAATAGTAATTGTCACTAAAAGAAGAGAGAATAATGACTCAAAGATCTAAGGCTACTCTTTAGTACCCTTTCTATTGTACAGTCACAGGTAGGACCAGTAGCGAGACGTGACTTTCAAACCGAGGTAAGCTTCAAATAGTAATTGTCACTAAAAGAAGAGAGAATAATGACTCAAAGAACTAAAGAAAGCTTTAGTACTTTATCTATTGTACAGTCACAAGTAGGACCAGTAGAGAGACATGACTTTCAGACCGACGTAAGCTTCAAATAGTAATTGTCACTCAAAGAAGAGAGAATAATGACTCAAAGAACTAAAGAAAACTTTAGTACCCCTTCTATTGTACAGTCACAAGTAGGACCAGTAGCGAGACATGACTTTCAAACCGACGTAAGCTTCAAATAGTAATTGTCACTAAAAGAAGAGAGAATAATGACTCAAAGAACTAAAGAAAACTTTAGTACCCCTTCTATTGTACAGTCACAAGTAGGACCAGTAGAGAGACATGACTTTCAGACCGACGTAAGCTTCAAATAGTAATTGTCACTAAAAGAAGAGAGAATAATGACTCAAAGAACTAAAGAAAACTTTAGTACCCGTTCTATTGTACAGTCACAAGTAGGGCCAGTAGCGAGACATGACTTTCAAACCGACGTAAGCTTCAAATAGTAATTGTCACTAAAAGAAGAGAGAATAATGACTCAAAGATCTAAGGCTACTCTTTAGTACCCTTTCTATTGTACAGTCACAAGTAGGACCAGTAGCGAGACATGACTTTCAAACCGACGTAAGCTTCAAACAGTAATTGTCACTAAAAGAAGAGAGAATAATGACTCAAAGATCTAAGGCTACTCTTTAGTACCCTTTCTATTGTACAGTCACAAGTAGTACCAGTAGAGAGACATGATTTTCAGACCGACGTAAGCTTCAAATAGTAATTGTCACTCAAAGAAGAGAGAATAATGACTCAAAGAACTAAAGAAAACTTTAGTACCCTTTCTATTGTACAGTCACAAGTAGGACCAGTAGCGAGACATGACTTTCAAACCGAGGTAAGCTTCAAATAGTAATTGTCACTAAAAGAAGAGAGAATAATGACTCAAAGATCTAAGGCTACTCTTTAGTACCCTTTCTATTGTACAGTCACAAGTAGTACCAGTAGAGAGACATGATTTTCAGACCGACGTAAGCTTCAAATAGTAATTGTCACTCAAAGAAGAGAGAATAATGACTCAAAGAACTAAAGAAAACTTTAGTACCCTTTCTATTGTACAGTCACAAGTAGGACCAGTAGCGAGACATGACTTCAAACCGACGTAAGCTTCAAATAGTAACTGTCACTAAAAGAAGAGAGAAAAATGACTCAAAGAACTAAAGAAAACTTTAGTACCCTTTCTGTTGTACAGTCACAAGTAGGACCAGTAGCGAGACGTGACTTTCAAACCGACGTAAGCTTCAAATAGTAATTGTCACTAAAAGAAGAGAGAAAAATGACTCAAAGAACTAAAGAAAACTTTAGTACCCTTTCTGTTGTACAGTCACAAGTAGGACCAGTAGCGAGACGTGACTTTCAAAGCGACGTAAGCTTCAAATAGTAATTGACACTTAAAGAAGGGAGAATAATGACTCAAAGGACTAAAGAAACCTTTAGTACCCTTTATATTGTACAGTCACAGGTAGGACCAGTAGCGAGACGTGACTTTCAAAGCGACGTAAGCTTCAAATAGTAATTGACACTTAAAGAAGGGAGAATAATGACTCAAAGGACTAAAGAAAGCTTAAGTAACCTTTCTGCTGTACAGTCACAAGTAGGACCAGTAGCGAGACGTGACGTTCAAACCGACGTAAGCTTCAAATGGTAACTGTCACTAAAAGAAGAGAGAATAATGACTCAAAGAACTAAAGAAAACTTTAGTACCCTTTCTATTGTACAGTCACAAGTAGGACCAGTAGAGAGACATGACTTCCAGACCGACGTAAGCTTCAAATAGTAATTGTCACTAAAAGAAGAGAGAATAATGACTCAAAGAACTAAAGAAAACTTTAGTACCCGTTCTATTGTACAGTCACAAGTAGGGCCAGTAGCGAGACATGACTTTCAAAACGACGTAAGCTTCAAATAGTAATTGTCACTAAAAGAAGAGAGAATAATGACTCAAAGGACTAAAGAAAACTTTAGTGCTTTTTCTATTGTACGGTCACAAGTAGTACCAGTAGCGAGACATGACTTTCAAACCGAGGTAACCTTCAAGTAGTAATTGTCACTAAAAGAAGAGAGAATAATGACTCAAAGAACTAAAGAAAACTTTAGTACCCCTTCTATTGTACAGTCACAAGTAGTACCAGTAGAGAGACATGACTTTCAGACCGACGTAAGCTTCAAATAGTAATTGTCACTCAAAGAAGAGAGAATAATGACTCAAAGAACTAAAGAAAACTTTAGTACCCTTTCTATTGTACAGTCACAAGTAGGACCAGTAGCGAGACATGACTTTCAAACCGACGTAAGCTTCAAATAGTAATTGTCACTAAAAGAAGAGAGAATAATGACTCAAAGAACTAAAGAAAACTTTAGTACCCGTTCTATTGTACAGTCACAAGTAGGACCAGTAGCGAGACGTGACTTTCAAAGCGACGTAAGCTTCAAATAGTAATTGTCACTAAAAGAAGAGAGAATAATGACTCAAAGAACTAAAGAAAACTTTAGTACCCGTTCTATTGTACAGTCACAAGTAGGACCAGTAGCGAGACGTGACTTTCAAAGCGACGTAAGCTTCAAATAGTAATTGTCACTAAAAGAAGAGAGAATAATGACTCAAAGAACTAAAGAAAGCTTTAGTACTTTTTCTATTGTACGGTCACAAGTAGGACCAGTAGCGAGACGTGACTTTCAAACCGACGTAAGCTTCAAATAGTAATTGTCAATAAAAGAAGAGAGAATAATGACTCAAAGAACTAAAGAAAACTTTAGTACCCGTTCTATTGTACAGTCACAAGTAGGACCAGTAGCGAGACGTGACTTTCAAAGCGACGTAAGCTTCAAATAGTAATTGTCACTAAAAGAAGAGAGAATAATGACTCAAAGAACTAAAGAAAACTTTAGTACCCGTTCTATTGTACAGTCACAAGTAGGACCAGTAGCGAGACGTGACTTTCAAAGCGACGTAAGCTTCAAATAGTAATTGTCACTAAAAGAAGAGAGAATAATGACTCAAAGAACTAAAGAAAGCTTTAGTACTTTTTCTATTGTACGGTCACAAGTAGGACCAGTAGCGAGACGTGACTTTCAAACCGACGTAAGCTTCAAATAGTAATTGTCACTAAAAGAAGAGAGAATAATGACTCAAAGAACTAAAGAAAACTTTAGTACCCGTTCTATTGTACAGTCACAAGTAGGACCAGTAGCGAGACGTGACTTTCAAAGCGACGTAAGCTTCAAATAGTAATTGTCACTCAAAGAAGAGAGAATAATGACTCAAAGAACTAAAGAAAACTTTAGTACCCTTTCTATTGTACAGTCACAAGTAGGACCAGTAGCGAGACGTGATGTTCAAAGCAACGTAAGCTTCAAATAGTAATTGTCACTAAAAGAAGAGAGAATAATGACTCAAAGGACTAAAGAAAACTTCAGCACACTTTCTATTGTACAGTCACAAGTAGGACCAGTAGCGAGACGTGACGTTCAAACCGACGTAAGCTTCAAATAGCAATTGTCACTTAAAGAAGGGAGAATAATGACTCAAAGAACTAAAGAAAACTTTAGAACCCTTTCTATTGTACAGTCACAAGTAGGACCAGTAGCGAGACGTGACTTTCAAACCGACGTAAGCTTCAAATAGTAATTGTCACTTAAAGAAGGGAGAATAATGACTCAAAGAACTAAAGAATAGTTTAGAACCTTTCTATTGTACAGTCACAAGTAGGACCAGTAGCGAGACGTGACGTTCAAAGCAACGTAAGCTTCAAATAGCAATTGTCACTTAAAGAAGAGAGAATAATGACTCAAAGAACTAAAGAAAACTTTAGTACCCTTTCTATTGTACAGTCACAAGTAGGACCAGTAGCGAGACGTGACTTTCAAAGCGACGTAAGATTCAAATAGTAATTGACACTTAAAGAAGGGAGAATAATGACTCAAAGGACTAAAGAAAGCTTAAGTAACCTTTCTGCTGTACAGTCACCAGTAGGACCAGTAGCGAGGTGTGACTTTCAAAGTGACGTAAGCTTCAAATAGTAATTGTCACTAAAAGAAGAGAGAATAATGACTCAAAGGACTAAAGAAAACTTTAGTACCCTTTCTATTGTACAGTCACAAGTAGGACCAGTAGCGAGACGTGACGTTCAAACCGACGTAAGCTTCAAATGGTAACTGTCACTAAAAGAAGAGAGAATAATGACTCAAAGAACTAAAGAAAACTTTAGTACCCTTTCTATTGTACAGTCACAAGTAGGACCAGTAGAGAGACATGACTTTCAGACCGACGTAAGCTTCAAATAGTAATTGTCACTAAAAGAAGAGAGAATAATGACTCAAAGAACTAAAGAAAACTTTAGTACCCGTTCTATTGTACAGTCACAAGTAGGGCCAGTAGCGAGACATGACTTTCAAACCGACGTAAGCTTCAAATAGTAATTGTCACTAAAAGAAGAGAGAATAATGACTCAAAGGACTAAAGAAAACTTTAGTGCTTTTTCTATTGTACGGTCACAAGTAGTACCGGTAGAGAGACATGACTTTCAGACCGAGGTAAGCTTCAAATAGTAATTGTCACTAAAAGAAGAGAGAATAATGACTCAAAGAACTAAAGAAAACTTTAGTACCCCTTCTATTGTACAGTCACAAGTAGTACCAGTAGCGAGACATGACTTTCAAACCGAGGTAAGCTTCAAATAGTAATTGTCACTAAAAGAAGAGAGAATAATGACTCAAAGAACTAAAGAAAACTTTAGTACCCCTTCTATTGTACAGTCACAAGTAGGACCAGTAGAGAGACATGACTTTCAGACCGACGTAAGCTTCAAATAGTAATTGTCACTCAAAGAAGAGAGAATAATGACTCAAAGAACTAAAGAAAACTTTAGTACCCTTTCTATTGTACAGTCACAAGTAGGACCAGTAGCGAGACATGACTTTCAAACCGACGTAAGCTTCAAATAGTAATTGTCACTAAAAGAAGAGAGAATAATGACTCAAAGAACTAAAGAAAACTTTAGTACCCTTTCTATTGTACAGTCACAAGTAGGACCAGTAGCGAGACGTGACTTTCAAAGCGACGTAAGCTTCAAATAGTAATTGTCACTAAAAGAAGAGAGAATAATGACTCAAAGAACTAAAGAAAACTTTAGTACCCTTTCTGTTGTACAGTCACAAGTAGGACCAGTAGCGAGACGTGACTTTCAAACCGACGTAAGCTTCAAATAGTAATTGTCACTAAAAGAAGAGAGAATAATAACTCAAAGAACTAAAGAAAACTTTAGTACCCTTTCTGTTGTACAGTCACAAGTAGGACCAGTAGCGAGACGTGACTTTCAAACCGACGTAAGCTTCAAATAGTAATTGTCACTAAAAGAAGAGAGAATAATGACTCAAAGAACTAAAGAAAACTTTAGTACCCTTTCTGTTGTACAGTCACAAGTAGGACCAGTAGCGAGACGTGACTTTCAAACCGACGTAAGCTTCAAATAGTAATTGTCACTAAAAGAAGAGAGAATAATGACTCAAAGAACTAAAGAAAACTTTAGTACCCTTTCTATTGTACAGTCACAAGTAGGACCAGTAGCGAGACGTGACTTTCAAAGCGACGTAAGCTTCAAATAGTAATTGTCACTAAAAGAAGAGAGAATAATGACTCAAAGAACTAAAGGAAACTTTAGTACCCGTTCTATTGTACAGTCACAAGTAGGACCAGTAGCGAGACGTGACTTTCAAAGCGACGTGAGCTTCAAATAGTAATTGTCACTAAAAGAAGAGAGAATAATGACTCAAAGAACTAAGGCTACTCTTTAGTACCCTTTCTATTGTACAGTCACAAGTAGGACCAGTAGCGAGACGTCACTTTCAAACCGACGTAAGCTTCAAATAGTAATTGTCACTAAAAGAAGAGAGAATAATGACTCAAAGAACTAAAGAAAGCTTTAGTACTTTTTCTATTGTACGGTCACAAGTAGGACCAGTAGCGAGACGTGACTTTCAAACCGACGTAAGCTTCAAATAGTAATTGTCACTAAAAGAAGAGAGAATAATGACTCAAAGAACTAAAGAAAGCTTTAGTACTTTTTCTATTGTACGGTCACAAGTAGGACCAGTAGCGAAAAGGGGACTTTCAAACCGACGTAAGCTTCAAATAGTAATTGTCACTAAAAGAAGAGAGAATAATGACTCAAAGAACTAAAGAAAGCTTTAGTACTTTTTCTATTTTACGGTCACAAGTAGTACCGGTAGCGAGACGCGACGTTCAAACCGACGTAAGCTTCAAATAGTAATTGTCAGTAAAAGAAGAGAGAATAATGACTCAAAGAACTAAAGAAAACTTTAGTACCCTTTCTATTGTACAGTCACAAGTAGGACCAGTAGCGAGACGTGACTTTCAAACCGACGTAAGCTTCAAATAGTAATTGTCACTAAAAGAAGAGAGAATAATGACTCAAAGAACTAAAGAAAACTTTAGTATCCTTTCTTTTGTACCGTCACAAGTAGGACCAGTAGCGAGACGTGACTTTCAAACCGACGTAAGCTTCAAATAGTAATTGTCACTAAAAGAAGAGAGAATAATGACTCAAAGAACTAAAGGAAACTTTAGTACCCTTTCTATTGTACAGTCACAAGTAGGACCAGTAGCGAGACGTGACTTTCAAAGCGACGTAAGCTTCAAATAGTAATTGTCACTAAAAGAAGGGAGAATAATGACTCAAAGAACTAAAGAAAACTTTAGTACCCTTTCTATTGTACAGTCACAAGTAGGACCAGTAGCGAGACGTGACTTTCAAACCTAAGTAAGCTTCAAATAGTAATTGTCACTAAAAGAAGAGAGAATAATGACTCAAAGAACTAAAGAAAACTTTAGTACCCGTTCTATTGTACAGTCACAAGTAGGACCAGTAGCGAGACGTGACTTTCAAACCGACGTAAGCTTCAAATAGTAATTGTCACTAAAAGAAGAGAGAATAATGACTCAAAGGACTAAAGAAAACTTTAGTACCCTTTCTATTGTACAGTCACAAGTAGGACCAGTAGCGAGACGTGACTTCCAAACCCAGGTAAGCTTCAAATAGTAATTGTCACTAAAAGAAGAGAGAATAATGACTCAAAGGACTAAAGAAAACTTCAGCACCCTTTCTATTGTACAGTCACAAGTAGGACCAGTAGCGAGACGTGACGTTCAAAGCAACGTAAGCTTCAAATAGCAATTGTCACTTAAAGAAGGGAGAATAATGACTCAAGAACTAAAGAAAACTTTAGACCCCTTTCTATTGTACAGTCACAAGTAGGACCAGTAGCGAGACGTGACTTTCAAACCGACGTAAGCTTCAAATAGTAATTGTCACTTAAAGAAGGGAGAATAATGACTCAAAGAACTAAAGAAAACTTTAGAACCCTTTCTCTTGTACAGTCACAAGTAGGACCAGTAGCGAGACCTGACGTTCAAAGCAACGTAAGCTTCAAATAGCAATTGTCACTTAAAAAAGGGAGAATAATGACTCAAAGAACTAAAGAAAACTTTAGTACCCTTTCTATTGTACAGTCACAAGTAGGACCAGTACCGAGACGTGACTTTCAAACCGACGTAAGCTTCAAATAGTAATTGTCACTTAAAGAAGGGAGAATAATGACTCAAAGGACTAAAGAAAACTTCAGCACCCTTTCTATTGTACAGTCACAAGTAGGACCAGTAGCGAGACGTGACGTTCAAAGCAACGTAAGCTTCAAATAGCAATTGTCACTTAAAGAAGAGAGAATAATGACTCAAAGGACTAAAGAAAACTTCAGCACCCTTTCTATTGTACAGTCACAAGTAGGACCAGTAGCGAGACGTGACGTTCAAAGCAACGTAAGCTTGAAATAGTAATTGTCACTAAAAGAAGAGAGAATAATGACTCAAAGGACTAAAGAAAACTTCAGCACCCTTTCTATTGTACAGTCACAAGTAGGACCAGTAGCGAGACGTGACGTTCAAACCGACGTAAGCTTCAAATAGCAATTGTCACTTAAAGAAGGGAGAATAATGACTCAAAGAACTAAGAAAACTTTAGAACCCTTTCTATTGTACAGTCACAAGTAGGACCAGTAGAGAGACGTGACTTTCAAACCGACGTAAGCTTCAAATAGTAATTGTCACTTAAAGAAGGGAGAATAATGACTCAAAGAACTAAAGAAAAGTTTAGAACCTTTCTATTGTACAGTCACAAGTAGGACCAGTAGCGAGATCGACGTTCAAAGCAACGTAAGCTTCAAATAGCAATTGTCACTTAAAGAAGAGAGAATAATGACTCAAAGAACTAAAGAAAACTTTAGTACCCTTTCTATTGTACAGTCACAAGTAGGACCAGTAGCGAGACGTGACTTTCAAAGCGACGTAAGCTTCAAATAGTAATTGACACTTAAAGAAGGGAGAATAATGACTCAAAGGACTAAAGAAAGCTTAAGTAACCTTTCTGCTGTAAAGTCACCAGTAGGACCAGTAGCGAGGTGTGACTTTCAAAGTGACGTAAGCTTCAAATAGAAATTGTCACTAAAAGAAGGGAGAATAATGACTCAAAGGACTAAAGAAAACTTTAGTACCCTTTCTATTGTACAGTCACAAGTAGGACCAGTAGCGAGACGTGACGTTCAAACCGACGTAAGCTTCAAATGGTAACTGTCACTAAAAGAAGAGAGAATAATGACTCAAAGAACTAAAGAAAACTTTAGTACCCTTCCTATTGTACAGTCACAAGTAGGACCAGTAGAGAGACATGACTTTCAGACCGACGTAAGCTTCAAATAGTAATTGTCACTAAAAGAAGAGAGAATAATGACTCAAAGAACTAAAGAAAACTTTAGTACCCGTTCTATTGTACAGTCACAAGTAGGGCCAGTAGCGAGACATGACTTTCAAACCGACGTAAGCTTCAAATAGTAATTGTCACTAAAAGAAGAGAGAATAATGACTCAAAGGACTAAAGAAAACTTTAGTGCTTTTTCTATTGTACAGTCACAAGTAGGACCAGTAGCGAGACGTGACGTTCAAACCGACGTAAGCTTCAAATAGTAACTGTCACTAAAAGAAGAGAGAATAATGACTCAAAGGACTAAAGAAAACTTTAGTACCCTTTCTATTGTACAGTCACAAGTAGGACCAGTAGCGAGACGTGACGTTCAAACCGACGTAAGCTTCAAATGGTAACTGTCACTAAAAGAAGAGAGAATAATGACTCAAAGAACTAAAGAAAACTTTAGTACCCTTTCTATTGTACAGTCACAAGTAGGACCAGTAGCGAGACGTGACGTTCAAACCGACGTAAGCTTCAAATAGTAACTGTCACTAAAAGAAGAGAGAATAATGACTCAAAGGACTAAAGAAAACTTTAGTACCCTTTCTATTGTACAGTCACAAGTAGGACCAGTAGCGAGACGTGACGTTCAAACCGACGTAAGCTTCAAATGGTAACTGTCACTAAAAGAAGAGAGAATAATGACTCAAAGAACTAAAGAAAACTTTAGTACCCTTTCTATTGTACAGTCACAAGTAGGACCAGTAGCGAGACGTGACGTTCAAACCGACGTAAGCTTCAAATAGTAACTGTCACTAAAAGAAGAGAGAATAATGACTCAAAGGACTAAAGAAAACTTTAGTACCCTTTCTATTGTACAGTCACAAGTAGGACCAGTAGCGAGACGTGACTTCCAAACCCAGGTAAGCTTCAAATAGTAATTGTCACTAAAAGAAGAGAGAATAATGACTCAAAGGACTAAAGAAAACTTCGGCACCCTTTCTATTGTACAGTCACAAGTAGGACCAGTAGCGAGACGTGACGTTCAAAGCAACGTAAGCTTCAAATAGCAATTGTCACTTAAAGAAGGGAGAATGATGACTCAAGAACTAAAGAAAACTTTAGACCCCTTTCTATTGTACAGTCACAAGTAGGACCAGTAGCGAGACGTGACTTTCAAACCGACGTAAGCTTCAAATAGTAATTGTCACTTAAAGAAGGGAGAATAATGACTCAAAGAACTAAAGAAAACTTTAGAACCCTTTCTCTTGTACAGTCACAAGTAGGACCAGTAGCGAGACCTGACGTTCAAAGCAACGTAAGCTTCAAATAGCAATTGTCACTTAAAAAAGGGAGAATAATGACTCAAAGAACTAAAGAAAACTTTAGTACCCTTTCTATTGTACAGTCACAAGTAGGACCAGTAGCGAGACGTGACTTTCAAAGCGACGTAAGCTTCAAATAGTAATTGTCACTAAAAGAAGAGAGAATAATGACTCAAAGAACTAAAGAAAACTTTAGTACCCTTTCTATTGTACAGTCACAAGTAGGACCAGTAGCGAGACGTGACTTACAAAGCGACGTAAGCTTCAAATAGTAATTGTCACTAAAAGAAGAGAGAATAATGACTCAAAGAACTAAAGAAAACTTTAGTACCCGTTCTATTGTACAGTCACAAGTAGGACCAGTAGCGAGACGTGACTTTCAAAGCGACGTAAGCTTCAAATAGTAATTGTCACTAAAAGAAGAGAGAATAATGACTCAAAGAACTAAAGGAAACTTTAGTACCCGTTCTATTGTACAGTCACAAGTAGGACCAGTAGCGAGACGTGACTTTCAAAGCGACGTGAGCTTCAAATAGTAATTGTCACTAAAAGAAGAGAGAATAATGACTCAAAGAACTAAGGCTACTCTTTAGTACCCTTTCTATTGTACAGTCACAAGTAGGACCAGTAGCGAGACGTGACTTTCAAACCGACGTAAGCTTCAAATAGTAATTGTCACTAAAAGAAGAGAGAATAATGACTCAAAGAACTAAAGAAAGCTTTAGTACTTTTTCTATTGTACGGTCACAAGTAGGACCAGTAGCGAGACGTGACTTTCAAACCGACGTAAGCTTCAAATAGTAATTGTCACTAAAAGAAGAGAGAATAATGACTCAAAGAACTAAAGGAAGCTTTAGTACTTTTTCTATTGTACGGCCACAAGTAGGACCAGTAGCGAAAAGGGGACTTTCAAACCGACGTAAGCTTCAAATAGTAATTGTCACTAAAAGAAGAGAGAATAATGACTCAAAGAACTAAAGAAAGCTTTAGTACTTTTTCTATTTTACGGTCACAAGTAGTACCGGTAGCGAGACGCGACGTTCAAACCGACGTAAGCTTCAAATAGTAATTGTCAGTAAAAGAAGAGAGAATAATGACTCAAAGGACTAAAGAAAACTTTAGTACCCTTTCTATTGTACAGTCACAAGTAGGACCAGTAGCGAGACGTGACTTTCAAACCGACGTAAGCTTCAAATAGTAATTGTCACTAAAAGAAGAGAGAATAATGACTCAAAGAACTAAAGAAAACTTTAGTACCCTTTCTTTTGTACAGTCACAAGTAGGTCTAGTAGCGAGACGTGACTTTCAAACCGACGTAAGCTTCAAATAGTAATTGTCACTAAAAGAAGAGAGAATAATGACTCAAAGAACTAAAGAAAACTTTAGTACCCTTTCTATTGTACAGTCACAAGTAGGACCAGTAGCGAGACGTGACTTTCAAAGCGACGTAAGCTTCAAATAGTAATTGTCACTAAAAGAAGAGAGAATAATGACTCAAAGAACTAAAGAAAACTTTAGTACCCTTTCTATTGTACAGTCACAAGTAGGACCAGTAGCGAGACGTGACTTTCAAACCGACGTAAGCTTCAAATAGTTCCCCCAGGGGGCTTATGTCTAATAAGCACGGGCGTGGCGCACCCGGGGTCCCCGAGCTGGTTCTCCCCCTTCCTTCCCTCTCTATCCGGGTGAGATCCTCTTTGTTTCCTCTTCTCTCTTTCCCTTCCTTTGCCTTCTTTCTTCCCGCTTTCTGGCTGGTTTATTTGATGACGCCTGGCAAGGATACTTTTACGCTCTACATATAATCATGGATAGTTCTTCTACACATACTTTGTTACGGGACAGGGGATTCGGACCCCCAGAACCGGTCGGTGATGTGAGTGGGCAGGCAGGCTCCACCCGACCGTCATCCAGCGACTGCCTGAATACCTCTGTGTGTCCCCAGGCTGAGGTATTCGTCCCTGTTACTGGGGATCCAGATCCATCAATTATGGCTCCTATGAGTACCCCCAGCGAGCCTTGTAGTAACTCTCCGGAGGGAGCCTCTACGGTGCCCCTTCATCGTCCATTGCTAGGCGATCGTCCTTCTATTGCTATGGACACCTCAGAGACCGCCTCCTCTACACCTCGTGTCAGCCTTAAGCGAGGACGAACGGAACCCTCCCCGGAGGAAGAGCCTACATTACCTCAGCTTGCGTCAGCACTTTCAACGGTGGCGACGGGCCTTATGGACCTTATTAAAATGCACGCAAATACCAAATTGGAAATAAAGAATAAGGTTAAGGTTGTGAAGAGTATCTCCGAGAAGCTATGCAGTTGGCTGCAGCAGGAAATACCCGTACCTTTACCCACGCGGCAGAAGTTGGCTCCACCCTCCTGTTGCTGTGTTGGCACCCAGACTGACCCTATGGGACCAGCCGATTCTTCTGTGCCTCCGCGATGCCGATCTGCAAAGGACATCCAGGACGACCTGTCACGCCTAACTGATATAGGGCTGCTGCAACCCGTTTTGGAGGAACCCTGGCCGGAAGAGGCGTTTGACACAGTGCCCCTTGAATATGGCAACCCTCTGCTGGCGGCAAAAGATGCCGACTTGGCAATCATAACCGCCGATCTGGAGATGAGTTCCGGAATAGATAGACTCTTTAAGGACCGCTACCCGGAGCTTTTGGACCTCAACGAATTGGACGCTGAGCACGTGGGGTTGTCGTATTTGACGACCAGTACTCGAATACCTGTGGACGGAGGCTTCAAGACCCAGGAGCAGTACCTCTATAAGCTCACTACCCCGCAGCCTTTGGAAACAGGGGAGGCGTTGAGCCTCATTATTGATAGGCTCACCAAACTCCGTGAGCTGGCTCGCAAACATGGCCGCTGGAAACTTCGTCTACCATTGCCGGCCGGCCAAGACCTACTTCAACTTCGCAAGCTACTGGTCTATGTCTTTTTAAATTCCGGAGTGACAGTCTTTCTGCACGCTCCCCGCAAACCCAACAGCGGGGATGGCACCTCACGTCTTCGCCCCTCACATCCAGCCTCTTCAGTGCGTGCACAGGCGGGCACTATCATTGTGTCATCAGGTGAGCGGTCTTATGCAGACTTGTTGAAGGAGGTCAAACAACAGGTCAACGTTGACGAGCTGGGCGTTGAAGTACGCAACATCCGCAAGACCCGCAACGGTGACATGCTGGTGACTCTCAAAGGGGGGAGCACACAGGCAGAGACCCTACGATCTGCTATTGCTGCCAAAGTATCAAACACGGTGGCACGCTGTCCGACGCTAAATTCACAGTTATTCCACATCCGTGGTATTGATGGTGTCACTTCTTCCTCAGAGGTACAGGAAGCCCTTGCTCGGGCCCTAGCACTGGAACTTCAAGAGGTGCAGGTGAAATCGATGCGCCCTACTTCGTCTGACGGACAAATTGCGACCGTCGCCGTCGGTGCTGAGGCGGCACAGAAGCTTCTGACCCTTGGAACTGTTCGTATAGGCTGGTGTTCCTGTCACATACAGCGTCGTGTCCATATACCCCGCTGTTTTCGTTGTCAGGAATTTGGTCACTGTGCTTCAGCCTGCTCTGGACCACCTCGGGGAAATTTGTGTCTACAGTGTGGCACAGAAGGTCATTCAGCGGTGGGTTGCGTCAAGGAAGCCTACTGTGTCTCCTGTGCTCGTCGGGGCCACAGGATGGGCACACACAGCTGTCCTAAGTACAGGAAACTGTTAAACGCTGCCCGAGCCCGGGGATTCACGAACACCAATGGCGGGCTCCCCTAGGCAGAATAGTTCCATCGCACCGCCGGGTGTCGTGGCTGAGTGCTCGTATATTCGAGTCCTTCAGGGCAATATCGACAGAGGCAGAGAAGCCATGGATCTACTGTATCAGACGGCCACGGAACATGGTGTGGACGTTATCCTCATGGCAGAACCGAACAGAGCCAAAGTCACTCACGAGCAGTGGCATGTCGATCGTCACATGGACACCGCTCTCCGAGTACGTAATGCTGCCATTCCAGTACTGCGCATCGGACAAGGTGAAGGTTTTGTGTGGCTTGAGCTGCCGTCTTTAGTTATCTTCAGCTGTTACATATCTCCCAATGTGGACCTGTTGACTTTCAATACCTTCCTTCGTCGGCTACGAGAGGCCATGAGACATCACACTAAGGAGATCGTGGTTGGAGGAGACTTCAATGCTAAGTCGCATCAATGGTCCTCCCCCGTGGAGGATGCCCGTGGACAGGCCTTAGCCGAGTGGTTCGCTGAAGAAGACCTTATTGTTCTTAATCAAGGAGGGGCTCCTACATTCGTGAGGCGCGATAGTACCTCCTACATCGACATCACTTTCAGCACCCGCAGCATTTCTGAACGAGTATTACACTGGCGAGTGTTGGAGATGGAGACTCTCAGCTGCCATCAACATATCATCTTTGACATTGAGGTCGGGTCCCGCTGCCCTCGTTCAGTCAATCGCCTTCCACGTTCGCCGGGTTGGCGAGTTTCCCCAGCTGCGCTCCCTACGTTGAGATCGGAGCTGGACCGCTTGTTTCCATCGGAAGGCACAGCGCCTCTCACTGCCCGAGCTTTCTCCCGACTTCTACAGCGGGCCTGTGATACAGTTTTTCCTAGGAAATACACCGGGCACTTTCCAAAGCCTGCCTATTGGTGGTCCGCCGAGATTGCAGAAAAACGCCGCCATACTCTGAGAAGCCGTCGCGCCATGGTACGAGCCAACAGGAGGAGTGACGAAGTATATAAGCAGCAGTGCTGGGAACACTATCGAACCAGTAGAGCCGCACTCAAGGCAGCAATATTTGAAGCCAAGCGAGCTTCTTGGCAACTAGTCCTCGACGAGATTGACTCAGATTTGTGGGGAAAGGGCTATAAGATCGTCATGAAAAAATTTCGCTCTCCACCAGCTTCCCTGCCTGACGACCGTCAGCTAGAACTAGCACGGTCCCTCTTCCCAGCCCATGTCTGTATCACCTGGGCTAAACACACTGTGCCCGTTGGGATGATACCATTGTTTACTGCAGACGAACTTCGCGATGCGGCAGATAAAATCAAAATCCACCGAGCACCAGGACCAGATGGACTGGACCCCATGGTGGTGAAGATGGTTGCCCGTGAATACCCGAGGAGATGTCTGGGGCTCTTTAACCACTTGCTGACGACTGGTATTTTCCCAGAAGAATGGAAGCTAGCCCGGCTTTTATTGTTGGAGAAGCCTAGGCGCGATCCCGGTGTCACTGCATATCGTCCGATCTGTTTGCTTAATGTCCTAGGAAAATTGTTCGAACGCTTGGTTCTGGGACGACTGAACATTGAGCTGGAACGCAGCGGTGGGCTCTCTGATGGACAGCATGGCTTCAGAGCTTCTAGGTCCACCATCACTGCCCTGAAAAGAATACAGGGACTAGCAGAGGAGGTAAAGGCTCGGCCTCGTGGGCGGAGGCCCTTATGTGCCCTCATCAGTCTCGACATCCAGAATGCCTTTGGTTCAGCCCCATGGAGTGGTATCCTCCAGGAACTCAGTTCTCGGAACGTGGCACCCTACATTTATAACCTGATCGCTAGCTTTCTGGAAGATAGATCGCTTCTGGTGGGCGCTCACTGCCGGATGGATATGTCCTGCGGCGTTCCCCAGGGATCTGTACTCAGCCCTACTCTGTGGAACATTTATTTTGATGGAGTTCTACGGCTCCCTATGCCCGAAGGCATAACACTAACGGCCTACGCAGATGATCTGGCGATAATTGCCATTGCGGCAGATGCAGAAACCCTAGAGAGAAAGGCTACTCAAGCCTTAGCCACCCTGGGTAATTATTTGACATCCAAGAAACTTCAGTTGGCACCACATAAGACTGAGGCGATTCTATTGGTGGGGGGCCGTAAGGTTCGCTTTATCCGCATCCGACTTGGCGATCTGCTTATCCGCAGTCAGGACACGCTTAAGTATCTTGGAATTCATCTGGACCGGAATATGTTCATGGGACATCATGTAAGGACCATTGTGGCGAAGGCGGGAAAGACTTTAAACCACCTGAGTCGCCTGATGCCCAATACCAGTGGGCCGACTGAAACTAGCAGGCGCCTCCTATTCTCAGTTATCACTTCCATGATCCTGTATGGAGTTTGTGTCTGGCGCAAGGCTCTTGACAGGAAGATCTACAACACCTTGCTCCTTAGTCTGCAACGGAAGGTGGCTATACGCATCACTAGTGCCTACCGCACCACGTCGACAAAGGCGCTGTTAGTTTTAGCACGGACGCCCCCTATTTCACTCTTGGTCACGGAACGCCTCCTACGGGAACAGACCGACATTAGCAGGGATGAAGCTCGTCATCAATTGTTGGAGCAGTGGCAAGATCTGTGGGACACAGATGATGGGACTGCCCACTGGACTCACCGGCTCCTTCCGACATTGGTGCCTTGGCTTACTCGTCGCAGAGGCAACGTCAACTTCCACCTTACGCAACTCCTTACAGGCCACGGCTGTTTCCGAGCATATCTCTATCGATTCGGTCTCAGTCCGACTGAGGAATGCATATACTGCGGAAAAGTGGACACTGTGGAACACACATTTTTTGAATGTATCCGCTGGCAATATCTCCGACAGCAAGTTGAGCTGAAGCTGGGATCCTTCACGCCGCAAGAAATGATACCTTCTATGCTTGCCTCCGCCTCCAACTGGAGGACAATTAGTCAGCTGGCGTATACCATATTGTCACGCAAACGCCGAGACCAAGACGACACCTGAAAGAACACGATGACCGAACTTGACCTACATTAACATCTTGAATCGCCTTCTTCTTGAAGTAATGCCGTCTTGGTGGTTCCGAGAAGAAGCTCTCTAGATTCAGGCAGGGGTTTTTTAGTTGGTGGAAATCCAACTCGCCTCAGGCGTCTTTAAAAGATTTTTCCCCTGCAAAAAAAAAAAAAAAAAAAAAAAAAAGCTTCAAATAGTAATTGTCACTAAAAGAAGAGAGAATAATGACTCAAAGAACTAAAGAAAGCTTTAGTACTTTTTCTATTGTACGGTCACAAGTAGGACCAGTAGCGAGACGTGACTTTCAAACCGACGTAAGCTTCAAATAGTAATTGTCACTAAAAGAAGAGAGAATAATGACTCAAAGGACTAAAGAAAACTTTAGTACCCTTTCTATTGTACAGTCACAAGTAGGACCAGTAGCGAGACGTGACTTCCAAACCCAGGTAAGCTTCAAATAGTAATTGTCACTAAAAGAAGAGAGAATAATGACTCAAAGGACTAAAGAAAACTTCAGCACCCTTTCTATTGTACAGTCACAAGTAGGACCAGTAGCGAGACGTGACGTTCAAAGCAACGTAAGCTTCAAATAGCAATTGTCACTTAAAGAAGGGAGAATAATGACTCAAGAACTAAAGAAAACTTTAGACCCCTTTCTATTGTACAGTCACAAGTAGGACCAGTAGCGAGACGTGACTTTCAAACCGACGTAAGCTTCAAATAGTAATTGTCACTTAAAGAAGGGAGAATAATGACTCAAACAACTAAAGAAAACTTTAGAACCCTTTCTCTTGTACAGTCACAAGTAGGACCAGTAGCGAGACCTGACGTTCAAAGCAACGTAAGCTTCAAATAGCAATTGTCACTTAAAAAAGGGAGAATAATGACTCAAAGAACTAAAGAAAACTTTAGTACCCTTTCTATTGTACAGTCACAAGTAGGACCAGTACCGAGACGTGACTTTCAAACCGACGTAAGCTTCAAATAGTAATTGTCACTTAAAGAAGGGAGAATAATGACTCAAAGGACTAAAGAAAACTTCAGCACCCTTTCTATTGTACAGTCACAAGTAGGACCAGTAGCGAGACGTGACGTTCAAAGCAACGTAAGCTTCAAATAGCAATTGTCACTTAAAGAAGAGAGAATAATGACTCAAAGGACTAAAGAAAACTTCAGCACCCTTTCTATTGTACAGTCACAAGTAGGACCAGTAGCGAGACGTGACGTTCAAAGCAACGTAAGCTTCAAATAGTAATTGTCACTAAAAGAAGAGAGAATAATGACTCAAAGGACTAAAGAAAACTTCAGCACCCTTTCTATTGTACAGTCACAAGTAGGACCAGTAGCGAGACGTGACGTTCAAACCGACGTAAGCTTCAAATAGCAATTGTCACTTAAAGAAGGGAGAATAATGACTCAAAGAACTAAAGAAAACTTTAGAACCCTTTCTATTGTACAGTCACAAGTAGGACCAGTAGCGAGACGTGACTTTCAAACCGACGTAAGCTTCAAATAGTAATTGTCACTTAAAGAAGGGAGAATAATGACTCAAAGAACTAAAGAAAAGTTTAGAACCTTTCTATTGTACAGTCACAAGTAGGACCAGTAGCGAGATCGACGTTCAAAGCAACGTAAGCTTCAAATAGCAATTGTCACTTAAAGAAGAGAGAATAATGACTCAAAGAACTAAAGAAAACTTTAGTACCCTTTCTATTGTACAGTCACAAGTAGGACCAGTAGCGAGACGTGACTTTCAAAGCGACGTAAGCTTCAAATAGTAATTGACACTTAAAGAAGGGAGAATAATGACTCAAAGGACTAAAGAAAGCTTAAGTAACCTTTCTGCTGTACAGTCACCAGTAGGACCAGTAGCGAGGAGTGACTTTCAAAGTGACGTAAGCTTCAAATAGTAATTGTCACTAAAAGAAGAGAGAATAATGACTCAAAGGACTAAAGAAAACTTTAGTACCCTTTCTATTGTACAGTCACAAGTAGGACCAGTAGCGAGACGTGACGTTCAAACCGACGTAAGCTTCAAATGGTAACTGTCACTAAAAGAAGAGAGAATAATGACTCAAAGAACTAAAGAAAACTTTAGTACCCTTTCTATTGTACAGTCACAAGTAGGACCAGTAGAGAGACATGACTTTCAGACCGACGTAAGCTTCAAATAGTAATTGTCACTAAAAGAAGAGAGAATAATGGCTCAAAGAACTAAAGAAAACTTTAGTACCCGTTCTATTGTACAGTCACAAGTAGGGCCAGTAGCGAGACATGACTTTCAAACCGACGTAAGCTTCAAATAGAAATTGTCACTAAAAGAAGAGAGAATAATGACTCAAAGGACTAAAGAAAACTTTAGTGCTTTTTCTATTGTACAGTCACAAGTAGGACCAGTAGCGAGACGTGACGTTCAAACCGACGTAAGCTTCAAATAGTAACTGTCACTAAAAGAAGAGAGAATAATGACTCAAAGGACTAAAGAAAACTTTAGTGCTTTTTCTATTGTACAGTCACAAGTAGGACCAGTAGCGAGACGTGACGTTCAAACCGACGTAAGCTTCAAATAGTAATTGTCACTTAAAGAAGGGAGAATAATGACTCAAAGAACTAAAGAAAACTTTAGTACCCTTTCTATTGTACAGTCACAAGTAGGACCAGTAGCGAGACGTGACGTTCAAACCGACGTAAGCTTCAAATAGTAATTGACACTTAAAGAAGAGAGAAACATGACTCAAAGGACTAAAGAAAGCGTAAGTAACCTTTCTGCTGTACAGTCACCAGTAGGACCAGTAGCGAGGTGTGACTTTCAAAGTGACGTAAGCTTCAAATAGTAACTGTCACTAAAAGAAGAGAGAATAATGACTCAAAGGACTAAAGAAAACTTTAGTACCCTTTCTATTGTACAGTCACAAGTAGGACCAGTAGCGAGACGTGACGTTCAAACCGACGTAAGCTTCAAATGGTAACTGTCACTAAAAGAAGAGAGAATAATGACCCAAAGAACTAAAGAAAACTTTAGTACCCTTTCTATTGTACAGTCACAAGTAGGACCAGTAGCGAGACGTGACGTTCAAACCGACGTAAGCTTCAAATAGTAACTGTCACTAAAAGAAGAGAGAATAATGACTCAAAGGACTAAAGAAAACTTTAGTACCCTTTCTATTGTACAGTCACAAGTAGGACCAGTAGCGAGACGTGACTTCCAAACCCAGGTAAGCTTCAAATAGTAATTGTCACTAAAAGAAGAGAGAATAATGACTCAAAGGACTAAAGAAAACTTCAGCACCCTTTCTATTGTACAGTCACAAGTAGGACCAGTAGCGAGACGTGACGTTCAAAGCAACGTAAGCTTCAAGTAGCAATTGTCACTTAAAGAAGAGAGAATAATGACTCAAAGGACTAAAGAAAACTTCAGCACCCTTTCTATTGTACAGTCACAAGTAGGACCAGTAGCGAGACGTGACGTTCAAAGCAACGTAAGCTTCAAATAGCAATTGTCACTTAAAAAAGGGAGAATAATGACTCAAAGAACTAAAGAAAACTTTAGCACCCTTTCTATTGTACAGTCACAAGTAGGCCCAGTACCGAGACGTGACTTTCAAACCGACGTAAGCTTCAAATAGTAATTGTCACTTAAAGAAGGGAGAATAATGACTCAAAGGACTAAAGAAAACTTCAGCACCCTTTCTATTGTACAGTCACAAGTAGGACCAGTAGCGAGACGTGACGTTCAAAGCAACGTAAGCTTCAAATAGCAATTGTCACTTAAAGAAGAGAGAATAATGACTCAAAGGACTAAAGAAAACTTTAGTACCCTTTCTATTGTACAGTCACAAGTAGGACCAGTAGCGAGACGTGACTTTCAAACCGACGTAAGCTTCAAATAGTAATTGTCACTAAAAGAAGAGAGAATAATGACTCAAAGGACTAAAGAAAACTTCAGCACCCTTTCTATTGTACAGTCACAAGTAGGACCAGTAGCGAGACGTGACGTTCAAACCGACGTAAGCTTCAAATAGCAATTGTCACTTAAAGAAGGGAGAATAATGACTCAAAGAACTAAAGAAAACTTTAGAACCCTTTCTATTGTACAGTCACAAGTAGGACCAGTAGCGAGACGTGACTTTCAAACCGACGTAAGCTTCAAATAGTAATTGTCACTTAAAGAAGGGAGAATAATGACTCAAAGAACTAAAGAAAAGTTTAGAACCTTTCTATTGTACAGTCACAAGTAGGACCAGTAGCGAGATCGACGTTCAAAGCAACGTAAGCTTCAAATAGCAATTGTCACTTAAAGAAGAGAGAATAATGACTCAAAGAACTAAAGAAAACTTTAGTACCCTTTCTATTGTACAGTCACAAGTAGTACCAGTAGCGAGACGTGACTTTCAAAGCGACGTAAGCTTCAAATAGTAATTGACACTTAAAGAAGGGAGAATAATGACTCAAAGGACTAAAGAAAGCTTAAGTAACCTTTCTGCTGTACAGTCACCAGTAGGACCAGTAGCGAGGTGTGACTTTCAAAGTGACGTAAGCTTCAAATAGTAATTGTCACTAAAAGAAGAGAGAATAATGACTCAAAGGACTAAAGAAAACTTTAGTACCCTTTCTATTGTACAGTCACAAGTAGGACCAGTAGCGAGACGTGACGTTCAAACCGACGTAAGCTTCAAATAGTAATTGTCACTAAAAGAAGAGAGAATAATGACTCAAAGAACTAAAGAAAACTTTAGTACCCTTTCTATTGTACAGTCACAAGTAGGACCAGTAGCGAGACGTGACGTTCAAACCGACGTAAGCGTCAAATAGTAATTGTCAATAAAAGAAGAGAGAATAATGACTCAAAGGACTAAGGCTACTCTTTAGTACCCATTCTATTGTACAGTCACAAGTAGGGCCAGTAGCGAGACATGACTTTCAAACCGACGTAAGCTTCAAATAGTAATTGTCAATAAAAGAAGAGAGAATAATGACTCAAAGGACTAAAGAAAACTTTAGTGCTTTTTCTATTGTACGGTCACAAGTAGGACCAGTAGCGAGACGTGACTTTCAAACCGACGTAAGCTTCAAATAGTAATTGTCACTAAAAGAAGAGAGAATAATGACTCAAAGACCTAAAGAAAGCTTTAGTACTTTTTCTATTGTACGGTCACAAGTAGGACCAGTAGCGAGACGTGACTTTCAAACCGACGTAAGCTTCAAATAGTAATTGTCACTAAAAGAAGAGAGAATAATGGCTCAAAGAACTAAAGAAAGCTTTAGTACTTTTTCTATTGTACGGTCACAAGTAGTACCAGTAGCGAGACATGACTTTCAAACCGACGTAAGCTTCAAATAGTAATTGTCAACAAAAGAAGAGAGAATAATGACTCAAAGAACTAAAGAAAACTTTAGTACCCCTTCTATTGTACAGTCACAAGTAGTACCAGTAGAGAGACATGACTTTCAGACCGACGTAAGCTTCAAATAGTAATTGTCACTCAAAGAAGAGAGAATAATGACTCAAAGAACTAAAGAAAACTTTAGTACCCTTTCTATTGTACAGTCACAAGTAGGACCAGTAGCGAGACATGACTTTCAAACCGACGTAAGCTTCAAATAGTAATTGTCACTAAAAGAAGAGAGAATAATGACTCAAAGAACTAAAGAAAACTTTAGTACCCTTTCTATTGTACAGTCACAAGTAGGACCAGTAGCGAGACGTGACTTTCAAAGCGACGTAAGCTTCAAATAGTAATTGTCACTAAAAGAAGAGAGAATAATGACTCAAAGAACTAAAGAAAACTTTAGTACCCGTTCTATTGTACAGTCACAAGTAGGACCAGTAGCGAGACGTGACTTTCAAAGCGACGTAAGCTTCAAATAGTAATTGTCACTAAAAGAAGAGAGAATAATGACTCAAAGAACTAAGGCTACTCTTTAGTACCCTATCTATTGTACAGTCACAAGTTGGACCAGTAGCGAGACGTGACTTTCAAAGCGACGTGAGGTTCAAATAGTAATTGTCACTAAAAGAAGAGAGAATAATGACTCAAAGAACTAAGGCTACTCTTTAGTACCCTTTCTATTGTACAGTCACAAGTAGGACCAGTAGCGAGACGTGACTTTCAAACCGACGTAAGCTTCAAATAGTAATTGTCACTAAAAGAAGAGAGAATAATGACTCAAAGACCTAAAGAAAGCTTTAGTACTTTTTCTATTGTACGGTCACAAGTAGGACCAGTAGCGAGACGTGACTTTCAAACCGACGTAAGCTTCAAATAGTAATTGTCACTAAAAGAAGAGAGAATAATGGCTCAAAGAACTAAAGAAAGCTTTAGTACTTTTTCTATTGTACGGTCACAAGTAGGACCAGTAGCGAAAAGGGGACTTTCAAACCGACGTAAGCTTCAAATAGTAATTGTCACTAAAAGAAGAGAGAATAATGACTCAAAGAACTAAAGAAAGCTTTAGTACATTTTCTATTTTACGGTCACAAGTAGTACCGGTAGCGAGACGTGACGTTCAAACCGACGTAAGCTTCAAATAGTAATTGTCAGTAAAAGAAGAGAGAATAATGACTCAAAGGACTAAAGAAAACTTTAGTACCCTTTCTATTGTACAGTCACAAGTAGGACCAGTAGCGAGACGTGACTTTCAAACCGACGTAAGCTTCAAATAGTAATTGTCACTAAAAGAAGAGAGAATAATGACTCAAAGAACTAAAGAAAACTTTAGTACCCTTTCTATTGTACAGTCACAAGTAGGACCAGTAGCGAGACGTGACTTTCAAACCGACGTAAGCTTCAAATAGTAATTGTCACTAAAAGAAGAGAGAATAATGACTCAAAGAACTAAAGAAAACTTTAGTACCCTTTCTATTGTACAGTCACAAGTAGGACCAGTAGCGAGACGTGACTTTCAAAGCGACGTAAGCTTCAAATAGTAATTGTCACTAAAAGAAGAGAGAATAATGACTCAAAGAACTAAAGAAAACTTTAGTACCCTTTCTATTGTACAGTCACAAGTAGGACCAGTAGCGAGACGTGACTTTCAAACCGACGTAAGCTTCAAATAGTAATTGTCACTAAAAGAAGAGAGAAAAATGACTCAAAGAACTAAAGAAAACTTTAGTACCCGTTCTATTGTACAGTCACAAGTAGGACCAGTAGCGAGACGTGACTTTCAAAGCGACGTAAGCTTCAAATAGTAATTGTCACTAAAAGAAGAGAGAATAATGACTCAAAGAACTAAAGAAAGCTTTAGTACTTTTTCTATTGTACGGTCACAAGTAGGACCAGTAGCGAGACGTGACTTTCAAACCGACGTAAGCTTCAAATAGTAATTGTCACTAAAAGAAGAGAGAATAATGACTCAAAGAACTAAAGAAAGCAATAGTACTTTTTCTATTGTACGGTCACAAGTAGTACCGGTAGCGGGACGTGACGTTCAGACCGACGTAAGCTTCAAATAGTAATTGTCAGTAAAAGAAGAGAGAATAATGACTCAAAGGACTAAAGAAAACTTTAGTACCCTTTCTATTGTACAGTCACAAGTAGGAGCAGTAGCGAGACGTGACTTTCAAACCGACGTAAGCTTCAAATAGTAATTGTCACTAAAAGAAGAGAGAATAATGACTCAAAGAACTAAAGAAAACTTTAGTACCCTTTCTATTGTACAGTCACAAGTAGGACCAGTAGCGAGACGTGACTTTCAAACCGACGTAAGCTTCAAATAGTAATTGTCACTAAAATAAGAGAGAATAATGACTCAAAGAACTAAGGCTACTCTTTAGTACCCATTCTATTGTACAGTCACAAGTAGGACCAGTAGCGAGACGTGACTTTCAAACCGACGTAAGCTTCAAATAGTAATTGTCACTAAAAGAAGAGAGAAACATGACTCAAAGAACTAAGGCTACTCTTTAGTACCCTTTCTATTGTACAGTCACAAGTAGGACCAGTAGCGAGACGTGACTTTCAAACCGACGTAAGCTTCAAATAGTAACTGTCACTAAAAGAAGAGAGAAAAATGACTCAAAGAACTAAAGAAAACATTAGTACCCTTTCTGTTGTACAGTCACAAGTAGGACCAGTAGCGAGACGTGACTTTCAAACCGACGTAAGCTTCAAATAGTAATTGTCACTAAAAGAAGAGAGAAAAATGACTCAAAGAACTAAAGAAAACTTTAGTACCCTTTCTGTTGTACAGTCACAAGTAGGACCAGTAGCGAGACGTGACTTTCAAACCGACGTAAGCTTCAAATAGTAATTGACACTTAAAGAAGGGAGAATAATGACTCAAAGGACTAAAGAAAGCTTTAGTAACCTTTCTGCTGTACAGTCACCAGTAGGACCAGTAGCGAGGTGTGACTTTCAAAGTGACGTAAGCTTCAAATAGTAATTGTCACTAAAAGAAGAGAGAATAATGACTCAAAGGACTAAAGAAAACTTTAGTACCCTTTCCGTTGTACAGTCACAAGTAGGACCAGTAGCGAGACGTGACGTTCAAACCGACGTAAGCTTCAAATATTAACTGTCACTAAAAGAAGAGAGAATAATGACTCAAAGGACTAAAGAAAACTTTAGTACCCTTTCTATTGTACAGTCACAAGTAGGACCAGTAGCGAGACGTGACGTTCAAAGCGACGTAAGCTTCAAATAGTAACTGTCACTAAAAGAAGAGAGAATAATGACTCAAAGTACTAAAGAAAACTTTAGTACCCTTTCTATTGTACAGTCACAAGTAGGACCAGTAGCGAGACGTGACGTTCAAACCGACGTAAGCTTCAAATATTAACTGTCACTAAAAGAAGAGAGAATAATGACTCAAAGGACTAAAGAAAACTTTAGTACCCTTTCTATTGTACAGTCACAAGTAGGACCAGTAGCGAGACGTGACGTTCAAACCGACGTAAGCTTCAAATAGTAACTGTCACTAAAAGAAGAGAGAATAATGACTCAAAGGACTAAAGAAAACTTTAGTACCCTTTCTATTGTACAGTCACAAGTAGGACCAGTCGCGAGACGTGACGTTCAAACCGACGTAAGCTTCAAATGGTAACTGTCACTAAAAGAAGAGAGAATAATGACTCAAAGAACTAAAGAAAACTTTAGTACCCTTTCTATTGTACAGTCACAGGTAGGACCAGTAGCGAGACGTGACGTTCAAACCGACGTAAGCTTCAAATAGTAACTGTCACTAAAAGAAGAGAGAATAATGACTCAAAGGACTAAAGAAAACTTTAGTACCCTTTCTATTGCACAGTCACAAGTAGGACCAGTAGCGAGACGTGACGTTCAAACCGACGTAAGCTTCAAATAGTAATTGTCACTAAAAGAAGAGAGAATAATGACTCAAAGGACTAAAGAAAGCTTTAGTACCCTTTCTATTGTACAGTCACAAGTAGGACCAGTAGCGAGACGTGACTTCCAAACCGAGGTAAGCTTCAAATAGTAATTGTCACTAAAAGAAGAGAGAATAATGACTCAAAGGACTAAAGAAAACTTCAGCACCCTTTCTATTGTACAGTCACAAGTAGGACCAGTAGCGAGACGTGACGTTCAAAGCAACGTAAGCTTCAAATAGCAATTGTCACTTAAAGAAGGGAGAATAATGACTCAAAGAACTAAAGAAAACTTTAGAACCCTTTCTATTGTACAGTCACAAGTAGGACCAGTAGCGAGACGTGACTTTCAAACCGACGTAAGCTTCAAATAGTAATTGTCACTTAAAGAAGGGAGAATATTGACTCAAAGAACTAAAGAAAACTTTAGAACCCTTTCTCTTGTACAGTCACAAGTAGGACCAGTAGCGAGACCTGACGTTCAAAGCAACGTAAGCTTCAAATAGTAATTGTCACTTAAAGAAGGGAGAATAATGACTCAAAGAACTAAAGAAAACTTTAGTACCCTTTCTATTGTACAGTCACAAGTAGGACCAGTAGCGAGACGTGACTTTCAAACCGACGTAAGCTTCAAATAGTAATTGTCACTTAAAGAAGGGAGAATAATGACTCAAAGGACTAAAGAAAAGTTCAGCACCCTTTCTATTGTACAGTCACAAGTAGGACCAGTAGCGAGACGTGACGTTCAAAGCAACGTAAGCTTCAAATAGCAATTGTCACTTAAAGAAGAGAGAATAATGACTCAAAGGACTAAAGAAAACTTCAGCACCCTTTCTATTGTACAGTCACAAGTAGGACCAGTAGCGAGACGTGACGTTCAAAGCAACGTAAGCTTCAAATAGTAATTGTCACTAAAAGAAGAGAGAATAATGACTCAAAGGACTAAAGAAAACTTCAGCACCCTTTCTATTGTACAGTCACAAGTAGGACCAGTAGCGAGACGTGACGTTCAAACCGACGTAAGCTTCAAATAGCAATTGTCACTTAAAGAAGGGAGAATAATGACTCAAAGAACTAGAGAAAACTTTAGAACCCTTTCTATTGTACAGTCACAAGTAGGACCAGTAGCGAGACGTGACTTTCAAACCGACGTAAGCTTCAAATAGTAATTGTCACTTAAAGAAGGGAGAATAATGACTCAAAGAACTAAAGAAAACTTTAGAACCTTTCTATTGTACAGTCACAAGTAGGACCAGTAGCGAGACGTGACGTTCAAAGCAACGTAAGCTTCAAATAGCAATTGTCACTTAAAGAAGGGAGAATAATGACTCAAAGAACTAAAGAAAACTTTAGTACCCTTTCTATTGTACAGTCACAAGTAGGACCAGTAGCGAGACGTGACTTTCAAAGCGACGTAAGCTTCAAATAGTAACTGACACTTAAAGAAGGGAGAATAATGACTCAAAGGACTAAAGAAAGCTTAAGTAACCTTTCTGCTGTACAGTCACCAGTAGGACCAGTAGCGAGGTGTGACTTTCAAAGTGACGTAAGCTCAAATAGTAATTGTCACTAAAAGAAGGGAGAATAATGACTCAAAGGACTAAAGAAAACTTTAGTACCCTTTCTATTGTACAGTCACAAGTAGGACCAGTAGCGAGACGTGACGTTCAAACCGACGTAAGCTTCAAATGGTAACTGTCACTAAAAGAAGAGAGAATAATGACTCAAAGAACTAAAGAAAACTTTAGTACCCTTTCTATTGTACAGTCACAAGTAGGACCAGTAGAGAGACATGACTTTCAGACCGACGTAAGCTTCAAATAGTAATTGTCACTAAAAGAAGAGAGAATAATGACTCAAAGAACTAAAGAAAACTTTAGTACCCGTTCTATTGTACAGTCACAAGTAGGGCCAGTAGCGAGACATGACTTTCAAACCGACGTAAGCTTCAAATAGTAATTGTCACTAAAAGAAGAGAGAATAATGACTCAAAGGACTAAAGAAAACTTTAGTGCTTTTTCTATTGTACGGTCACAAGTAGGACCAGTAGCGAGACGTGACTTTCAAAGCGACGTAAGCTTCAAATAGTAATTGTCACTTAAAGAAGAGAGAATAATGACTCAGAGAACTAAGGCTACTCTTTAGTACCCTTTCTATTGTACAGTCACAAGTAGGACCAGTAGCGAGACGTGACTTTCAAACCGACGTAAGCTTCAAATAGTAATTGTCACTAAAAGAAGAGAGAAACATGACTCAAAGAACTAAGGCTACTCTTTAGTACCCTTTCTATTGTACAGTCACAAGTAGGACCAGTAGCGAGACGTGACTTTCAAACCGACGTAAGCTTCAAATAGTAATTGTCACTAAAAGAAGAGAGAATAATGACTCAAAGATCTAAGGCTACTCTTTAGTACCCTTTCTATTGTATAGTCACAAGTAGGACCAGTAGCCAGACGTGACTTTCAAAGCGACGTAAGCTTCAAATAGTAATTGTCACTTAAAGAAGAGAGAATAATGACTCAAAGGACTAAAGAAAACTTTAGTACACCTTCTATTGTACAGTCACAAGTAGGACCAGTAGCGAGACGTGACGTTCAAAGCGACGTAAGCTTCAAATAGTAATTGTCACTAAAATAAGAGAGAATAATGACTCAAAGAACTAAAGAAAACTTTAGTACCCATTCTATTGCACAGTCACAAGTTGGACCAGTAGCGAGACGTGACTTTCAAACCGACGTAAGCTTCAAATAGTAATTGTCACTTAAAGAAGAGAGAATAATGACTCAAAGGACTAAAGAAAACTTTAGTACTCTTTCTATTGTACAGTCACACGTAGGACCAGTAGCGAGACGTGACGTTCAAAGCGACGTAAGCTTCAAATAGTAATTGTCACTAAAAGAAGAGAGAATAATGACTCAAAAAACTAAAAAAACTTTAGTACCCTTTCTATTGCACAGTCACAAGTTGGACCAGTAGCGAGACGTGACTTTCAAACCGACGTAAGCTTCAAATAGTAATTGTCACTTAAAGAAGAGAGAATAATGACTCAAAGATCTAAGGCTACTCTTTAGTACCCATTCAATTGCACAGTCACAAGTTGGACCAGTAGCGAGACGTGACTTTCAAACCGACGTAAGCTTCAAATAGTAATTGTCACTAAAAGAAGAGAGAATAATGACTCAAAGAACTAAAGAAAACTTTAGTACCCGTTCTATTCTACAGTCACAAGTAGGACCAGTAGCGAGATGTGACTTTCAAAGCGACGTAAGCTTCAAATAGTAATTGTCACTAAAAGAAGAGAGAATAATGACTCAAAGATCTAAGGCTACTCTTTAGTACCCTTTCTATTGTACAGTCACAAGTAGGACCAGTAGCGAGACGTGACTTTCAAACCGACGTAAGCTTCAAATAGTAATTGTCACTTAAAGAAGAGAGAATAATGACTCAAAGGACTAAAGAAAACTTTAGTACTCTTTCTATTGTACAGTCACACGTGGGACCAGTGGCGAGACGTGACTTTCAAACCGAGGTAAGCTTCAAATAGTAATTGTCACTAAAAGAAGAGAGAATAATGACTCAAAGATCTAAGGCTACTCTTTAGTGCTCTTTCTATTGTACAGTCACAGGTAGGACCAGTAGCGAGACGTGACTTTCAAACCGACGTAAGCTTCAAATAGTAATTGTCACTAAAAGAAGAGAGAAACATGACTCAAAGATCTAAGGCTACTCTTTAGTACCCTTTCTATTGTACAGTCACAAGTAGGACCAGTAGCGAGACGTGACTTTCAAACCGACGTAAGCTTCAAATAGTAATTGTCACTAAAAGAAGAGAGAAACATGACTCAAAGATCTAAGGCTACTCTTTAGTACCCTTTCTATTGTACAGTCACAAGTAGGACCAGTAGCGAGACGTGACGTTCAAACCGACGTAAGCTTCAAATGGTAACTGTCACTAAAAGAAGAGAGAATAATGACTCAAAGAACTAAAGAAAACTTTAGTACCCTTTCTATTGTACAGTCACAGGTAGGACCAGTAGCGAGACGTGACGTTCAAACCGACGTAAGCTTCAAATAGTAACTGTCACTAAAAGAAGAGAGAATAATGACTCAAAGCACTAAAGAAAACTTTAGTACCCTTTCTATTGCACAGTCACAAGTAGGACCAGTAGCGAGACGTGACGTTCAAACCGACGTAAGCTTCAAATAGTAATTGTCACTAAAAGAAGAGAGAATAATGACTCAAAGGACTAAAGAAAACTTTAGTACCCTTTCTATTGTACAGTCACAAGTAGGACCAGTCGCGAGACGTGACTTCCAAACCGAGGTAAGCTTCAAATAGTAATTGTCACTAAAAGAAGAGAGAATAATGACTCAAAGGACTAAAGAAAACTTCAGCACCCTTTCTATTGTACAGTCACAAGTAGGACCAGTAGCGAGACGTGACGTTCAAAGCAACGTAAGCTTCAAATAGCAATTGTCACTTAAAGAAGGGAGAATAATGACTCAAAGAACTAAAGAAAACTTTAGAACCCTTTCTATTGTACAGTCACAAGTAGGACCAGTAGCGAGACGTGACTTTCAAACCGACGTAAGCTTCAAATAGTAATTGTCACTTAAATAAGGGAGAATATTGACTCAAAGAACTAAAGAAAACTTTAGAACCCTTTCTCTTGTACAGTCACAAGTAGGACCAGTAGCGAGACCTGACGTTCAAAGCAACGTAAGCTTCAAATAGTAATTGTCACTTAAAGAAGGGAGAATAATGACTCAAAGAACTAAAGAAAACTTTAGTACCCTTTCTATTGTACAGTCACAAGTAGGACCAGTAGCGAGACGTGACTTTCAAACCGACGTAAGCTTCAAATAGTAATTGTCACTTAAAGAAGGGAGAATAATGACTCAAAGGACTAAAGAAAAGTTCAGCACCCTTTCTATTGTACAGTCACAAGTAGGACCAGTAGCGAGACGTGACGTTCAAAGCAACGTAAGCTTCAAATAGCAATTGTCACTTAAAGAAGAGAGAATAATGACTCAAAGGACTAAAGGAAACTTCAGCACCCTTTCTATTGTACAGTCACAAGTAGGACCAGTAGCGAGACGTGACGTTCAAAGCAACGTAAGCTTCAAATAGTAATTGTCACTAAAAGAAGAGAGAATAATGACTCAAAGGACTAAAGAAAACTTCAGCACCCTTTCTATTGTACAGTCACAAGTAGGACCAGTAGCGAGACGTGACGTTCAAACCGACGTAAGCTTCAAATAGCAATTGTCACTTAAAGAAGGGAGAATAATGACTCAAAGAACTAAAGAAAACTTTAGAACCCTTTCTATTGTACAGTCACAAGTAGGACCAGTAGCGAGACGTGACTTTCAAACCGACGTAAGCTTCAAATAGTAATTGTCACTTAAAGAAGGGAGAATAATGACTCAAAGAACTAAAGAAAACTTTAGAACCTTTCTATTGTACAGTCACAAGTAGGACCAGTAGCGAGACGTGACGTTCAAAGCAACGTAAGCTTCAAATAGCAATTGTCACTTAAAGAAGGGAGAATAATGACTCAAAGAACTAAAGAAAACTTTAGTACCCTTTCTATTGTACAGTCACAAGTAGGACCAGTAGCGAGACGTGACTTTCAAAGCGACGTAAGCTTCAAATAGTAACTGACACTTAAAGAAGGGAGAATAATGACTCAAAGGACTAAAGAAAGCTTAAGTAACCTTTCTGCTGTACAGTCACCAGTAGGACCAGTAGCGAGGTGTGACTTTCAAAGTGACGTAAGCTCAAATAGTAATTGTCACTAAAAGAAGGGAGAATAATGACTCAAAGGACTAAAGAAAACTTTAGTACCCTTTCTATTGTACAGTCACAAGTAGGACCAGTAGCGAGACGTGACGTTCAAACCGACGTAAGCTTCAAATGGTAACTGTCACTAAAAGAAGAGAGAATAATGACTCAAAGAACTAAAGAAAACTTTAGTACCCTTTCTATTGTACAGTCACAAGTAGGACCAGTAGAGAGACATGACTTTCAGACCGACGTAAGCTTCAAATAGTAATTGTCACTAAAAGAAGAGAGAATAATGACTCAAAGAACTAAGGAAAACTTTAGTACCCGTTCTATTGTACAGTCACAAGTAGGGCCAGTAGCGAGACATGACTTTCAAACCGACGTAAGCTTCAAATAGTAATTGTCACTAAAAGAAGAGAGAATAATGACTCAAAGGACTAAAGAAAACTTTAGTGCTTTTTCTATTGTACGGTCACAAGTAGGACCAGTAGCGAGACGTGACTTTCAAAGCGACGTAAGCTTCAAATAGTAATTGTCACTTAAAGAAGAGAGAATAATGACTCAAAGAACTAAGGCTACTCTTTAGTACCCTTTCTATTGTACAGTCACAAGTAGGACCAGTAGCGAGACGTGACTTTCAAACCGACGTAAGCTTCAAATAGTAATTGTCACTAAAAGAAGAGAGAAACATGACTCAAAGAACTAAGGCTACTCTTTAGTACCCTTTCTATTGTACAGTCACAAGTAGGACCAGTAGCGAGACGTGACTTTCAAACCGACGTAAGCTTCAAATAGTAATTGTCACTAAAAGAAGAGAGAATAATGACTCAAAGATCTAAGGCTACTCTTTAGTACCCTTTCTATTGTATAGTCACAAGTAGGACCAGTAGCCAGACGTGACTTTCAAAGCGACGTAAGCTTCAAATAGTAATTGTCACTTAAAGAAGAGAGAATAATGACTCAAAGGACTAAAGAAAACTTTAGTACACCTTCTATTGTACAGTCACAAGTAGGACCAGTAGCGAGACGTGACGTTCAAAGCGACGTAAGCTTCAAATAGTAATTGTCACAAAAATAAGAGAGAATAATGACTCAAAGAACTAAAGAAAACTTTAGTACCCATTCTATTGCACAGTCACAAGTTGGACCAGTAGCGAGACGTGACTTTCAAACCGACGTAAGCTTCAAATAGTAATTGTCACTTAAAGAAGAGAGAATAATGACTCAAAGGACTAAAGAAAATTTTAGTACTCTTTCTATTGTACAGTCACACGTAGGACCAGTAGCGAGACGTGACGTTCAAAGCGACGTAAGCTTCAAATAGTAATTGTCACTAAAAGAAGAGAGAATAATGACTCAAAAAACTAAAAAAACTTTAGTACCCTTTCTATTGCACAGTCACAAGTTGGACCAGTAGCGAGACGTGACTTTCAAACCGACGTAAGCTTCAAATAGTAATTGTCACTTAAAGAAGAGAGAATAATGACTCAAAGATCTAAGGCTACTCTTTAGTACCCATTCAATTGCACAGTCACAAGTTGGACCAGTAGCGAGACGTGACTTTCAAACCGACGTAAGCTTCAAATAGTAATTGTCACTAAAAGAAGAGAGAATAATGACTCAAAGAACTAAAGAAAACTTTAGTACCCGTTCTATTGTACAGTCACAAGTAGGACCAGTAGCGAGATGTGACTTTCAAAGCGACGTAAGCTTCAAATAGTAATTGTCACTAAAAGAAGAGAGAATAATGACTCAAAGATCTAAGGCTACTCTTTAGTACCCTTTCTATTGTACAGTCACAAGTAGGACCAGTAGCGAGACGTGACTTTCAAACCGACGTAAGCTTCAAATAGTAATTGTCACTTAAAGAAGAGAGAATAATGACTCAAAGGACTAAAGAAAACTTTAGTACTCTTTCTATTGTACAGTCACACGTGGGACCAGTGGCGAGACGTGACTTTCAAACCGAGGTAAGCTTCAAATAGTAATTGTCACTAAAAGAAGAGAGAATAATGACTCAAAGATCTAAGGCTACTCTTTAGTACCCTTTCTATTGTACAGTCACAGGTAGGACCAGTAGCGAGACGTGACTTTCAAACCGACGTAAGCTTCAAATAGTAATTGTCACTAAAAGAAGAGAGAAACATGACTCAAAGATCTAAGGCTACTCTTTAGTACCCTTTCTATTGTACAGTCACAAGTAGGACCAGTAGCGAGACGTGACTTTCAAACCGACGTAAGCTTCAAATAGTAATTGTCACTAAAAGAAGAGAGAAACATGACTCAAAGATCTAAGGCTACTCTTTAGTACCCTTTCTATTGTACAGTCACAAGTAGGACCAGTAGCGAGACGTGACTTTCAAACCGACGTAAGCTTCAAATAGTAATTGTCACTAAAAGAAGAGAGAATAATGACTCAAAGAACTAAAGAAAACTTTAGTACCCGTTCTATTGTACAGTCACAAGTAGGACCAGTAGCGAGACGTGACTTTCAAAGCGACGTAAGCTTCAAATAGTAATTGTCACTAAAAGAAGAGAGAATAATGACTCAAAGAACTAAGGCTACTCTTTAGTACCCTTTCTATTGTACAGTCACAAGTAGGACCAGTAGCGAGACGTGACTTTCAAAGCGACGTAAGCTTCAAATAGTAATTGTCAATAAAAGAAGAGAGAATAATGACTCAAAGGACTAAGGCTACTCTTTAGTACCCTTTCTATTGTACAGTCACAAGTAGGACCAGTAGCGAGACGTGACTTTCAAAGCGACGTAAGCTTCAAATAGTAATTGTCACTAAAAGAAGAGAGAATAATGACTCAAAGAACTAAGGCTACTCTTTAGTACCCTTTCTATTGTACAGTCACAAGTAGGACCAGTAGCGAGACGTGACTTTCAAAGCGACGTAAGCTTCAAATAGTAATTGTCACTAAAAGAAGAGAGAATAATGACTCAAAGAACTAAGGCTACTCTTTAGTACCCTTTCTATTGTACAGTCACAAGTAGGACCAGTAGCGAGACGTGACTTTCAAAGCGACGTAAGCTTCAAATAGTAATTGTCACTAAAAGAAGAGAGAATAATGACTCAAAGAACTAAGGCTACTCTTTAGTACCCTTTCTATTGTACAGTCACAAGTAGGACCAGTAGCGAGACGTGACTTTCAAAGCGACGTAGGCTTCAAATAGTAATTGTCACTAAAAGAAGAGAGAATAATGACTCAAAGAACTAAGGCTACTCTTTAGTACCCTTTCTATTGTACAGTCACAAGTAGGACCAGTAGCGAGACGTGACTTTCAAAGCGACGTAAGCTTCAAATAGTAATTGTCACTAAAAGAAGAGAGAATAATGACTCAAAGATCTAAGGCTACTCTTTAGTACCCTTTCTATTGTACAGTCACAAGTAGGACCAGTAGCGAGACGTGACTTTCAAACCGACGTAAGCTTCAAATAGTAATTGTCACTAAAAGAAGAGAGAATAATGACTCAAAGATCTAAGGCTACTCTTTAGTACCCTTTCTATTGTACAGTCACAAGTTGGACCAGTAGCGAGACGTGACTTTCAAAGCGACGTAAGCTTCAAATAGTAATTGTCACTAAAAGAAGAGAGAATAATGACTCAAAGAACTAAGGCTACTCTTAAGTACCCTTTCTATTGTACAGTCACAAGTAGGACCAGTAGCGAGACGTGACTTTCAAACCGACGTAAGCTTCAAATAGTAATTGTCACTAAAAGAAGAGAGAAACATGACTCAAAGAAATAAGGCTACTCTTTAGTACCCTTTCTATTGTACAGTCACAAGTAGGACCAGTAGCGAGACGTGACTTTCAAACCGACGTAAGCTTCAAATAGTAATTGTCACTAAAAGAAGAGAGAAACATGACTCAAAGATCTAAGGCTACTCTTTAGTACCCTTTCTATTGTACAGTCACAAGTAGGACCAGTAGCGAGACGTGACTTTCAAACCGACGTAAGCTTCAAATAGTAATTGTCACTAAAAGAAGAGAGAATAATGACTCAAAGATCTAAGGCTACTCTTTAGTACCCTTTCTATTGTACAGTCACAAGTAGGACCAGTAGCGAGACGTGACGTTCAAACCGACGTAAGCTTCAAATGGTAACTGTCACTAAAAGAAGAGAGAATAATGACTCAAAGAACTAAAGAAAACTTTAGTACCCTTTCTATTGTACAGTCACAGGTAGGACCAGTAGCGAGACGTGACGTTCAAACCGACGTAAGCTTCAAATAGTAACTGTCACTAAAAGAAGAGAGAATAATGACTCAAAGCACTAAAGAAAACTTTAGTACCCTTTCTATTGCACAGTCACAAGTAGGACCAGTAGCGAGACGTGACGTTCAAACCGACGTAAGCTTCAAATAGTAATTGTCTCTAAAAGAAGAGAGAATAATGACTCAAAGGACTAAAGAAAACTTTAGTACCCTTTCTATTGTACAGTCACAAGTAGGACCAGTAGCGAGACGTGACTTCCAAACCGAGGTAAGCTTCAAATAGTAATTGTCACTAAAAGAAGAGAGAATAATGACTCAAAGGACTAAAGAAAACTTCAGCACCCTTTCTATTGTACAGTCACAAGTAGGACCAGTAGCGAGACGTGACGTTCAAAGCAACGTAAGCTTCAAATAGCAATTGTCACTTAAAGAAGGGAGAATAATGACTCAAAGAACTAAAGAAAACTTTAGAACCCTTTCTATTGTACAGTCACAAGTAGGACCAGTAGCGAGACGTGACTTTCAAAGCGACGTAAGCTTCAAATAGTAATTGTCACTTAAATAAGGGAGAATATTGACTCAAAGAACTAAAGAAAACTTTAGAACCCTTTCTCTTGTACAGTCACAAGTAGGACCAGTAGCGAGACCTGACGTTCAAAGCAACGTAAGCTTCAAATAGTAATTGTCACTTAAAGAAGGGAGAATAATGACTCAAAGAACTAAAAAAAACTTTAGTACCCTTTCTATTGTACAGTCACAAGTAGGACCAGTAGCGAGACGTGACTTTCAAACCGACGTAAGCTTCAAATAGTAATTGTTACTTAAAGAAGGGAGAATAATGACTCAAAGGACTAAAGAAAAGATCAGCACCCTTTCTATTGTACAGTCACAAGTAGGACCAGTAGCGAGACGTGACGTTCAAAGCAACGTAAGCTTCAAATAGCAATTGTCACTTAAAGAAGAGAGAATAATGACTCAAAGGACTAAAGAAAACTTCAGCACCCTTTCTATTGTACAGTCACAAGTAGGACCAGTAGCGAGACGTGACGTTCAAAGCAACGTAAGCTTCAAATAGTAATTGTCACTAAAAGAAGAGAGAATAATGACTCAAAGGACTAAAGAAAACTTCAGCACCCTTTCTATTGTACAGTCACAAGTAGGACCAGTAGCGAGACGTGACGTTCAAACCGACGTAAGCTTCAAATAGCAATTGTCACTTAAAGAAGGGAGAATAATGACTCAAAGAACTAAAGAAAACTTTAGAACCCTTTCTATTGTACAGTCACAAGTAGGACCAGTAGCGAGACGTGACTTTCAAACCGACGTAAGCTTCAAATAGTAATTGTCACTTAAAGAAGGGAGAATAATGACTCAAAGAACTAAAGAAAACTTTAGAACCTTTCTATTGTACAGTCACAAGTAGGACCAGTAGCGAGACGTGACGTTCAAAGCAACGTAAGCTTCAAATAGCAATTGTCACTTAAAGAAGGGAGAATAATGACTCAAAGAACTAAAGAAAACTTTAGTACCCTTTCTATTGTACAGTCACAAGTAGGACCAGTAGCGAGACGTGACTTTCAAAGCGACGTAAGCTTCAAATAGTAACTGACACTTAAAGAAGGGAGAATAATGACTCAAAGGACTAAAGAAAGCTTAAGTAACCTTTCTGCTGTACAGTCACCAGTAGGACCAGTAGCGAGGTGTGACTTTCAAAGTGACGTAAGCTCAAATAGTAATTGTCACTAAAAGAAGGGAGAATAATGACTCAAAGGACTAAAGAAAACTTTAGTACCCTTTCTATTGTACAGTCACAAGTAGGACCAGTAGAGAGACGTGACTTTCAAACCGACGTAAGCTTCAAATAGTAATTGTCACTAAAAGAAGAGAGAAACATGACTCAAAGATCTAAGGCTACTCTTTAGTACCCTTTCTATTGTACAGTCACAAGTAGGACCAGTAGCTAGACGTGACGTTCAAACCGACGTAAGCTTCAAATGGTAACTGTCACTAAAAGAAGAGAGAATAATGACTCAAAGAACTAAAGAAAACTTTAGTACCCTTTCTATTGTACAGTCACAGGTAGGACCAGTAGCGAGACGTGACGTTCAAACCGACGTAAGCTTCAAATAGTAACTGTCACTAAAAGAAGAGAGAATAATGACTCAAAGCACTAAAGAAAACTTTAGTACCCTTTCTATTGCACAGTCACAAGTAGGACCAGTAGCGAGACGTGACGTTCAAACCGACGTAAGCTTCAAATAGTAATTGTCACTAAAAGAAGAGAGAATAATGACTCAAAGGACTAAAGAAAACTTTAGTACCCTTTCTATTGTACAGTCACAAGTAGGACCAGTAGCGAGACGTGACTTCCAAACCGAGGTAAGCTTCAAATAGTAATTGTCACTTAAAGAAGAGAGAATAATGACTCAAAGGACTAAAGAAAACTTCAGCACCCTTTCTATTGTACAGTCACAAGTAGGACCAGTAGCGAGACGTGACGTTCAAAGCAACGTAAGCTTCAAATAGCAATTGTCACTTAAAGAAGGGAGAATAATGACTCAAAGAACTAAAGAAAACTTTAGAACCCTTTCTATTGTACAGTCACAAGTAGGACCTGTAGCGAGACGTGACTTACAAACCGACGTAAGCTTCAAATAGTAATTGTCACTTAAATAAGGGAGAATATTGACTCAAAGAACTAAAGAAAACTTTAGAACCCTTTCTCTTGTACAGTCACAAGTAGGACCAGTAGCGAGACCTGACGTTCAAAGCAACGTAAGCTTCAAATAGTAATTGTCACTTAAAGAAGGGAGAATAATGACTCATAGAACTAAAGAAAACTTTAGTACCCTTTCTATTGTACAGTCACAAGTAGGACCAGTAGCGAGACGTGACTTTCAAACCGACGTAAGCTTCAAATAGTAATTGTCACTTAAAGAAGGGAGAATAATGACTCAAAGGACTAAAGAAAAGTTCAGCACCCCTTCTATTGTACAGTCACAAGTAGGACCAGTAGCGAGACGTGACGTTCAAAGCAACGTAAGCTTCAAATAGCAATTGTCACTTAAAGAAGAGAGAATAATGACTCAAAGGACTAAAGAAAAGTTCAGCACCCTTTCTATTGTACAGTCACAAGTAGGACCAGTAGCGAGACGTGACGTTCAAAGCAACGTAAGCTTCAAATAGTAATTGTCACTAAAAGAAGAGAGAATAATGACTCAAAGGACTAAAGAAAACTTCAGCACCCTTTCTATTGTACAGTCACAAGTAGGACCAGTAGCGAGACGTGACGTTCAAACCGACGTAAGCTTCAAATAGCAATTGTCACTTAAAGAAGGGAGAATAATGACTCAAAGAACTAAAGAAAACTTTAGTACCCTTTCTATTGTACAGTCACAAGTAGGACCAGTAGCGAGACGTGACTTTCAAACCGACGTAAGCTTCAAATAGTAATTGTCACTTAAAGAAGGGAGAATAATGACTCAAAGAACTAAAGAAAACTTTAGAACCTTTCTATTGTACAGTCACAAGTAGGACCAGTAGCGAGACGTGACGTTCAAAGCAACGTAAGCTTCAAATAGCAATTGTCACTTAAAGAAGGGAGAATAATGACTCAAAGAACTAAAGAAAACTTTAGTACCCTTTCTATTGTACAGTCACAAGTAGGACCAGTAGCGAGACGTGACTTTCAAAGCGACGTAAGCTTCAAATAGTAACTGACACTTAAAGAAGGGAGAATAATGACTCAAAGGACTAAAGAAAGCTTAAGTAACCTTTCTGCTGTACAGTCACCAGTAGGACCAGTAGCGAGGTGTGACTTTCAAAGTGACGTAAGCTCAAATAGTAATTGTCACTAAAAGAAGGGAGAATAATGACTCAAAGGACTAAAGAAAACTTTAGTACCCTTTCTATTGTACAGTCACAAGTAGGACCAGTAGCGAGACGTGACGTTCAAACCGACGTAAGCTTCAAATGGTAACTGTCACTAAAAGAAGAGAGAATAATGACTCAAAGAACTAAAGAAAACTTTAGTACCCTTTCTATTGTACAGTCACAAGTAGGACCAGTAGAGAGACATGACTTTCAGACCGACGTAAGCTTCAAATAGTAATTGTCACTAAAAGAAGAGAGAATAATGACTCAAAGAACTAAAGAAAACTTTAGTACCCGTTCTATTGTACAGTCACAAGTAGGGCCAGTAGCGAGACATGACTTTCAAACCGACGTAAGATTCAAATAGTAATTGTCACTAAAAGAAGAGAGAATAATGACTCAAAGGACTAAAGAAAACTTTAGTGCTTTTTCTATTGTACGGTCACAAGTAGGACCAGTAGCGAGACGTGACTTTCAAAGCGACGTAAGCTTCAAATAGTAATTGTCACTTAAAGAAGAGAGAATAATGACTCAAAGAACTAAGGCTACTCTTTAGTACCCTTTCTATTGTACAGTCACAAGTAGGACCAGTAGCGAGACGTGACTTTCAAACCGACGTAAGCTTCAAATAGTAATTGTCACTAAAAGAAGAGAGAAACATGACTCAAAGAACTAAGGCTACTCTTTAGTACCCTTTCTATTGTACAGTCACAAGTAGGACCAGTAGCGAGACGTGACTTTCAAACCGACGTAAGCTTCAAATAGTAATTGTCACTAAAAGAAGAGAGAATAATGACTCAAAGATCTAAGGCTACTCTTTAGTACCCTTTCTATTGTATAGTCACAAGTAGGACCAGTAGCCAGACGTGACTTTCAAACCGACGTAAGCTTCAAATAGTAATTGTCACTTAAAGAAGGGAGAATAATGACTCAAAGGACTAAAGAAAAGATCAGCACCCTTTCTATTGTACAGTCACAAGTAGGACCAGTAGCGAGACGTGACGTTCAAAGCAACGTAAGCTTCAAATAGCAATTGTCACTTAAAGAAGAGAGAATAATGACTCAAAGGACTAAAGAAAACTTCAGCACCCTTTCTATTGTACAGTCACAAGTAGGACCAGTAGCGAGACGTGACGTTCAAAGCAACGTAAGCTTCAAATAGTAATTGTCACTAAAAGAAGAGAGAATAATGACTCAAAGGACTAAAGAAAACTTCAGCACCCTTTCTATTGTACAGTCACAAGTAGGACCAGTAGCGAGACGTGACGTTCAAACCGACGTAAGCTTCAAATAGCAATTGTCACTTAAAGAAGGGAGAATAATGACTCAAAGAACTAAAGAAAACTTTAGAACCCTTTCTATTGTACAGTCACAAGTAGGACCAGTAGCGAGACGTGACTTTCAAACCGACGTAAGCTTCAAATAGTAATTGTCACTTAAAGAAGGGAGAATAATGACTCAAAGAACTAAAGAAAACTTTAGAACCTTTCTATTGTACAGTCACAAGTAGGACCAGTAGCGAGACGTGACGTTCAAAGCAACGTAAGCTTCAAATAGCAATTGTCACTTAAAGAAGGGAGAATAATGACTCAAAGAACTAAAGAAAACTTTAGTACCCTTTCTATTGTACAGTCACAAGTAGGACCAGTAGCGAGACGTGACTTTCAAAGCGACGTAAGCTTCAAATAGTAACTGACACTTAAAGAAGGGAGAATAATGACTCAAAGGACTAAAGAAAGCTTAAGTAACCTTTCTGCTGTACAGTCACCAGTAGGACCAGTAGCGAGGTGTGACTTTCAAAGTGACGTAAGCTCAAATAGTAATTGTCACTAAAAGAAGGGAGAATAATGACTCAAAGGACTAAAGAAAACTTTAGTACCCTTTCTATTGTACAGTCACAAGTAGGACCAGTAGCGAGACGTGACGTTCAAACCGACGTAAGCTTCAAATGGTAACTGTCACTAAAAGAAGAGAGAATAATGACTCAAAGAACTAAAGAAAACTTTAGTACCCTTTCTATTGTACAGTCACAAGTAGGACCAGTAGAGAGACGTGACTTTCAAACCGACGTAAGCTTCAAATAGTAATTGTCACTAAAAGAAGAGAGAAACATGACTCAAAGATCTAAGGCTACTCTTTAGTACCCTTTCTATTGTACAGTCACAAGTAGGACCAGTAGCTAGACGTGACGTTCAAACCGACGTAAGCTTCAAATGGTAACTGTCACTAAAAGAAGAGAGAATAATGACTCAAAGAACTAAAGAAAACTTTAGTACCCTTTCTATTGTACAGTCACAGGTAGGACCAGTAGCGAGACGTGACGTTCAAACCGACGTAAGCTTCAAATAGTAACTGTCACTAAAAGAAGAGAGAATAATGACTCAAAGCACTAAAGAAAACTTTAGTACCCTTTCTATTGCACAGTCACAAGTAGGACCAGTAGCGAGACGTGACGTTCAAACCGACGTAAGCTTCAAATAGTAATTGTCACTAAAAGAAGAGAGAATAATGACTCAAAGGACTAAAGAAAACTTTAGTACCCTTTCTATTGTACAGTCACAAGTAGGACCAGTAGCGAGACGTGACTTCCAAACCGAGGTAAGCTTCAAATAGTAATTGTCACTAAAAGAAGAGAGAATAATGACTCAAAGGACTAAAGAAAACTTCAGCACCCTTTCTATTGTACAGTCACAAGTAGGACCAGTAGCGAGACGTGACGTTCAAAGCAACGTAAGCTTCAAATAGCAATTGTCACTTAAAGAAGGGAGAATAATGACTCAAAGAACTAAAGAAAACTTTAGAACCCTTTCTATTGTACAGTCACAAGTAGGACCTGTAGCGAGACGTGACTTACAAACCGACGTAAGCTTCAAATAGTAATTGTCACTTAAATAAGGGAGAATATTGACTCAAAGAACTAAAGAAAACTTTAGAACCCTTTCTCTTGTACAGTCACAAGTAGGACCAGTAGCGAGACCTGACGTTCAAAGCAACGTAAGCTTCAAATAGTAATTGTCACTTAAAGAAGGGAGAATAATGACTCATAGAACTAAAGAAAACTTTAGTACCCTTTCTATTGTACAGTCACAAGTAGGACCAGTAGCGAGACGTGACTTTCAAACCGACGTAAGCTTCAAATAGTAATTGTCACTTAAAGAAGGGAGAATAATGACTCAAAGGACTAAAGAAAAGTTCAGCACCCCTTCTATTGTACAGTCACAAGTAGGACCAGTAGCGAGACGTGACGTTCAAAGCAACGTAAGCTTCAAATAGCAATTGTCACTTAAAGAAGAGAGAATAATGACTCAAAGGACTAAAGAAAACTTCAGCACCCTTTCTATTGTACAGTCACAAGTAGGACCAGTAGCGAGACGTGACGTTCAAAGCAACGTAAGCTTCAAATAGTAATTGTCACTAAAAGAAGAGAGAATAATGACTCAAAGGACTAAAGAAAACTTCAGCACCCTTTCTATTGTACAGTCACAAGTAGGACCAGTAGCGAGACGTGACGTTCAAACCGACGTAAGCTTCAAATAGCAATTGTCACTTAAAGAAGGGAGAATAATGACTCAAAGAACTAAAGAAAACTTTAGAACCCTTTCTATTGTACAGTCACAAGTAGGACCAGTAGCGAGACGTGACTTTCAAACCGACGTAAGCTTCAAATAGTAATTGTCACTTAAAGAAGGGAGAATAATGACTCAAAGAACTAAAGAAAACTTTAGAACCTTTCTATTGTACAGTCACAAGTAGGACCAGTAGCGAGACGTGACGTTCAAAGCAACGTAAGCTTCAAATAGCAATTGTCACTTAAAGAAGGGAGAATAATGACTCAAAGAACTAAAGAAAACTTTAGTACCCTTTCTATTGTACAGTCACAAGTAGGACCAGTAGCGAGACGTGACTTTCAAAGCGACGTAAGCTTCAAATAGTAACTGACACTTAAAGAAGGGAGAATAATGACTCAAAGGACTAAAGAAAGCTTAAGTAACCTTTCTGCTGTACAGTCACCAGTAGGACCAGTAGCGAGGTGTGACTTTCAAAGTGACGTAAGCTCAAATAGTAATTGTCACTAAAAGAAGGGAGAATAATGACTCAAAGGACTAAAGAAAACTTTAGTACCCTTTCTATTGTACAGTCACAAGTAGGACCAGTAGCGAGACGTGACGTTCAAACCGACGTAAGCTTCAAATGGTAACTGTCACTAAAAGAAGAGAGAATAATGACTCAAAGAACTAAAGAAAACTTTAGTACCCTTTCTATTGTACAGTCACAAGTAGGACCAGTAGAGAGACATGACTTTCAGACCGACGTAAGCTTCAAATAGTAATTGTCACTAAAAGAAGAGAGAATAATGACTCAAAGAACTAAAGAAAACTTTAGTACCCGTTCTATTGTACAGTCACAAGTAGGGCCAGTAGCGAGACATGACTTTCAAACCGACGTAAGATTCAAATAGTAATTGTCACTAAAAGAAGAGAGAATAATGACTCAAAGGACTAAGGAAAACTTTAGTGCTTTTTCTATTGTACGGTCACAAGTAGGACCAGTAGCGAGACGTGACTTTCAAAGCGACGTAAGCTTCAAATAGTAATTGTCACTTAAAGAAGAGAGAATAATGACTCAAAGAACTAAGGCTACTCTTTAGTACCCTTTCTATTGTACAGTCACAAGTAGGACCAGTAGCGAGACGTGACTTTCAAACCGACGTAAGCTTCAAATAGTAATTGTCACTAAAAGAAGAGAGAAACATGACTCAAAGAACTAAGGCTACTCTTTAGTACCCTTTCTATTGTACAGTCACAAGTAGGACCAGTAGCGAGACGTGACTTTCAAACCGACGTAAGCTTCAAATAGTAATTGTCACTAAAAGAAGAGAGAATAATGACTCAAAGATCTAAGGCTACTCTTTAGTACCCTTTCTATTGTATAGTCACAAGTAGGACCAGTAGCCAGACGTGACTTTCAAAGCGACGTAAGCTTCAAATAGTAATTGTCACTTAAAGAAGAGAGAATAATGACTCAAAGGACTAAAGAAAACTTTAGTACACCTTCTATTGTACAGTCACAAGTAGGACCAGTAGCGAGACGTGACGTTCAAAGCGACGTAAGCTTCAAATAGTAATTGTCACAAAAATAAGAGAGAATAATGACTCAAAGAACTAAAGAAAACTTTAGTACCCATTCTATTGCACAGTCACAAGTTGGACCAGTAGCGAGACGTGACTTTCAAACCGACGTAAGCTTCAAATAGTAATTGTCACTTAAAGAAGAGAGAATAATGACTCAAAGGACTAAAGAAAACTTTAGTACTCTTTCTATTGTACAGTCACACGTAGGACCAGTAGCGAGACGTGACGTTCAAAGCGACGTAAGCTTCAAATAGTAATTGTCACTAAAAGAAGAGAGAATAATGACTCAAAAAACTAAAAAAACTTTAGTACCCTTTCTATTGCACAGTCACAAGTTGGACCAGTAGCGAGACGTGACTTTCAAACCGACGTAAGCTTCAAATAGTAATTGTCACTTAAAGAAGAGAGAATAATGACTCAAAGATCTAAGGCTACTCTTTAGTACCCATTCAATTGCACAGTCACAAGTTGGACCAGTAGCGAGACGTGACTTTCAAACCGACGTAAGCTTCAAATAGTAATTGTCACTAAAAGAAGAGAGAATAATGACTCAAAGAACTAAAGAAAACTTTAGTACCCGTTCTATTGTACAGTCACAAGTAGGACCAGTAGCGAGATGTGACTTTCAAAGCGACGTAAGCTTCAAATAGTAATTGTCACTAAAAGAAGAGAGAATAATGACTCAAAGATCTAAGGCTACTCTTTAGTACCCTTTCTATTGTACAGTCACAAGTAGGACCAGTAGCGAGACGTGACTTTCAAACCGACGTAAGCTTCAAATAGTAATTGTCACTTAAAGAAGAGAGAATAATGACTCAAAGGACTAAAGAAAACTTTAGTACTCTTTCTATTGTACAGTCACACGTGGGACCAGTGGCGAGACGTGACTTTCAAACCGAGGTAAGCTTCAAATAGTAATTGTCACTAAAAGAAGAGAGAATAATGACTCAAAGATCTAAGGCTACTCTTTAGTACCCTTTCTATTGTACAGTCACAGGTAGGACCAGTAGCGAGACGTGACTTTCAAACCGACGTAAGCTTCATATAGTAATTGTCACTAAAAGAAGAGAGAAACATGACTCAAAGATCTAAGGCTACTCTTTAGTACCCTTTCTATTGTACAGTCACAAGTAGGACCAGTAGCGAGACGTGACTTTCAAACCGACGTAAGCTTCAAATAGTAATTGTCACTAAAAGAAGAGAGAAACATGACTCAAAGATCTAAGGCTACTCTTTAGTACCCTTTCTATTGTACAGTCACAAGTAGGACCAGTAGCGAGACGTGACTTTCAAACCGACGTAAGCTTCAAATAGTAATTGTCACTAAAAGAAGAGAGAATAATGACTCAAAGAACTAAAGGAAACTTTAGTACCCGTTCTATTGTACAGTCACAAGTAGGACCAGTAGCGAGACGTGACTTTCAAAGCGACGTAAGCTTCAAATAGTAATTGTCACTAAAAGAAGAGAGAATAATGACTCAAAGAACTAAGGCTACTCTTTAGTACCCTTTCTATTGTACAGTCACAAGTAGGACCAGTAGCGAGACGTGACTTTCAAAGCGACGTAAGCTTCAAATAGTAATTGTCAATAAAAGAAGAGAGAATAATGACTCAAAGGACTAAGGCTACTCTTTAGTACCCTTTCTATTGTACAGTCACAAGTAGGACCAGTAGCGAGACGTGACTTTCAAAGCGACGTAAGCTTCAAATAGTAATTGTCACTAAAAGAAGAGAGAATAATGACTCAAAGAACTAAGGCTACTCTTTAGTACCCTTTCTATTGTACAGTCACAAGTAGGACCAGTAGCGAGACGTGACTTTCAAAGCGACGTAAGCTTCAAATAGTAATTGTCACTAAAAGAAGAGAGAATAATGACTCAAAGAACTAAGGCTACTCTTTAGTACCCTTTCTATTGTACAGTCACAAGTAGGACCAGTAGCGAGACGTGACTTTCAAAGCGACGTAAGCTTCAAATAGTAATTGTCACTAAAAGAAGAGAGAATAATGACTCAAAGAACTAAGGCTACTCTTTAGTACCCTTTCTATTGTACAGTCACAAGTAGGACCAGTAGCGAGACGTGACTTTCAAAGCGACGTAAGCTTCAAATAGTAATTGTCACTAAAAGAAGAGAGAATAATGACTCAAAGAACTAAGGCTACTCTTTAGTACCCTTTCTATTGTACAGTCACAAGTAGGACCAGTAGCGAGACGTGACTTTCAAAGCGACGTAAGCTTCAAATAGTAATTGTCACTAAAAGAAGAGAGAATAATGACTCAAAGATCTAAGGCTACTCTTTAGTACCCTTTCTATTGTACAGTCACAAGTAGGACCAGTAGCGAGACGTGACTTTCAAACCGACGTAAGCTTCAAATAGTAATTGTCACTAAAAGAAGAGAGAATAATGACTCAAAGAACTAAGGCTACTCTTTAGTACCCTTTCTATTGTACAGTCACAAGTAGGACCAGTAGCGAGACGTGACTTTCAAACCGACGTAAGCTTCAAATAGTAATTGTCACTAAAAGAAGAGAGAATAATGACTCAAAGATCTAAGGCTACTCTTTAGTACCCTTTCTATTGTACAGTCACAAGTTGGACCAGTAGCGAGACGTGACTTTCAAAGCGACGTAAGCTTCAAATAGTAATTGTCACTAAAAGAAGAGAGAATAATGACTCAAAGAACTAAGGCTACTCTTAAGTACCCTTTCTATTGTACAGTCACAAGTAGGACCAGTAGCGAGACGTGACTTTCAAACCGACGTAAGCTTCAAATAGTAATTGTCACTAAAAGAAGAGAGAAACATGACTCAAAGAAATAAGGCTACTCTTTAGTACCCTTTCTATTGTACAGTCACAAGTAGGACCAGTAGCGAGACGTGACTTTCAAACCGACGTAAGCTTCAAATAGTAATTGTCACTAAAAGAAGAGAGAAACATGACTCAAAGATCTAAGGCTACTCTTTAGTACCCTTTCTATTGTACAGTCACAAGTAGGACCAGTAGCGAGACGTGACTTTCAAACCGACGTAAGCTTCAAATAGTAATTGTCACTAAAAGAAGAGAGAATAATGACTCAAAGATCTAAGGCTACTCTTTAGTACCCTTTCTATTGTACAGTCACAAGTAGGACCAGTAGCGAGACGTGACTTTCAAACAGACGTAAGCTTCAAATAGTAATTGTAACTAAAAGAAGAGAGAATAATGACTCAAAGAACTAAGGCTACTCTTTAGTACCCTTTCTATTGTACAGTCACAAGTAGGACCAGTAGCGAGACGTGACTTTCAAACCGACGTAAGCTTCAAATAGTAATTGTCACTAAAAGAAGAGAGAATAATGACTCAAAGAACTAAGGCTACTCTTTAGTACCCTTTCTATTGTACAGTCACAAGTAGGACCAGTAGCGAGACGTGACTTTCAAACCGACGTAAGCTTCAAATAGTAATTGTCACTAAAAGAAGAGAGAATAATGACTCAAAGAACTAAGGCTACTCTTTAGTACCCTTTCTATTGTACAGTCACAAGTAGGACCAGTAGCGAGACGTGACTTTCAAACCGACGTAAGCTTCAAATAGTAATTGTCACTAAAAGAAGAGAGAATAATGACTCAAAAAACTAAAAAAACTTTAGTACCCTTTCTATTGCACAGTCACAAGTAGGACCAGTAGAGAGACGTGACGTTCGAAGCGACGTAAGCTTCAAATAGTAATTGTCACTTAAAGAAGAGAGAATAATGACTCAAAAAACTAAAAAAACTTTAGTACCCTTTCTATTGCACAGTCACAAGTAGGACCAGTAGCGAGACGTGACTTTCAAACCGACGTAAGCTTCAAATAGTAATTGTCACTAAAAGAAGAGAGAATAATGACTCAAAGGACTAAAGAAAACTTTAGTACTCTTTCTATTGTACAGTCACAAGTAGGACCAGTAGCGAGACGTGACGTTCAAAGCGACGTAAGCTTCAAATAGTAATTGTCACTAAAAGAAGAGAGAAAAATGACTCAAAGGACTAAAGAAAACTTTAGTACTCTTTCTGTTGTACAGTCACAAGTAGTACCAGTAGCGAGACGTGACGTTCAAAGCGACGTAAGCTTCAAATAGTAATTGTCACTAAAATAAGAGAGAATAATGACTCAAAGGACTAAAGAAAACTTTAGTACTCTTTCTGTTGTACAGTCACAAGTAGTACCAGTAGCGAGACGTGACGTTCAAAGCGACGTAAGCTTCAAATAGTAATTGTCACTAAAATAAGAGAGAATAATGACTCAAAGGACTAAAGAAAACTTTAGTGCTCTTTCTATTGTACAGTCACAAGTAGGACCAGTAGCGAGACGTGACGTTCAAACCGACGTAAGCTTCAAATAGTAATTGTCACTAAAATAAGAGAGAATAATGACTCAAAGGACTAAAGAAAACTTTAGTACTCTTTCTATTGTACAGTCACAAGTAGGACCAGTAGCGATACGTGACGTTCAAAGCGACGTAAGCTTCAAATAGTAATTGTCACTAAAAGAAGAGAGAATAATGACTCAAAGGACTAAAGAAAACTTTAGTACTCTTTCTGTTGTACAGTCACAAGTAGTACCAGTAGCGAGACGTGACGTTCAAAGCGACGTAAGCTTCAAATAGTAATTGTCACTAAAATAAGAGAGAATAATGGCTGAAAGAACTAAAGAAAACTTTAGTACTCTTTCTATTGTACAGTCACAAGTAGGACCAGTAGCGAGACGTGACTTTCAAAGCGACGTAAGCTTCAAATAGTAATTGTCACTAAAAGAAGAGAGAATAATGACTCAAAGGACTAAAGAAAACTTTAGTACTCTTTCTATTGTACAGTCACACGTAGGACCAGTAGCGAGACGTGACGTTCAAAGTGACGTAAGCTTCAAATAGTAATTGTCACTAAAATAAGAGAGAATAATGACTCAAAGAACTAAAGAAAACTTTAGTACCCTTTCTATTGTACAGTCACAAGTAGGACCAGTAGCGAGACGTGACTTTCAAACCGACGTAAGCTTCGAATGGTAATTGTCACTAAAATAAGAGAGAATAATGACTCAAAGAACTAAAGAAAACTTTAGTACCCATTCTATTGCACAGTCACAAGTTGGACCAGTAGCGAGACGTGACTTTCAAACCGACGTAAGCATCAAATAGTAATTGTCACTTAAAGAAGAGAGAATAATGACTCAAAGGACTAAAGAAAACTTTAGTACTCTTTCTATTGTACAGTCACACGTAGCACCAGTAGCGAGACGTGACGTTCAAAGCGACGTAAGCTTCAAATAGTAATTGTCACTAAAAGAAGAGAGAATAATGACTCAAAGAACTAAAAAAACTTTAGTACCCATTCTATTGCACAGTCACAAGTTGGAACAGTAGCGAGACGTGACTTTCAAACCGACGTAAGCTTCAAATAGTAATTGTCACTTAAAGAAGAGAGAATAATGACTCAAAGGACTAAAGAAAACTTTAGTACTCCTTCTATTGTACAGTCACAAGTAGGACCAGTAGCGAGACGTGACGTTCAAAGCGACGTAAGCTTCAAATAGTAACTGTCACTAAAATAAGAGAGAATAATGACTCAAAGAACTAAAGAAAACTTTAGTACCCATTCTATTGCACAGTCACAAGTTGGACCAGTAGCGAGACGTGACTTTCAAACCGACGTAAGCTTCAAATAGTAATTGTCACTTAAAGAAGAGAGAATAATGACTCAAAGGACTAAAGAAAACTTTAGTACTCTTTCTATTGTAAAGTCACACGTAGCACCAGTAGCGAGACGTGACGTTCAAAGCGACGTAAGCTTCAAATAGTAATTGTCACTAAAAGAAGAGAGAATAATGACTCAAAGAACTAAAGAAAACTTTAGTACCCATTCTATTGCACAGTCACAAGTTGGACCAGTAGCCAGACGTGACTTTCAAACCGACGTAAGCTTCAAATAGTAATTGTCACTTAAAGAAGAGAGAATAATGACTCAAAGGACTAAAGAAAACTTTAGTACTCTTTCTATTGCACAGTCACAAGTTGGACCAGTAGCGAGACGTGACTTTCAAAGCGACGTAAGCTTCAAATAGTAATTGTCACTAAAAGAAGAGAGAATAATGTCTCAAAGAACTAAGGCTACTCTTTAGTACCCTTTCTATTGTACAGTCACAGGTAGGACCAGTAGCGAGACGTGACTTTCAAACCGACGTAAGCTTCAAATAGTAATTGTCACTAAAAGAAGAGAGAAACATGACTCAAAGAACTAAGGCTACTCTTTAGTACCCTTTCTGTTGTACAGTCACAAGTAGGACCAGTAGCGAGACGTGACTTTCAAACCGAGGTAAGCTTCAAATAGTAATTGTCACTTAAAGAAGAGAGAATAATGACTCAAAGATCTAAGGCTACTCTTTAGTACCCTTTCTATTGTACAGTCACAAGTAGGACCAGTAGCGAGACGTGACTTTCAAACCGAGGTAAGCTTCAAATAGTATTTGTCACTTAAAGAAGAGAGAATAATGACTCAAAGATCTAAGGCTACTCTTTAGTACCCTTTCTATTGTACAGTCACAAGTAGGACCAGTAGCGAGACGTGACTTTCAAACCGAGGTAAGCTTCAAATAGTAATTGTCACTTAAAGAAGAGAGAATAATGACTCAAAGATCTAAGGCTACTCTTTAGTACCCTTTCTATTGTACAGTCACAAGTAGGACCAGTAGCGAGACGTGACTTTCAAACCGAGGTAAGCTTCAAATAGTAATTGTCACTTAAAGAAGAGAGAATAGTGACTCAAAGATCTAAGGCTACTCTTTAGTACCCTTTCTATTGTACAGTCACAAGTAGGACCAGTAGCGAGACGTGACTTCCAAACCGAGGTAAGCTTCAAATAGTAATTGTCACTAAAAGAAGAGAGAATAATGACTCAAAGGACTAAAGAAAACTTTATTACTCTTTCTATTGTACAGTCACACGTAGGACCAGTAGCGAGACGTGACGTTCAAAGCGACGTAAGCTTCAAATAGTAATTGTCACTAAAATAAGAGAGAATAATGACTCAAAGAACTAAAGAAAACTTTAGTACCCTTTCTATTGTACAGTCACAAGTAGGACCAGTGGCGAGACGTGACTTTCAAACCGACGTAAGCTTCGAATAGTAATTGTCACTAAAAGAAGAGAGAAAAATGGCTCAAAGAACTAAAAAAACTTTAGTACCCATTCTATTGCACAGTCACAAGTTGGACCAGTAGCGAGACGTGACTTTCAAAGCGACGTAAGCTTCAAATAGTAATTGTCACTTAAAGAAGAGAGAATAATGACTCAAAGGACTAAAGAAAACTTTAGTACTCTTTCTATTGTACAGTCACACGTAGGACCAGTAGCGAGACGTGACGTTCAAAGCGACGTAAGCTTCAAATAGTAATTGTCACTAAAAGAAGAAAGAAAAATGACTCAAAGAACTAAAAAAACTTTAGTACCCATTCTATTGCACAGTCACAAGTTGGACCAGTAGCGAGACGTGACTTTCAAACCGACGTAAGCTTCAAATAGTAATTGTCACTTAAAGAAGAGAGAATAATGACTCAAAGGACTAAAGAAAACTTTAGTACTCCTTCTATTGTACAGTCACAAGTAGGACCAGTAGCGAGACGTGACGTTCAACGCGACGTAAGCTTCAAATAGTAATTGTCACTAAAATAAGAGAGAATAATGACTCAAAGGACTAAAGAAAACTTTAGTACCCATTCTATTGCACAGTCACAAGTTGGACCAGTAGCTAGACGTGACTTTCAAACCGACGTAAGCTTCAAATAGTAATTGTCACTTAAAGAAGAGAGAATAATGACTCAAAGGACTAAAGAAAACTTTAGTACTCTTTCTATTGTACAGTCACACGTAGCACCAGTAGCGAGACGTGACGTTCAAAGCGACGTAAGCTTCAAATAGTAATTGTCACTAAAAGAAGAGAGAATAATGACTCAAAGAACTAAAGAAAACTTTAGTACCCATTCTATTGCACAGTCACAAGTTGGACCAGTAGCGAGACGTGACTTTCAACCCGACGTAAGCTTCAAATAGTAATTGTCACTTAAAGAAGAGAGAATAATGACTCAAAGGACTAAAGAAAACTTTAGTACTCTTTCTATTGCACAGTCACAAGTTGGACCAGTAGCGAGACGTGACTTTCAAAGCGACGTAAGCTTCAAATAGTAATTGTCACTAAAAGAAGAGAGAATAATGACTCAAAGAACTAAGGCTACTCTTTAGTACCCTTTCTATTGTACAGTCACAAGTAGGACCAGTAGCGAGACGTGACTTTCAAACCGACGTAAGCTTCAAATAGTAATTGTCACTTAAAGAAGAGAGAATAATGACTCAAAGGACTAAAGAAAACTTTAGTACTCATTCTATTGTACAGTCACACGTAGGACCAGTAGCGAGACGTGACGTTCAAAGCGACGTAAGCTTCAAATAGTAATTGTCACTAAAAGAAGAGAGAATAATGACTCAAAAAACTAAAAAAACTTTAGTACCCTTTCTATTGCACAGTCACAAGTTGGACCAGTAGCGAGACGTGACTTTCAAACCGACGTAAGCTTCAAATAGTAATTGTCACTTAAAGAAGAGAGAATAATGACTCAAAGATCTAAGGCTACTCTTTAGTACCCTTTCTATTGTACAGTCACAAGTAGGACCAGTAGCGAGACGTGACTTTCAAACCGACGTAAGCTTCAAATTGTAATTGTCACTAAAAGAAGAGCGAATAATGACTCAAAGATCTAAGGCTACTCTTTGGTACCCTTTCTATTGTACAGTCACAAGTTGGACCAGTAGCGAGACGTGACTTTCAAAGCGACGTAAGCTTCAAATAGTAATTGTCACTTAAAGAAGAGAGAATAATGACTCAAAGATCTAAGGCTACTCTTTAGTACCCTTTCTATTGTACAGTCACAAGTAGGACCAGTAGCGAGACGTGACTTTCAAACCGACGTAAGCTTCAAATAGTAATTGTCACTAAAAGAAGAGAGAAACATGACTCAAAGATCTAAGACTACTCTTTAATACCCTTTCTATTGTACAGTCACAAGTAGGACCAGTAGCGAGACGTGACTTTCAAACCGACGTAAGCTTCAAATAGTAATTGTCACTTAAAGAAGAGAGAATAATGACTCAAAGGATTAAGAAAACTTTAATACCCTTTCTATTGTACAGTCACAAGTAGGACCAGTAGCCAGACGTGACTTTCAAACCGACGTAAGCTTCAAATAGTAATTGTCACTTAAAGAAGAGAGAATAATGACTCAAAGGATTAAGAAAACTTTAGTACCCTTTCTATTGTACAGTCACAAGTAGGACCAGTAGCCAGACGTGACTTTCATACCGACGTAAGCTTCTAATAGAAATTGTCACTAAAAGAAGAGAGAATAATGACTCAAAGATCTAAGGCTACTCTTTAGTACCCATTCTATTGCACAGTCACAAGTAGGACCAGTAGCCAGACGTGACTTTCATACCGACGTAAGCTTCTAATAGTAATTGTCACTAAAAGAAGAGAGAATAATGACTCAAAGATCTAAGGCTACTCTTTAGTACCCATTCTATTGCACAGTCACAAGTTGGACCAGTAGCGAGACGTGACTTTCAAACCGACGTAAGCTTCAAATAGTAATTGTCACTAAAAGAAGAGAGAATAATGACTCAAAAAACTAAGGCTACTCTTTAGTACCCTTTCTATTGTACAGTCACAAGTAGGACCAGTAGCGAGACGTGACTTTCAAACCGAGGTAAGCTTCAAATAGTAATTGTCACTAAAAGAAGAGAGAATAATGACTCAAAGGACTAAAGAAAACTTTAGTACCCTTTCTATTGTACAGTCACAAGTAGGGCCAGTAGCCAGACGTGACTTTCAAACCGACGTAAGCTTCAAATAGTAATTGTCACTAAAAGAAGAGAGAATAATGACTCAAAGAACTAAGGCTAGTCTTTAGTACCCTTTCTATTGCACAGTCACAAGTAGGACCAGTAGCGAGGCGTGACTTTCAAACCGACGTAAGCTTCAAATAGTAATTGTCACTAAAAGAAGAGAGAATAATGACTCAAAGATCTAAGGCTACTCTTTAGTACCCTTTCTATTGCACAGTCACAAGTAGGACCAGAAGCGAGGCGTGACTTTCAAACCGACGTAAGCTTCAAATAGTAATTGTCACTAAAAGAAGAGAGAATAATGACTCAAAGATCTAAGGCTACTCTTTAGTACCCTTTCTATTGTACAGTCACAGGTAGGACCAGTAGCCAGACGTGACTTTCAAACCGACGTAAGCTTCAAATAGTAATTGTCACTAAAAGAAGAGAGAATAATGACTCAAAGAACTAAGGCTACTCTTTAGTACCCTTTCTATTGTACAGTCACAGGTAGGACCAGTAGCCAGACGTGACTTTCAAACCGACGTAAGCTTCAAATAGTAATTGTCACTAAAAGAAGAGAGAATAATGACTCAAAGATCTAAGGCTACTCTTTAGTACCCTTTCTATTGTACAGTCACAAGTAGGACCAGTAGCCAGACGTGACTTTCAAACCGACGTAAGCTTCAAATAGTAATTGTCACTAAAAGAAGAGAGAATAATGACTCAAAGAACTAAGGCTACTCTTTAGTACCCTTTCTATTGTACAGTCACAGGTAGGACCAGTAGCCAGACGTGAGTTTCAAACCGACGTAAGCTTCAAATAGTAATTGTCATTAAAAGAAGAGAGAATAATGACTCAAAGAACTAAGGCTCCTCTTTAGTACCCTTTTCTATTGTACAGTCACAAGTAGGACCAGTAGCCAGACGTGACTTTCAAACCGACGTAAGCTTCAAATAGTAATTGTCACTAAAGGAAGAGAGAATAATGACTCAAAGATCTAAGGCTACTCTTTAGTACCCTTTCTATTGTACAGTCACAAGTAGGACCAGTAGCGAGACGTGACTTTCAAAACGACGTAAGCTTCAAATAGTAATTGTCATTAAAAGAAGAGAGAATAATGACTTAAAGAACTAAGGCTACTCTTTAGTACCCTTTCTATTGTACAGTCACACGTAGGACCAGTAGCGAGACGTGACTTTCAAACCGAGGTAAGCTTCAAATGGTAACTGTCACTAAAAGAAGAGAGAATAATGACTCAAAGAACTAAGGCTACTCTTTAGTACCCTTTCTATTGTACAGTCACAAGTAGGACCAGTAGCGAGACGTGACTTTCAAACCGACGTAAGCTTCAAATAGTAATTGTCATTAAAAGAAGAGAGAATAATGACTCAAAGAACTAAGGCTACTCTTTAGTACCCTTTCTATTGTACAGTCACAAGTAGGACCAGTAGCGAGACGTGATTTTCAAACCGACGTAAGCTTCAAATAGTAATTGTCATTAAAAGAAGAGAGAATAATGACTCAAAGAACTAAGGCTACTCTTTAGTACCCTTTCTATTGTACAGTCACAAGTAGGACCAGTAGCGAGACGTGACTTTCAAACCGAGGTAAGCTTCAAATGGTAACTGTCACTAAAAGAAGAGAGAATAATGACTCAAAGAACTAAGGCTACTCTTTAGGTCTCTTTCTATTGTACAGTCACAAGTAGGACCAGTAGCGAGACGTGACTTTCAAACCGACGTAAGCTTCAAATAGTAATTGTCACTAAAAGAAGAGAGAAAAATGACTTAAAGAACTAAGGCTACTCTTTAGTACCCTTTCTATTGTACAGTCACAAGTAGGACCAGTAGCGAGACGTGACTTTCAAACCGACGTAAGCTTCAAATAGTAATTGTCATTAAAAGAAGAGAGAATAATGACTCAAAGAACTAAGGCTACTCTTTAGTACCCTTTCTATTGTACAGTCACAAGTAGGACCAGTAGCGAGACGTGACTTTCAAACCGAGGTAAGCTTCAAATGGTAACTGTCACTAAAAGAAGAGAGAATAATGACTCAAAGAACTAAGGCTACTCTTTAGTGCCCTTTCTATTGTACAGTCACAAGTAGGACCAGTAGCGAGACGTGACTTTCAAACCGACGTAAGCTTCAAATAGTAATTGTCACTAAAAGAAGAGAGAATAATGACTCAAAGGACTAAGGCTACTCTTTAGTGCCCTTTCTATTGTACAGTCACAAGTAGGACCAGTAGCGAGACGTGACTTTCAAACCGACGTAAGCTTCAAATAGTAATTGTCACTAAAAGAAGAGAGAATAATGACTCAAAGAACTAAGGCTACTCTTTAGTACCCTTTCTATTGTACAGTCACAAGTAGGATCAGTAGCGAGACGTGACTTTCAAACCGACGTAAGCTTCAAATAGTAATTGTCACTTAAAGAAGAGAGAATAATGACTCAAAGAACTAAGGCTACTCTTTAGTACCCTTTCTATTGTACAGTCACAAGTAGGATCAGTAGCGAGACGTGACTTTCAAACCGACGTAAGCTTCAAATAGTAATTGACACTAAAAGAAGAGAGAAACATGACTCAAAGAAATAAGGCTACTCTTTAGTACCCTTTCTATTGTACAGTCACAAGTAGGACCAGTAGCGAGACGTGACTTTCAAACCGACGTAAGCTTCAAATAGTAATTGTCACTAAAAGAAGAGAGAAACATGACTCGAAGATCTAAGGCTACTCTTTAGTACCCTTTCTATTGTACAGTCACAAGTAGGACCAGTAGCGAGACGTGACTTTCAAACCGACGTAAGCTTCAAATAGTAATTGTCACTAAAAGAAGAGAGAATAATGACTCAAAGAACTAAGGCTACTCTTTAGTACCCTTTCTATTGTACAGTCACAAGTAGGACCAGTAGCGAGACGTGACTTTCAAACCGACGTAAGCTTCAAATAGTAATTGTCACTTAAAGAAGAGAGAATAATGACTCAAAAAACTAAAAAAACTTTAGTACCCTTTCTATTGCACAGTCACAAGTAGGACCAGTAGCGAGACGTGACGTTCGAAGCGACGTAAGCTTCAAATAGTAATTGTCACTTAAAGAAGAGAGAATAATGACTCAAAGGACTAAAGAAAACTTTAGTACTCTTTCTGTTGTACAGTCACAAGTAGGACCAGTAGCGAGACGTGACGTTCAAAGCGACGTAAGCTTCAAATAGTAATTGTCACTAAAAGAAGAGAGAATAATGACTCAAAGGACTAAAGAAAACTTTAGTACTCTTTCTGTTGTACAGTCACAAGTAGGACCAGTAGCGAGACGTGACGTTCAAAGCGACGTAAGCTTCAAATAGTAATTGTCACTAAAATAAGAGAGCATAATGACTCAAAGAACTAAAGAAAACTTTAATACTCTTTCTATTGTACAGTCACAAGTAGGACCAGTAGCGAGACGTGACTTTCAAAAAGACGTAAGCTTCAAATAGTAATTGTCACTAAAAGAAGAGAGAATAATGACTCAAAGGACTAAAGAAAACTTTAGTACCCTTTCTATTGTACAGTCACAAGTAGGACCAGTAGCGAGACCTGACGTTCAAACCGACGTAAGCTTCAAATAGTAATTGTCACTAAAAGAAGAGAGAATAATGACTCAAAGAACTAAGGCTACTCTTTAGTACCCTTTCTATTGTACAGTCACAAGTAGGACCAGTAGCGAGACGTGACTTTCAAACCGAGGTAAGCTTCAAATAGTAATTGTCACTAAAAGAAGAGAGAATAATGACTCAAAGAACTAAGGCTACTCTTTAGTACCCTTTCTATTGTACAGTCACAAGTAGGGCCAGTAGCGAGACGTGACTTTCAAACCGACGTAAGCTTCAAATAGTAATTGTCACTAAAAGAAGAGAGAATAATGACTCAAAGATCTAAGGCTACTCTTTAGTACCCTTTCTATTGTACAGTCACAAGTAGGACCAGTAGCGAGGCGTGACTTTCAAACCGACGTAAGCTTCAAATAGTAATTGTCACTAAAAGAAGAGAGAAACATGACTCAAAGAACTAAGGCTACTCTTTAGTACCCTTTCTATTGTACAGTCACAAGTAGGACCAGTAGCGAGACGTGACTTTCAAACCGACGTAAGCTTCAAATAGTAATTGTCACTAAAAGAAGAGAGAATAATGACTCAAAGAACTAAGGCTACTCTTTAGTACCCTTTCTATTGTACAGTCACAAGTAGGACCAGTAGCGAGACGTGACTTTCAAACCGACGTAAGCTTCAAATAGTAATTGTCACTAAAAGAAGAGAGAATAATGACTCAAAGAACTAAGGCTACTCTTTAGTACCCTTTCTATTGTACAGTCACAAGTAGGACAAGTAGCGAGACGTGACCTTCAAACCGAGGTAAGCTTCAAATAGTAATTGTCACTTAAAGAAGAGAGAATAATGACACAGAGATCTAAGGCTACTCTTTAGTACCCTTTCTATTGTACAGTCACAAGTAGGACCAGTAGCGAGACGTGACTTTCAAACCGACGTAAGTTTCAAATAGTAATTGTCACTTAAAGAAGAGAGAATAATGACTCAAAGATCTAAGGCTACTCTTTAGTACCCTTTCTATTGTACAGTCACAAGTAGGACCAGTAGCGAGACGTGACTTTCAAACCGAGGTAAGCTTCAAATAGTAATTGTCACTTAAAGAAGAGAGAAAAATGACTCAAAGATCTAAGGCTACTCTTTAGTACCCTTTCTATTGTACAGTCACAGGTAGGACCAGTAGCGAGACGTGACTTTCAAACCGACGTAAGCTTCAAATAGTAATTGTCACTTAAAGAAGAGAGAATAATGACTCAAAGAACTAAGGCTACTCTTTAGTACCCGTTCTATTGTACAGTCACAAGTAGGACCAGTAGCGAGACGTGACTTTCAAACCGACGTAAGCTTCAAATAGTAATTGTCACTTAAAGAAGAGAGAATAATGACTCAAAGATCTAAGGCTACTCTTTAGTACCCTTTCTATTGTACAGTCACAAGTAGGACCAGTAGCGAGACGTGACTTTCAAACCGACGTAAGCTTCAAATAGTAATTGTCACTAAAAGAAGAGAGAATAATGACTCAAAGAACTAAGGCTACTCTTTAGTACCCTTTCTATTGTACAGTCACAAGTAGGACCAGTAGCGAGACGTGACTTTCAAAGCGACGTAAGCTTCAAATAGTAATTGTCACTAAAAGAAGAGAGAATAATGACTCAAAGATCTAAGGCTACTCTTTAGTACCCTTTCTATTGTACAGTCACAAGTAGGACCAGTAGCGAGACGTGACTTTCAAACCGAGGTAAGCTTCAAATAGTAATTGTCACTAAAAGAAGAGAGAATAATGACTCAAAGAACTAAGGCTACTCTTTAGTACCCTTTCTATTGTACAGTCACAAGTAGGACCAGTAGCCAGACGTGACTTTCAAACCGACGTAAGCTTCAAATAGTAATTGTCACTTAAAGAAGAGAGAATAATGACTCAAAGATCTAAGGCTACTCTTTAGTACCCTTTCTATTGTACAGTCACAAGTAGGACCAGTAGCGAGACGTGACTTTCAAACCGACGTAAGCTTCAAATAGTAATTGTCACTAAAAGAAGAGAGAATAATGACTCAAAGAACTAAGGCTACTCTTTAGTACCCTTTCTATTGTACAGTCACAAGTAGGACCAGTAGCGAGACGTGACTTTCAAAGCGACGTAAGCTTCAAATAGTAATTGTCACTAAAAGAAGAGAGAATAATGACTCAAAGATCTAAGGCTACTCTTTAGTACCCTTTCTATTGTACAGTCACAAGTAGGACCAGTAGCGAGACGTGACTTTCAAACCGAGGTAAGCTTCAAATAGTAATTGTCACTAAAAGAAGAGAGAATAATGACTCAAAGATCTAAGGCTACTCTTTAGTACCCTTTCTATTGTACAGTCACAAGTAGGACCAGTAGCGAGACGTGACTTTCAAACCGACGTAAGCTTCAAATAGTAATTGTCACTAAAAGAAGAGAGAATAATGACTCAAAGAACTAAGGCTACTCTTTAGTACCCTTTCTATTGTACAGTCACAAGTTGGACCAGTAGCGAGACGTGACTTTCAAAGCGACGTAAGCTTCAAATAGTAATTGTCACTAAAAGAAGAGAGAATAATGACTCAAAGAACTAAGGCTACTCTTTAGTACCCTTTCTATTGTACAGTCACAAGTAGGACCAGTAGCGAGACGTGACTTTCAAAGCGACGTAAGCTTCAAATAGTAACTGTCACTAAAAGAAGAGAGAATAATGACTCAAAGATCTAAGGCTACTCTTTAGTACCCTTTCTATTGTACAGTCACAAGTAGGACCAGTAGCGAGACGTGACTTTCAAAGCGACGTAAGCTTCAAATAGTAATTGTCACTAAAAGAAGAGAGAATAATGACTCAAAGAACTAAGGCTACTCTTTAGTACCCTTTCTATTGTACAGTCACAAGTAGGACCAGTAGCGAGACGTGACTTTCAAACCGACGTAAGCTTCAAATAGTAATTGTCACTAAAAGAAGAGAGAATAATGACTCAAAGATCTAAGGCTACTCTTTAGTGCCCTTTCTATTGTACAGTCACAAGTAGGACCAGTAGCGAGACGTGACTTTCAAACCGACGTAAGCTTCAAATAGTAATTGTCACTAAAAGAAGAGAGAATAATGACTCAAAGATCTAAGGCTACTCTTTAGTGCCCTTTCTATTGTACAGTCACAAGTAGGACCAGTAGCGAGACGTGACTTTCAAACCGACGTAAGCTTCAAATAGTAATTGTCACTAAAAGAAGAGAGAATAATGACTCAAAGAACTAAGGCTACTCTTTAGTACCCTTTCTATTGTACAGTCACAAGTAGGACCAGTAGCGAGACGTGACTTTCAAACCGACGTAAGCTTCAAATAGTAATTGTCACTAAAAGAAGAGAGAATAATGACTCAAAGATCTAAGGCTACTCTTTAGTGCCCTTTCTATTGTACAGTCACACGTAGGACCAGTAGCGAGACGTGACTTTCAAACCGACGTAAGCTTCAAATAGTAATTGTCATTAAAAGAAGAGAGAATAATGACTCAAAGGACTAAGGCTACTCTTTAGTACCCTTTCTATTGTACAGTCACAAGTAGGACCAGTAGCGAGACGTGACTTTCAAACCGACGTAAGCTTCAAATAGTAATTGTCACTAAAAGAAGAGAGAATAATGACTCAAAGATCTAAGGCTACTCTTTAGTGCCCTTTCTATTGTACAGTCACACGTAGGACCAGTAGCGAGACGTGACTTTCAAACCGACGTAAGCTTCAAATAGTAATTGTCATTAAAAGAAGAGAGAATAATGACTCAAAGAACTAAGGCTACTCTTTAGTACCCTTTCTATTGTACAGTCACAAGTAGGACCAGTAGCGAGACGTGACTTTCAAACCGACGTAAGCTTCAAATAGTAATTGTCACTAAAAGAAGAGAGAATAATGACTCAAAGAACTAAGGCTACTCTTTAGTACCCTTTCTATTGCACAGTCACAAGTTGGACCAGTAGCGAGACGTGACTTTCAAACCGAGGTAAGCTTCAAATAGTAATTGTCACTAAAAGAAGAGAGAATAATGACTCAAAGATCTAAGGCTACTCTTTAGTACCCTTTCTATTGTACAGTCACAAGTAGGACCAGTAGCGAGACGTGACTTTCAAACCGACGTAAGCTTCGAATGGTAATTGTCACTAAAAGAAGAGAGAAAAATGACTCAAAGAACTAAAAAAACTTTAGTACCCATTCTATTGCACAGTCACAAGTTGGACCAGTAGCGAGACGTGACTTTCAAAGCGACGTAAGCTTCAAATAGCAATTGTCACTAAAAGAAGAGAGAATAATGACTCAAAGGACTAAAGAAAACTTTAGTACTCTTTCTATTGTACAGTCACACGTAGGACCAGTAGCGAGACGTGACGTTCAAAGCGACGTAAGCTTCAAATAGTAATTGTCACTAAAAGAAGAGAGAATAATGACTCAAAGGACTAAAGAAAACTTTAGTACCCTTTCTATTGTACAGTCACAAGTAGGGCCAGTAGCCAGACGTGACTTTCAAACCGACGTAAGCTTCAAATAGTAATTGTCACTAAAAGAAGAGAGAATAATGACTCAAAGAACTAAGGCTACTCTTTAGTACCCTTTCTATTGCACAGTCACAAGTAGGACCAGTAGCGAGACGTGACTTTCAAACCGACGTAAGCTTCAAATAGTAATTGTCACTAAAAGAAGAGAGAATAATGACTCAAAGGACTAAGGCTACTCTTTAGTGCCCTTTCTATTGCACAGTCACAAGTAGGACCAGTAGCGAGGCGTGACTTTCAAACCGACGTAAGCTTCAAATAGTAATTGTCACTAAAAGAAGAGAGAATAATGACTCAAAGATCTAAGGCTACTCTTTAGTACCCTTTCTATTGTACAGTCACAGGTAGGACCAGTAGCCAGACGTGACTTTCAAACCGACGTAAGCTTCAAATAGTAATTGTCACTAAAAGAAGAGAGAATAATGACTCAAAGAACTAAGCCTACTCTTTAGTACCCTTTCTATTGTACAGTCACAGGTAGGACCAGTGGCCAGACGTGACTTTCAAACCGACGTAAGCTTCAAATAGTAATTGTCACTAAAAGAAGAGAGAATAATGACTCAAAGAACTAAGGCTACTCTTTAGTACCCTTTCTATTGTACAGTCACAGGTAGGACCAGTAGCCAGACGTGAGTTTCAAACCGACGTAAGCTTCAAATAGTAATTGTCATTAAAAGAAGAGAGAATAATGACTCAAAGAACTAAGGCTCCTCTTTAGTACCCTTTTCTATTGTACAGTCACAAGTAGGACCAGTAGCCAGACGTGACTTTCAAACCGACGTAAGCTTCAAATAGTAATTGTCACTAAAGGAAGAGAGAATAATGACTCAAAGATCTAAGGCTACTCTTTAGTACCCTTTCTATTGTACAGTCACAAGTAGGACCAGTAGCGAGACGTGACTTTCAAAACGACGTAAGCTTCAAATAGTAATTGTCATTAAAAGAAGAGAGAATAATGACTTAAAGAACTAAGGCTACTCTTTAGTACCCTTTCTATTGTACAGTCACACGTAGGACCAGTAGCGAGACGTGACTTTCAAACCGAGGTAAGCTTCAAATGGTAACTGTCACTAAAAGAAGAGAGAATAATGACTCAAAGAACTAAGGCTACTCTTTAGTACCCTTTCTATTGTACAGTCACAAGTAGGACCAGTAGCGAGACGTGACTTTCAAACCGACGTAAGCTTCAAATAGTAATTGTCATTAAAAGAAGAGAGAATAATGACTCAAAGAACTAAGGCTACTCTTTAGTACCCTTTCTATTGTACAGTCACAAGTAGGACCAGTAGCGAGACGTGATTTTCAAACCGACGTAAGCTTCAAATAGTAATTGTCATTAAAAGAAGAGAGAATAATGACTCAAAGAACTAAGGCTACTCTTTAGTACCCTTTCTATTGTACAGTCACAAGTAGGACCAGTAGCGAGACGTGACTTTCAAACCGAGGTAAGCTTCAAATGGTAACTGTCACTAAAAGAAGAGAGAATAATGACTCAAAGAACTAAGGCTACTCTTTAGGTCTCTTTCTATTGTACAGTCACAAGTAGGACCAGTAGCGAGACGTGACTTTCAAACCGACGTAAGCTTCAAATAGTAATTGTCACTAAAAGAAGAGAGAAAAATGACTTAAAGAACTAAGGCTACTCTTTAGTACCCTTTCTATTGTACAGTCACAAGTAGGACCAGTAGCGAGACGTGACTTTCAAACCGACGTAAGCTTCAAATAGTAATTGTCATTAAAAGAAGAGAGAATAATGACTCAAAGAACTAAGGCTACTCTTTAGTACCCTTTCTATTGTACAGTCACAAGTAGGACCAGTAGCGAGACGTGACTTTCAAACCGAGGTAAGCTTCAAATGGTAACTGTCACTAAAAGAAGAGAGAATAATGACTCAAAGAACTAAGGCTACTCTTTAGTGCCCTTTCTATTGTACAGTCACAAGTAGGACCAGTAGCGAGACGTGACTTTCAAACCGACGTAAGCTTCAAATAGTAATTGTCACTAAAAGAAGAGAGAATAATGACTCAAAGGACTAAGGCTACTCTTTAGTGCCCTTTCTATTGTACAGTCACAAGTAGGACCAGTAGCGAGACGTGACTTTCAAACCGACGTAAGCTTCAAATAGTAATTGTCACTAAAAGAAGAGAGAATAATGACTCAAAGAACTAAGGCTACTCTTTAGTACCCTTTCTATTGTACAGTCACAAGTAGGACCAGTAGCGAGACGTGACTTTCAAACCGACGTAAGCTTCAAATAGTAATTGTCACTTAAAGAAGAGAGAATAATGACTCAAAGAACTAAGGCTACTCTTTAGTACCCTTTCTATTGTACAGTCACAAGTAGGATCAGTAGCGAGACGTGACTTTCAAACCGACGTAAGCTTCAAATAGTAATTGACACTAAAAGAAGAGAGAAACATGACTCAAAGAAATAAGGCTACTCTTTAGTACCCTTTCTATTGTACAGTCACAAGTAGGACCAGTAGCGAGACGTGACTTTCAAACCGACGTAAGCTTCAAATAGTAATTGTCACTAAAAGAAGAGAGAAACATGACTCGAAGATCTAAGGCTACTCTTTAGTACCCTTTCTATTGTACAGTCACAAGTAGGACCAGTAGCGAGACGTGACTTTCAAACCGACGTAAGCTTCAAATAGTAATTGTCACTAAAAGAAGAGAGAATAATGACTCAAAGAACTAAGGCTACTCTTTAGTACCCTTTCTATTGTACAGTCACAAGTAGGACCAGTAGCGAGACGTGACTTTCAAACCGACGTAAGCTTCAAATAGTAATTGTCACTTAAAGAAGAGAGAATAATGACTCAAAAAACTAAAAAAACTTTAGTACCCTTTCTATTGCACAGTCACAAGTAGGACCAGTAGCGAGACGTGACGTTCGAAGCGACGTAAGCTTCAAATAGTAATTGTCACTTAAAGAAGAGAGAATAATGACTCAAAGGACTAAAGAAAACTTTAGTACTCTTTCTGTTGTACAGTCACAAGTAGGACCAGTAGCGAGACGTGACGTTCAAAGCGACGTAAGCTTCAAATAGTAATTGTCACTAAAAGAAGAGAGAATAATGACTCAAAGGACTAAAGAAAACTTTAGTACTCTTTCTGTTGTACAGTCACAAGTAGGACCAGTAGCGAGACGTGACGTTCAAAGCGACGTAAGCTTCAAATAGTAATTGTCACTAAAATAAGAGAGCATAATGACTCAAAGAACTAAAGAAAACTTTAATACTCTTTCTATTGTACAGTCACAAGTAGGACCAGTAGCGAGACGTGACTTTCAAAAAGACGTAAGCTTCAAATAGTAATTGTCACTAAAAGAAGAGAGAATAATGACTCAAAGGACTAAAGAAAACTTTAGTACCCTTTCTATTGTACAGTCACAAGTAGGACCAGTAGCGAGACCTGACGTTCAAACCGACGTAAGCTTCAAATAGTAATTGTCACTAAAAGAAGAGAGAATAATGACTCAAAGAACTAAGGCTACTCTTTAGTACCCTTTCTATTGTACAGTCACAAGTAGGACCAGTAGCGAGACGTGACTTTCAAACCGAGGTAAGCTTCAAATAGTAATTGTCACTAAAAGAAGAGAGAATAATGACTCAAAGAACTAAGGCTACTCTTTAGTACCCTTTCTATTGTACAGTCACAAGTAGGGCCAGTAGCGAGACGTGACTTTCAAACCGACGTAAGCTTCAAATAGTAATTGTCACTAAAAGAAGAGAGAATAATGACTCAAAGATCTAAGGCTACTCTTTAGTACCCTTTCTATTGTACAGTCACAAGTAGGACCAGTAGCGAGGCGTGACTTTCAAACCGACGTAAGCTTCAAATAGTAATTGTCACTAAAAGAAGAGAGAAACATGACTCAAAGAACTAAGGCTACTCTTTAGTACCCTTTCTATTGTACAGTCACAAGTAGGACCAGTAGCGAGACGTGACTTTCAAACCGACGTAAGCTTCAAATAGTAATTGTCACTAAAAGAAGAGAGAATAATGACTCAAAGAACTAAGGCTACTCTTTAGTACCCTTTCTATTGTACAGTCACAAGTAGGACCAGTAGCGAGACGTGACTTTCAAACCGACGTAAGCTTCAAATAGTAATTGTCACTAAAAGAAGAGAGAATAATGACTCAAAGAACTAAGGCTACTCTTTAGTACCCTTTCTATTGTACAGTCACAAGTAGGACAAGTAGCGAGACGTGACCTTCAAACCGAGGTAAGCTTCAAATAGTAATTGTCACTTAAAGAAGAGAGAATAATGACACAGAGATCTAAGGCTACTCTTTAGTACCCTTTCTATTGTACAGTCACAAGTAGGACCAGTAGCGAGACGTGACTTTCAAACCGACGTAAGTTTCAAATAGTAATTGTCACTTAAAGAAGAGAGAATAATGACTCAAAGATCTAAGGCTACTCTTTAGTACCCTTTCTATTGTACAGTCACAAGTAGGACCAGTAGCGAGACGTGACTTTCAAACCGAGGTAAGCTTCAAATAGTAATTGTCACTTAAAGAAGAGAGAAAAATGACTCAAAGATCTAAGGCTACTCTTTAGTACCCTTTCTATTGTACAGTCACAGGTAGGACCAGTAGCGAGACGTGACTTTCAAACCGACGTAAGCTTCAAATAGTAATTGTCACTTAAAGAAGAGAGAATAATGACTCAAAGAACTAAGGCTACTCTTTAGTACCCGTTCTATTGTACAGTCACAAGTAGGACCAGTAGCGAGACGTGACTTTCAAACCGACGTAAGCTTCAAATAGTAATTGTCACTTAAAGAAGAGAGAATAATGACTCAAAGATCTAAGGCTACTCTTTAGTACCCTTTCTATTGTACAGTCACAAGTAGGACCAGTAGCGAGACGTGACTTTCAAACCGACGTAAGCTTCAAATAGTAATTGTCACTAAAAGAAGAGAGAATAATGACTCAAAGAACTAAGGCTACTCTTTAGTACCCTTTCTATTGTACAGTCACAAGTAGGACCAGTAGCGAGACGTGACTTTCAAAGCGACGTAAGCTTCAAATAGTAATTGTCACTAAAAGAAGAGAGAATAATGACTCAAAGATCTAAGGCTACTCTTTAGTACCCTTTCTATTGTACAGTCACAAGTAGGACCAGTAGCGAGACGTGACTTTCAAACCGAGGTAAGCTTCAAATAGTAATTGTCACTAAAAGAAGAGAGAATAATGACTCAAAGAACTAAGGCTACTCTTTAGTACCCTTTCTATTGTACAGTCACAAGTAGGACCAGTAGCCAGACGTGACTTTCAAACCGACGTAAGCTTCAAATAGTAATTGTCACTTAAAGAAGAGAGAATAATGACTCAAAGATCTAAGGCTACTCTTTAGTACCCTTTCTATTGTACAGTCACAAGTAGGACCAGTAGCGAGACGTGACTTTCAAACCGACGTAAGCTTCAAATAGTAATTGTCACTAAAAGAAGAGAGAATAATGACTCAAAGAACTAAGGCTACTCTTTAGTACCCTTTCTATTGTACAGTCACAAGTAGGACCAGTAGCGAGACGTGACTTTCAAAGCGACGTAAGCTTCAAATAGTAATTGTCACTAAAAGAAGAGAGAATAATGACTCAAAGATCTAAGGCTACTCTTTAGTACCCTTTCTATTGTACAGTCACAAGTAGGACCAGTAGCGAGACGTGACTTTCAAACCGAGGTAAGCTTCAAATAGTAATTGTCACTAAAAGAAGAGAGAATAATGACTCAAAGATCTAAGGCTACTCTTTAGTACCCTTTCTATTGTACAGTCACAAGTAGGACCAGTAGCGAGACGTGACTTTCAAACCGACGTAAGCTTCAAATAGTAATTGTCACTAAAAGAAGAGAGAATAATGACTCAAAGAACTAAGGCTACTCTTTAGTACCCTTTCTATTGTACAGTCACAAGTTGGACCAGTAGCGAGACGTGACTTTCAAAGCGACGTAAGCTTCAAATAGTAATTGTCACTAAAAGAAGAGAGAATAATGACTCAAAGAACTAAGGCTACTCTTTAGTACCCTTTCTATTGTACAGTCACAAGTAGGACCAGTAGCGAGACGTGACTTTCAAAGCGACGTAAGCTTCAAATAGTAACTGTCACTAAAAGAAGAGAGAATAATGACTCAAAGATCTAAGGCTACTCTTTAGTACCCTTTCTATTGTACAGTCACAAGTAGGACCAGTAGCGAGACGTGACTTTCAAAGCGACGTAAGCTTCAAATAGTAATTGTCACTAAAAGAAGAGAGAATAATGACTCAAAGAACTAAGGCTACTCTTTAGTACCCTTTCTATTGTACAGTCACAAGTAGGACCAGTAGCGAGACGTGACTTTCAAACCGACGTAAGCTTCAAATAGTAATTGTCACTAAAAGAAGAGAGAATAATGACTCAAAGATCTAAGGCTACTCTTTAGTGCCCTTTCTATTGTACAGTCACAAGTAGGACCAGTAGCGAGACGTGACTTTCAAACCGACGTAAGCTTCAAATAGTAATTGTCACTAAAAGAAGAGAGAATAATGACTCAAAGATCTAAGGCTACTCTTTAGTGCCCTTTCTATTGTACAGTCACAAGTAGGACCAGTAGCGAGACGTGACTTTCAAACCGACGTAAGCTTCAAATAGTAATTGTCACTAAAAGAAGAGAGAATAATGACTCAAAGAACTAAGGCTACTCTTTAGTACCCTTTCTATTGTACAGTCACAAGTAGGACCAGTAGCGAGACGTGACTTTCAAACCGACGTAAGCTTCAAATAGTAATTGTCACTAAAAGAAGAGAGAATAATGACTCAAAGATCTAAGGCTACTCTTTAGTGCCCTTTCTATTGTACAGTCACACGTAGGACCAGTAGCGAGACGTGACTTTCAAACCGACGTAAGCTTCAAATAGTAATTGTCATTAAAAGAAGAGAGAATAATGACTCAAAGGACTAAGGCTACTCTTTAGTACCCTTTCTATTGTACAGTCACAAGTAGGACCAGTAGCGAGACGTGACTTTCAAACCGACGTAAGCTTCAAATAGTAATTGTCACTAAAAGAAGAGAGAATAATGACTCAAAGATCTAAGGCTACTCTTTAGTGCCCTTTCTATTGTACAGTCACACGTAGGACCAGTAGCGAGACGTGACTTTCAAACCGACGTAAGCTTCAAATAGTAATTGTCATTAAAAGAAGAGAGAATAATGACTCAAAGAACTAAGGCTACTCTTTAGTACCCTTTCTATTGTACAGTCACAAGTAGGACCAGTAGCGAGACGTGACTTTCAAACCGACGTAAGCTTCAAATAGTAATTGTCACTAAAAGAAGAGAGAATAATGACTCAAAGAACTAAGGCTACTCTTTAGTACCCTTTCTATTGCACAGTCACAAGTTGGACCAGTAGCGAGACGTGACTTTCAAACCGAGGTAAGCTTCAAATAGTAATTGTCACTAAAAGAAGAGAGAATAATGACTCAAAGATCTAAGGCTACTCTTTAGTACCCTTTCTATTGTACAGTCACAAGTAGGACCAGTAGCGAGACGTGACTTTCAAACCGACGTAAGCTTCGAATGGTAATTGTCACTAAAAGAAGAGAGAAAAATGACTCAAAGAACTAAAAAAACTTTAGTACCCATTCTATTGCACAGTCACAAGTTGGACCAGTAGCGAGACGTGACTTTCAAAGCGACGTAAGCTTCAAATAGCAATTGTCACTAAAAGAAGAGAGAATAATGACTCAAAGGACTAAAGAAAACTTTAGTACTCTTTCTATTGTACAGTCACACGTAGGACCAGTAGCGAGACGTGACGTTCAAAGCGACGTAAGCTTCAAATAGTAATTGTCACTAAAAGAAGAGAGAATAATGACTCAAAGGACTAAAGAAAACTTTAGTACCCTTTCTATTGTACAGTCACAAGTAGGGCCAGTAGCCAGACGTGACTTTCAAACCGACGTAAGCTTCAAATAGTAATTGTCACTAAAAGAAGAGAGAATAATGACTCAAAGAACTAAGGCTACTCTTTAGTACCCTTTCTATTGCACAGTCACAAGTAGGACCAGTAGCGAGACGTGACTTTCAAACCGACGTAAGCTTCAAATAGTAATTGTCACTAAAAGAAGAGAGAATAATGACTCAAAGGACTAAGGCTACTCTTTAGTGCCCTTTCTATTGCACAGTCACAAGTAGGACCAGTAGCGAGGCGTGACTTTCAAACCGACGTAAGCTTCAAATAGTAATTGTCACTAAAAGAAGAGAGAATAATGACTCAAAGATCTAAGGCTACTCTTTAGTACCCTTTCTATTGTACAGTCACAGGTAGGACCAGTAGCCAGACGTGACTTTCAAACCGACGTAAGCTTCAAATAGTAATTGTCACTAAAAGAAGAGAGAATAATGACTCAAAGAACTAAGCCTACTCTTTAGTACCCTTTCTATTGTACAGTCACAGGTAGGACCAGTGGCCAGACGTGACTTTCAAACCGACGTAAGCTTCAAATAGTAATTGTCACTAAAAGAAGAGAGAATAATGACTCAAAGATCTAAGGCTACTCTTTAGTACCCTTTCCATTGTACAGTCACAAGTAGGACCAGTAGCCAGACGTGACTTTCAAACCGACGTAAGCTTCAAATAGTAATTGTCACTAAAAGAAGAGAGAATAATGACTCAAAGAACTAAGGCTACTCTTTAGTACCCTTTCTATTGTACAGTCACAGGTAGGACCAGTAGTCAGACGTGAGTTTCAAACCGACGTAAGCTTCAAATAGTAATTGTCATTAAAAGAAGAGAGAATAATGACTCAAAGAACTAAGGCTACTCTTTAGTACCCTTTTCTATTGTACAGTCACAAGTAGGACCAGTAGCCAGACGTGACTTTCAAACCGACGTAAGCTTCAAATAGTAATTGTCACTAAAAGAAGAGAGAATAATGACTCAAAGATCTAAGGCTACTCTTTAGTACCCTTTCTATTGTACAGTCACAAGTAGGACCAGTAGCGAGACGTGACTTTCAAACCGACGTAAGCTTCAAATAGTAATTGTCATTAAAAGAAGAGAGAATAATGACTCAAAGAACTAAGGCTACTCTTTAGTACCCTTTCTATTGTACAGTCACACGTAGGACCAGTAGCGAGACGTGACTTTCAAACCGAGGTAAGCTTCAAATGGTAACTGTCACTAAAAGAAGAGAGAATAATGACTCAAAGAACTAAGGCTACTCTTTAGTACCCTTTCTATTGTACAGTCACAAGTAGGACCAGTAGCGAGACGTGACTTTCAAACCGACGTAAGCTTCAAATAGTAATTGTCATTAAAAGAAGAGAGAATAATGACTCAAAGAACTAAGGCTACTTTTTAGTACCCTTTCTATTGTACAGTCACAAGTAGGACCAGTAGCGAGACGTGACTTTCAAACCGACGTAAGCTTCAAATAGTAATTGTCATTAAAAGAAGAGAGAATAATGACTCAAAGAACTAAGGCTACTCTTTAGTGCCCTTTCTATTGTACAGTCACAAGTAGGACCAGTAGCGAGACGTGACTTTCAAACCGACGTAAGCTTCAAGTAGTAATTGTCACTAAAAGAAGAGAGAATAATGACTCAAAGGACTAAGGCTACTCTTTAGTGCCCTTTCTATTGTACAGTCACAAGTAGGACCAGTAGCGAGACGTGACTTTCAAACCGACGTAAGCTTCAAATAGTAATTGTCACTAAAAGAAGAGAGAATAATGACTCAAAGGACTAAGGCTACTCTTTAGTGCCCTTTCTATTGTACAGTCACAAGTAGGACCAGTAGCGAGACGTGACTTTCAAACCGACGTAAGCTTCAAATAGTAATTGTCACTAAAAGAAGAGAGAATAATGACTCAAAGAACTAAGGCTACTCTTTAGTACCCTTTCTATTGTACAGTCACAAGTAGGATCAGTAGCGAGACGTGACTTTCAAACCGACGTAAGCTTCAAATAGTAATTGTCACTTAAAGAAGAGAGAATAATGACTCAAAGAACTAAGGCTACTCTTTAGTACCCTTTCTATTGTACAGTCACAAGTAGGATCAGTAGCGAGACGTGACTTTCAAACCGACGTAAGCTTCAAATAGTAATTGTCACTAAAAGAAGAGAGAAACATGACTCAAAGAAATAAGGCTACTCTTTAGTACCCTTTCTATTGTATAGTCACAAGTAGGACCAGTAGCGAGACGTGACTTTCAAACCGACGTAAGCTTCAAATAGTAATTGTCACTAAAAGAAGAGAGAAACATGACTCGAAGATCTAAGGCTACTCTTTAGTACCCTTTCTATTGTACAGTCACAAGTAGGACCAGTAGCGAGACGTGACTTTCAAACCGACGTAAGCTTCAAATAGTAATTGTCACTAAAAGAAGAGAGAATAATGACTCAAAGAACTAAGGCTACTCTTTAGTACCCTTTCTATTGTACAGTCACAAGTAGGACCAGTAGCGAGACGTGACTTTCAAACCGACGTAAGCTTCAAATAGTAATTGTCACTTAAAGAAGAGAGAATAATGACTCAAAAAACTAAAAAAACTTTAGTACCCTTTCTATTGCACAGTCACAAGTAGGACCAGTAGCGAGACGTGACGTTCGAAGCGACGTAAGCTTCAAATAGTAATTGTCACTAAAATAAGAGAGCATAATGACTCAAAGAACTAAAGAAAACTTTAATACTCTTTCTATTGTACAGTCACAAGTAGGACCAGTAGCGAGACGTGACTTTCAAAAAGACGTAAGCTTCAAATAGTAATTGTCACTAAAAGAAGAGAGAATAATGACTCAAAGGACTAAAGAAAACTTTAGTACCGTTTCTATTGTACAGTCACAAGTAGGACCAGTAGCGAGACCTGACGTTCAAACCGACGTAAGCTTCAAATAGTAATTGTCACTAAAAGAAGAGAGAATAATGACTCAAAGATCTAAGGCTACTCTTTAGTACCCTTTCTATTGTACAGTCACAAGTAGGACCAGTAGCGAGACGTGACTTTCAAACCGACGTAAGCTTCAAATAGTAATTGTCACTTAAAGAAGAGAGAATAATGACTCAAAAAACTAAAAAAACATTAGTACCCTTTCTATTGCACAGTCACAAGTAGGACCAGTAGCGAGACGTGACGTTCGAAGCGACGTAAGCTTCAAATAGTAATTGTCACTTAAAGAAGAGAGAATAATGACTCAAAGGACTAAAGACAACTTTAGTACTCTTTCTGTTGTACAGTCACAAGTAGGACCAGTAGCGAGACGTGACGTTCAAAGCGACGTAAGCTTCAAATAGTAATTGTCACTAAAAGAAGAGAGAATAATGACTCAAAGGACTAAAGAAAACTTTAGTACTCTTTCTGTTGTACAGTCACAAGTAGGACCAGTAGCGAGACGTGACGTTCAAAGCGACGTAAGCTTCAAATAGTAATTGTCACTAAAATAAGAGAGCATAATGACTCAAAGAACTAAAGAAAACTTTAATACTCTTTCTATTGTACAGTCACAAGTAGGACCAGTAGCGAGACGTGACTTTCAAAAAGACGTAAGCTTCAAATAGTAATTGTCACTAAAAGAAGAGAGAATAATGACTCAAAGGACTAAAGAAAACTTTAGTACCCTTTCTATTGTACAGTCACAAGTAGGACCAGTAGCGAGACCTGACGTTCAAACCGACGTAAGCTTCAAATAGTAATTGTCACTAAAAGAAGAGAGAATAATGACTCAAAGAACTAAGGCTACTCTTTAGTACCCTTTCTATTGTACAGTCACAAGTAGGACCAGTAGCGAGACGTGACTTTCAAACCGAGGTAAGCTTCAAATAGTAATTGTCACTAAAAGAAGAGAGAATAATGACTCAAAGAACTAAGGCTACTCTTTAGTACCCTTTCTATTGTACAGTCACAAGTAGGGCCAGTAGCGAGACGTGACTTTCAAACCGACGTAAGCTTCAAATAGTAATTGTCACTAAAAGAAGAGAGAATAATGATTCAAAGATCTAAGGCTACTCTTTAGTATCCTTTCTATTGTACAGTCACAAGTAGGACCAGTAGCCAGACGTGACTTTCAAACCGACGTAAGCTTCAAATAGTAATTGTCACTAAAAGAAGAGAGAAACATGACTCAAAGAACTAAGGCTACTCTTTAGTACCCTTTCTATTGTACAGTCACAAGTAGGACCAGTAGCGAGACGTGACTTTCAAACCGACGTAAGCTTCAAATAGTAATTGTCACTAAAAGAAGAGAGAAACATGACTCAAAGAACTAAGGCTACTCTTTAGTACCCTTTCTATTGTACAGTCACAAGTAGGACCAGTAGCGAGACGTGACTTTCAAACCGATGTAAGCTTCAAATAGTAATTGTCACTAAAAGAAGAGAGAAACATGACTCAAAGAACTAAGGCTACTCTTTAGTACCCTTTCTATTGTACAGTCACAAGTAGGACAAGTAGCGAGACGTGACCTTCAAACCGAGGTAAGCTTCAAATAGTAATTGTCACTTAAAGAAGAGGGAATAATGACACAGAGATCTAAGGCTACTCTTTAGTACCCTTTCTATTGTACAGTCACAAGTAGGACCAGTAGCGAGACGTGACTTTCAAACCGACGTAAGTTTCAAATAGTAATTGTCACTTAAAGAAGAGAGAATAATGACTCAAAGATCTAAGGCTACTCTTTAGTACCCTTTCTATTGTACAGTCACAAGTAGGACCAGTAGCGAGACGTGACTTTCAAACCGAGGTAAGCTTCAAATAGTAATTGTCACTTAAAGAAGAGAGAATAATGACTCAAAGATCCAAGGCTACTCTTTAGTACCCTTTCTATTGTACAGTCACAGGTAGGACCAGTAGCGAGACGTGACTTTCAAACCGACGTAAGCTTCAAATAGTAATTGTCACTTAAAAAAGAGAGAATAATGACTCAGAGATCTAAGGCTACTCTTTAGTACCCTTTCTATTGTACAGTCACAAGTAGGACCAGTAGCGAGACGTGACTTTCAAAGCGACGTAAGCTTCAAATAGTAATTGTCACTAAAAGAAGAGAGAATAATGACTCAAAAAACTAAAAAAACTTTAGTACCCTTTCTATTGCACAGTCACAAGTAGGACCAGTAGCCAGACGTGACTTTCAAACCGACGTAAGCTTCAAATAGTAATTGTCACTAAAAGAAGAGAGAATAATGACTCAAAGGACTAAAGAAAACTTTAGTACTCTTTCTATTGTACAGTCACAAGTAGGACCAGTAGCGAGACGTGACGTTCAAAGCGACGTAAGCTTCAAATAGTAATTGTCACTAAAAGAAGAGAGAATAATGACTCAAAGGACTAAAGAAAACTTTAGTACTCTTTCTGTTGTACAGTCACAAGTAGTACCAGTAGCGAGACGTGACGTTCAAAGCGACGTAAGCTTCAAATAGTAATTGTCACTAAAATAAGAGAGAATAATGACTCAAAGGACTAAAGAAAACTTTAGTACTCTTTCTGTTGTACAGTCACAAGTAGTACCAGTAGCGAGACGTGACGTTCAAAGCGACGTAAGCTTCAAATAGTAATTGTCACTAAAATAAGAGAGAATAATGACTCAAAGGACTAAAGAAAACTTTAGTACTCTTTCTATTGTACAGTCACAAGTAGGACCAGTAGCGAGACGTGACTTACAAACCGACGTAAGCTTCAAATAGTAATTGTCACTAAAAGAAGAGAGAATAATGACTCAAAGAACTAAGGCTACTCTTTAGTACCCTTTCTATTGTACAGTCACAAGTTGGACCAGTAGCGAGACGTGACTTTCAAAGCGACGTAAGCTTCAAATAGTAATTGTCACTAAAAGAAGAGAGAATAATGACTCAAAGAACTAAGGCTACTCTTTAGTACCCTTTCTATTGTACAGTCACAAGTAGGACCAGTAGCGAGACGTGACTTTCAAAGCGACGTAAGCTTCAAATAGTAACTGTCACTAAAAGAAGAGAGAATAATGACTCAAAGATCTAAGGCTACTCTTTAGTACCCTTTCTATTGTACAGTCACAAGTAGGACAAGTAGCGAGACGTGACTTTCAAAGCGACGTAAGCTTCAAATAGTAATTGTCACTAAAAGAAGAGAGAATAATGACTCAAAGAACTAAGGCTACTCTTTAGTACCCTTTCTATTGTACAGTCACAAGTAGGACCAGTAGCGAGACGTGACTTTCAAACCGACGTAAGCTTCAAATAGTAATTGTCACTAAAAGAAGAGAGAATAATGACTCAAAGATCTAAGGCTACTCTTTAGTGCCCTTTCTATTGTACAGTCACAAGTAGGACCAGTAGCGAGACGTGACTTTCAAACCGACGTAAGCTTCAAATAGTAATTGTCACTAAAAGAAGAGAGAATAATGACTCAAAGATCTAAGGCTACTCTTTAGTGCCCTTTCTATTGTACAGTCACAAGTAGGACCAGTAGCGAGACGTGACTTTCAAACCGACGTAAGCTTCAAATAGTAATTGTCACTAAAAGAAGAGAGAATAATGACTCAAAGAACTAAGGCTACTCTTTAGTACCCTTTCTATTGTACAGTCACAAGTAGGACCAGTAGCGAGACGTGACTTTCAAACCGACGTAAGCTTCAAATAGTAATTGTCACTAAAAGAAGAGAGAATAATGACTCAAAGATCTAAGGCTACTCTTTAGTGCCCTTTCTATTGTACAGTCACACGTAGGACCAGTAGCGAGACGTGACTTTCAAACCGACGTAAGCTTCAAATAGTAATTGTCATTAAAAGAAGAGAGAATAATGACTCAAAGGACTAAGGCTACTCTTTAGTACCCTTTCTATTGTACAGTCACAAGTAGGACCAGTAGCGAGACGTGACTTTCAAACCGACGTAAGCTTCAAATAGTAATTGTCACTAAAAGAAGAGAGAATAATGACTCAAAGATCTAAGGCTACTCTTTAGTGCCCTTTCTATTGTACAGTCACACGTAGGACCAGTAGCGAGACGTGACTTTCAAACCGACGTAAGCTTCAAATAGTAATTGTCATTAAAAGAAGAGAGAATAATGACTCAAAGAACTAAGGCTACTCTTTAGTACCCTTTCTATTGTACAGTCACAAGTAGGACCAGTAGCGAGACGTGACTTTCAAACCGACGTAAGCTTCAAATAGTAATTGTCACTAAAAGAAGAGAGAATAATGACTCAAAGATCTAAGGCTACTCTTTAGTACCCTTTCTATTGTACAGTCACAAGTAGGACCAGTAGCGAGACGTGACTTTCAAACCGAGGTAAGCTTCAAATAGTAATTGTCACTAAAAGAAGAGAGAATAATGACTCAAAGATCTAAGGCTACTCTTTAGTACCCTTTCTATTGTACAGTCACAAGTAGGACCAGTAGCGAGACGTGACTTTCAAACCGACGTAAGCTTCGAATGGTAATTGTCACTAAAAGAAGAGAGAAAAATGACTCAAAGAACTAAAAAAACTTTAGTACCCATTCTATTGCACAGTCACAAGTTGGACCAGTAGCGAGACGTGACTTTCAAAGCGACGTAAGCTTCAAATAGTAATTGTCACTTAAAGAAGAGAGAATAATGACTCAAAGGACTAAAGAAAACTTTAGTACTCTTTCTATTGTACAGTCACACGTAGGACCAGTAGCGAGACGTGACGTTCAAAGCGACGTAAGCTTCAAATAGTAATTGTCACTAAAAGAAGAGAGAAAAATGACTCAAAGAACTAAGGCTACTCTTTAGTACCCTTTCTATTGTACAGTCACAAGTAGGACCAGTAGCGAGACGTGACTTTCAAACCGACGTAAGCTTCAAATAGTAATTGTCACTAAAAGAAGAGAGAATAATGACTCAAAGAACTAAAGAAAACTTTAGTACCCATTCTATTGCACAGTCACATGTTGGACCAGTAGCGAGACGTGACTTTCAAACCGACGTAAGCTTCAAATAGTAATTGTCACTTAAAGAAGAGAGAATAATGACTCAAAGGACTAAAGAAAACTTTACTACTCTTTCTATTGCACAGTCACAAGTTGGACCAGTAGCGAGACGTAACTTTCAAACCGACGTAAGCTTCAAATAGTAATTGTCACTAAAAGAAGAGAGAACAATGACTCAAAGATCTAAGGCTACTCTTTAGTACCCTTTCTATTGTACAGTCACAAGTAGGACCAGTAGCGAGACGTGACTTTCAAACCGAGGTAAGCTTCAAATAGTAATTGTCACTTAAAGAAGAGAGAATAATGACTCAGAGATCTAAGGCTACTCTTTAGTACCCTTTCTATTGTACAGTCACAAGTAGGACCAGTAGCGAGACGTGACTTTCAAACCGAGGTAAGCTTCAAATAGTAATTGTCACTTAAAGAAGAGAGAATAATGACTCAAAGATCTAAGGCTACTCTTTAGTACCCTTTCTATTGTACAGTCACAAGTAGGACCAGTAGCGAGACGTGACTTTCAAACCGACGTAAGCTTCAAATAGTAATTGTCACTAAAAGAAGAGAGAATAATGACTCAAAGAACTAAGGCTACTCTTTAGTACCCTTTCTATTGTACAGTCACAAGTAGGACCAGTAGCGAGACGTGACTTTCAAACCGAGGTAAGCTTCAAATAGTAATTGTCACTTAAAGAAGAGACAATAATGACTCAAAGATCTAAGGCTACTCTTTAGTACCCTTTCTATTGTACAGTCACAAGTAGGACCAGTAGCGAGACGTGACTTCCAAACCGAGGTAAGCTTCAAATAGTAATTTTCACTAAAAGAAGAGAGAATAATGACTCAAAGATCTAAGGCTACTCTTTAGTACCCTTTCTATTGTACAGTCACAAGTAGGACCAGTAGCGAGACGTGACTTTCAAACCGACGTAAGCTTCAAATAGTAATTGTCACTAAAAGAAGAGAGAAACATGACTCAAAGAACTAAGGCTACTCTTTAGTACCCTTTCTATTGTACAGTCACAAGTAGGACCAGTAGCGAGACGTGACTTTCAAAGCGACGTAAGCTTCAAATAGTAATTGTCACTTAAAGAAGAGAGAATAATGACTCAAAGAACTAAGGCTACTCTTTAGTACCCTTTCTATTGTACAGTCACAAGTAGGACGAGTAGCGAGACGTGACTTTCAAACCGACGTAAGCTTCAAATAGTAATTGTCACTAAAAGAAGAGAGAATAATAACTCAAAGAACTAAGGCTACTCTTTAGTACCCTTTCTATTGTATAGTCACAAGTAGGACCAGTAGCCAGACGTGACTTTCAAAGCGACGTAAGCTTCAAATAGTAATTGTCACTTAAAGAAGAGAGAATAATGACTCAAAGAACTAAAGAAAACTTTAGTACCCATTCTATTGCACAGTCACAAGTTGGACCAGTAGCGAGACGTGACGTTCAAACCGACGTAAACTTCAAATAGTAATTGTCACTTAAAGAAGAGAGAATACTGACTCAAAGGACTAAAGAAAACTTTAGTACTCTTTCTATTGTACAGTCACACGTAGGACCAGTAGCGAGACGTGACGTTCAAAGCGACGTAAGCTTCAAATAGTAATTGTCACTAAAAGAAGAGAGAATAATGACTCAAAAAACTAAAAAAACTTTAGTACCCTTTCTATTGCAAAGTCACAAGTTGGACCAGTAGCGAGACGTGACTTTCAAAGCGACGTAAGCTTCAAATAGTAATTGTCACTAAAAGAAGAGAGAATAATGACTCAAAAAACTAAAAAAACTTTAGTACCCTTTCTATTGCACAGTCACAAGTTGGACCAGTAGCGACACGTGACTTTCAAAGCGACGTAAGCTTCAAATAGTAATTGTCACTAAAAGAAGAGAGAAACATGACTCAAAGATCTAAGGCTACTCTTTAGTACCCTTTCTATTGTACAGTCACAAGTAGGACAAGTAGCGAGACGTGACTTTCAAACCGACGTAAGCTTCAAATAGTAATTGTCACTTAAAGAAGAGAGAATAATGACTCAAAGGACTAAAGAAAACTTTAGTACCCTTTCTATTGTACAGTCACAAGTAGGACCAGTAGCGAGACGTGACTTTCAAAGCGACGTAAGCTTCAAATAGTAATTGTCACTAAAAGAAGAGAGAATAATGACTCAAAGATCTAAGGCTACTCTTTAGTACCCTTTCTATTGTACAGTCACAAGTAGGACCAGTAGCGAGACGTGACTTTCAAAGCGACGTAAGCTTCAAATAGTAATTGTCACTAAATGAAGAGAGAAAAATGACTCAAAGAACTAAGGCTACTCTTTAGTACCCTTTCTATTGTACAGTCACACGTAGGACCAGTAGCGAGACGTGACTTTCAAAGTGAGGTAAGCTTCAAATAGTAATTGTCACTAAAAGAAGAGAGAAAAATGACTCAAAGAACTAAGGCTACTCTTTAGTACCCTTTCTATTCTACAGTCACAAGTAGGACCAGTAGCGAGACGTGACTTTCAAACCGACGTAAGCTTCAAATAGTAATTGTCACTAAAAGAAGAGAGAATAATGACTCAAAGAACTAAGGCTACTCTTTAGTACCCTTTCTATTGTACAGTCACAAGTAGGACCAGTAGCGAGACGTGACTTTCAAACCGACGTAAGCTTCAAATAGTAATTGTCACTAAAAGAAGAGAGAATAATGACTCAAAGGACTAAGGCTACTCTTTAGTACCCTTTCTATTGTACAGTCACACGTAGGACCAGTAGCGAGTCGTGACTTTCAAACCGACGTAAGCTTCAAATAGTAATTGTCACTAAAAGAAGAGAGAATAATGACTCAAAGAACTAAGGCTACTCTTTAGTACACTTTCTATTGTACAGTCACAAGTAGTACCAGTAGCGAGACGTGACTTTCAAACCGACGTAAGCTTCAAATAGTAATTGTCACTAAAAGAAGAGAGAATAATGACTCAAAGAACTAAGGCTACTCTTTAGTACCCTTTCTATTGTACAGTCACAAGTAGGACCAGTAGCGAGACGTGACTTTCAAACCGACGTAAGCTTCAAATAGTAATTGTCACTAAAAGAAAAGAGAATAATGACTCAAAGATCTAAGGCTACTCTTTAGTACCCTTTCCATTGTACAGTCACAAGTAGGACCAGTAGCGAGACGTGACTTTCAAACCGACGTAAGCTTCAAATAGTAATTGTCACTAAAAGAAGAGAGAATAATGACTCAAAGATCTAAGGCTACTCTTTAGTACCCTTTCTACTGTATAGTCACAAGTAGGACCAGTAGCCAGACGTGACTTTCAAACCGACGTAAGCTTCAAATAGTAATTGTCACTAAAAGAAGAGAGAATAATGACTCAAAGAACTAAGGCTACTCTTTAGTACCCTTTCTATTGTACAGTCACAAGTAGGACCAGTAGCGAGACGTGACTTTCAAACCGACGTAAGCTTCAAATAGTAATTGTCACTAAAAGAAGAGAGAATAATGACTCAAAGAACTAAGGCTACTTTTTAGTACCCTTTCTATTGTACAGTCACAAGTAGGATCAGTAGCGAGACGTGACTTTCAAACCGACGTAAGCTTCAAATAGTAATTGTCACTAAAAGAAGAGAGAATAATGACTCAAAGAACTAAGGCTACTCTTTAGTACCCTTTCTATTGTACAGTCACAAGTAGGACCAGTAGCCAGACGTGACTTTCAAACCGACGTAAGCTTCAAATAGTAATTGTCACTTAAAGAAGAGAGAATAATGACTCAAAGAACTAAGGCTACTCTTTAGTACCCTTTCTATTGTACAGTCACAAGTAGGACCAGTAGCGAGACGTGACTTTCAAACCGACGTAAGCTTCAAATAGTAATTGTCACTAAAAGAAGAGAGAATAATGACTCAAAGAACTAAGGCTACTCTTTAGTACCCTTTCTATTGTACAGTCACAAGTAGGACCAGTAGCGAGACGTGACTTTCAAAGCGACGTAAGCTTCAAATAGTAATTGTCAATAAAAGAAGAGAGAATAATGACTCAAAGATCTAAGGCTACTCTTTAGTACCCTTTCTATTGTACAGTCACAAGTAGGACCAGTAGCGAGACGTGACTTTCAAAGCGACGTAAGCTTCAAATAGTAATTGTCACTAAAAGAAGAGAGAATAATGACTCAAAGAACTAAGGCTACTCTTTAGTACCCTTTCTATTGTACAGTCACAAGTAGGATCAGTAGCGAGACGTGACTTTCAAACCGACGTAAGCTTCAAATAGTAATTGTCACTAAAAGAAGAGAGAAACATGACTCAAAGAAATAAGGCTACTCTTTAGTACCCTTTCTATTGTATAGTCACAAGTAGGACCAGTAGCGAGACGTGACTTTCAAACCGACGTAAGCTTCAAATAGTAATTGTCACTAAAAGAAGAGAGAAACATGACTCGAAGATCTAAGGCTACTCTTTAGTACCCTTTCTATTGTACAGTCACAAGTAGGACCAGTAGCGAGACGTGACTTTCAAACCGACGTAAGCTTCAAATAGTAATTGTCACTAAAAGAAGAGAGAATAATGACTCAAAGAACTAAGGCTACTCTTTAGTACCCTTTCTATTGTACAGTCACAAGTAGGACCAGTAGCGAGACGTGACTTTCAAACCGACGTAAGCTTCAAATAGTAATTGTCACTTAAAGAAGAGAGAATAATGACTCAAAAAACTAAAAAAAACTTTAGTACCCTTTCTATTGCACAGTCACAAGTAGGACCAGTAGCGAGACGTGACGTTCGAAGCGACGTAAGCTTCAAATAGTAATTGTCACTTAAAGAAGAGAGAATAATGACTCAAAGGACTAAAGAAAACTTTAGTACTCTTTCTGTTGTCCAGTCACAAGTAGGACCAGTAGCGAGACGTGACGTTCAAAGCGACGTAAGCTTCAAATAGTAATTGTCACTAAAAGAAGAGAGAATAATGACTCAAAGGACTAAAGAAAACTTTAGTACTCTTTCTGTTGTACAGTCACAAGTAGGACCAGTAGCGAGACGTGACGTTCAAAGCGACGTAAGCTTCAAATAGTAATTGTCACTAAAATAAGAGAGCATAATGACTCAAAGAACTAAAGAAAACTTTAATACTCTTTCTATTGTACAGTCACAAGTAGGACCAGTAGCGAGACGTGACTTTCAAAAAGACGTAAGCTTCAAATAGTAATTGTCACTAAAAGAAGAGAGAATAATGACTCAAAGGACTAAAGAAAACTTTAGTACCGTTTCTATTGTACAGTCACAAGTAGGACCAGTAGCGAGACCTGACGTTCAAACCGACGTAAGCTTCAAATAGTAATTGTCACTAAAAGAAGAGAGAATAATGACTCAAAGATCTAAGGCTACTCTTTAGTACCCTTTCTATTGTACAGTCACAAGTAGGACCAGTAGCGAGACGTGACTTTCAAACCGACGTAAGCTTCAAATAGTAATTGTCACTTAAAGAAGAGAGAATAATGACTCAAAAAACTAAAAAAACATTAGTACCCTTTCTATTGCACAGTCACAAGTAGGACCAGTAGCGAGACGTGACGTTCGAAGCGACGTAAGCTTCAAATAGTAATTGTCACTTAAAGAAGAGAGAATAATGACTCAAAGGACTAAAGACAACTTTAGTACTCTTTCTGTTGTACAGTCACAAGTAGGACCAGTAGCGAGACGTGACGTTCAAAGCGACGTAAGCTTCAAATAGTAATTGTCACTAAAAGAAGAGAGAATAATGACTCAAAGGACTAAAGAAAACTTTAGTACTCTTTCTGTTGTACAGTCACAAGTAGGACCAGTAGCGAGACGTGACGTTCAAAGCGACGTAAGCTTCAAATAGTAATTGTCACTAAAATAAGAGAGCATAATGACTCAAAGAACTAAAGAAAACTTTAATACTCTTTCTATTGTACAGTCACAAGTAGGACCAGTAGCGAGACGTGACTTTCAAAAAGACGTAAGCTTCAAATAGTAATTGTCACTAAAAGAAGAGAGAATAATGACTCAAAGGACTAAAGAAAACTTTAGTACCCTTTCTATTGTACAGTCACAAGTAGGACCAGTAGCGAGACCTGACGTTCAAACCGACGTAAGCTTCAAATAGTAATTGTCACTAAAAGAAGAGAGAATAATGACTCAAAGAACTAAGGCTACTCTTTAGTACCCTTTCTATTGTACAGTCACAAGTAGGACCAGTAGCGAAACGTGACTTTCAAACCCAGGTAAGCTTCAAATAGTAATTGTCACTAAAAGAAGAGAGAATAATGACTCAAAGAACTAAGGCTACTCTTTAGTACCCTTTCTATTGTACAGTCACAAGTAGGACCAGTAGCGAGACGTGACTTTCAAACCGACGTAAGCTTCAAATAGTAATTGTCACTAAAAGAAGAGAGAATAATGACTCAAAGATCTAAGGCTACTCTTTAGTACCCTTTCTATTGTACAGTCACAAGTAGGACCAGTAGCGAGGCGTGACTTTCAAACCGACGTAAGCTTCAAATAGTAATTGTCACTAAAAGAAGAGAGAAACATGACTCAAAGAACTAAGGCTACTCTTTAGTACCCTTTCTATTGTACAGTCACAAGTAGGACCAGTAGCGAGACGTGAGTTTCAAACCGACGTAAGCTTCAAATAGTAATTGTCACTAAAAGAAGAGAGAAACATGACTCAAAGAACTAAGGCTACTCTTTAGTACCCTTTCTATTGTACAGTCACAAGTAGGACCAGTAGCGAGACGTGACTTTCAAACCGATGTAAGCTTCAAATAGTAATTGTCACTAAAAGAAGAGAGAAACATGACTCAAAGAACTAAGGCTACTCTTTAGTACCCTTTCTATTGTACAGTCACAAGTAGGACAAGTAGCGAGACGTGACCTTCAAACCGAGGTAAGCTTCAAATAGTAATTGTCACTTAAAGAAGAGGGAATAATGACACAGAGATCTAAGGCTACTCTTTAGTACCCTTTCTATTGTACAGTCACAAGTAGGACCAGTAGCGAGACGTGACTTTCAAACCGACGTAAGTTTCAAATAGTAATTGTCACTTAAAGAAGAGAGAATAATGACTCAAAGATCTAAGGCTACTCTTTAGTACCCTTTCTATTGTACAGTCACAAGTAGGACCAGTAGCGAGACGTGACTTTCAAACCGAGGTAAGCTTCAAATAGTAATTGTCACTTAAAGAAGAGAGAATAATGACTCAAAGATCCAAGGCTACTCTTTAGTACCCTTTCTATTGTACAGTCACAGGTAGGACCAGTAGCGAGACGTGACTTTCAAACCGACGTAAGCTTCAAATAGTAATTGTCACTTAAAAAAGAGAGAATAATGACTCAGAGATCTAAGGCTACTCTTTAGTACCCTTTCTATTGTACAGTCACAAGTAGGACCAGTAGCGAGACGTGACTTTCAAACCGACGTAAGCTTCAAATAGTAATTGTCACTTAAAGAAGAGAGAATAATGACTCAAAGAACTAAGGCTACTCTTTAGTACCCTTTCTATTGTACAGTCACAAGTAGGACCAGTAGCCAGACGTGACTTTCAAACCGACGTAAGCTTCAAATAGTAATTGTCACTAAAAGAAGAGAGAATAATGACTCAAAGGACTAAAGAAAACTTTAGTACTCTTTCTATTGTACAGTCACAAGTAGGACCAGTAGCGAGACGTGACGTTCAAAGCGACGTAAGCTTCAAATAGTAATTGTCACTAAAAGAAGAGAGAATAATGACTCAAAGGACTAAAGAAAACTTTAGTACTCTTTCTGTTGTACAGTCACAAGTAGTACCAGTAGCGAGACGTGACGTTCAAAGCGACGTAAGCTTCAAATAGTAATTGTCACTAAAATAAGAGAGAATAATGACTCAAAGGACTAAAGAAAACTTTAGTACTCTTTCTGTTGTACAGTCACAAGTAGGACCAGTAGCGAGACGTGACGTTCAAAGCGACGTAAGCTTCAAATAGTAATTGTCACTAAAATAAGAGAGAATAATGACTCAAAGGACTAAAGAAAACTTTAGTACTCTTTCTATTGTACAGTCACAAGTAGGACCAGTAGCGAGACGTGACTTACAAACCGACGTAAGCTTCAAATAGTAATTGTCACTAAAAGAAGAGAGAATAATGACTCAAAGAACTAAGGCTACTCTTTAGTACCCTTTCTATTGTACAGTCACAAGTAGGACCAGTAGCGAGACGTGACTTTCAAAGCGACGTAAGCTTCAAATAGTAATTGTCACTAAAAGAAGAGAGAATAATGACTCAAAGAACTAAGGCTACTCTTTAGTACCCTTTCTATTGTACAGTCACAAGTAGGATCAGTAGCGAGACGTGACTTTCAAACCGACGTAAGCTTCAAATAGTAATTGTCACTAAAAGAAGAGAGAAACATGACTCAAAGAAATAAGGCTACTCTTTAGTACCCTTTCTATTGTATAGTCACAAGTAGGACCAGTAGCGAGACGTGACTTTCAAACCGACGTAAGCTTCAAATAGTAATTGTCACTAAAAGAAGAGAGAAACATGACTCGAAGATCTAAGGCTACTCTTTAGTACCCTTTCTATTGTACAGTCACAAGTAGGACCAGTAGCGAGACGTGACTTTCAAACCGACGTAAGCTTCAAATAGTAATTGTCACTAAAAGAAGAGAGAATAATGACTCAAAGAACTAAGGCTACTCTTTAGTACCCTTTCTATTGTACAGTCACAAGTAGGACCAGTAGCGAGACGTGACTTTCAAACCGACGTAAGCTTCAAATAGTAATTGTCACTTAAAGAAGAGAGAATAATGACTCAAAAAACTAAAAAAACTTTAGTACCCTTTCTATTGCACAGTCACAAGTAGGACCAGTAGCGAGACGTGACGTTCGAAGCGACGTAAGCTTCAAATAGTAATTGTCACTTAAAGAAGAGAGAATAATGACTCAAAGGACTAAAGAAAACTTTAGTACTCTTTCTGTTGTCCAGTCACAAGTAGGACCAGTAGCGAGACGTGACGTTCAAAGCGACGTAAGCTTCAAATAGTAATTGTCACTAAAAGAAGAGAGAATAATGACTCAAAGGACTAAAGAAAACTTTAGTACTCTTTCTGTTGTACAGTCACAAGTAGGACCAGTAGCGAGACGTGACGTTCAAAGCGACGTAAGCTTCAAATAGTAATTGTCACTAAAATAAGAGAGCATAATGACTCAAAGAACTAAAGAAAACTTTAATACTCTGTCTATTGTACAGTCACAAGTAGGACCAGTAGCGAGACGTGACTTTCAAAAAGACGTAAGCTTCAAATAGTAATTGTCACTAAAAGAAGAGAGAATAATGACTCAAAGGACTAAAGAAAACTTTAGTACCGTTTCTATTGTACAGTCACAAGTAGGACCAGTAGCGAGACCTGACGTTCAAACCGACGTAAGCTTCAAATAGTAATTGTCACTAAAAGAAGAGAGAATAATGACTCAAAGATCTAAGGCTACTCTTTAGTACCCTTTCTATTGTACAGTCACAAGTAGGACCAGTAGCGAGACGTGACTTTCAAACCGACGTAAGCTTCAAATAGTAATTGTCACTTAAAGAAGAGAGAATAATGACTCAAAAAACTAAAAAAACATTAGTACCCTTTCTATTGCACAGTCACAAGTAGGACCAGTAGCGAGACGTGACGTTCGAAGCGACGTAAGCTTCAAATAGTAATTGTCACTTAAAGAAGAGAGAATAATGACTCAAAGGACTAAAGACAACTTTAGTACTCTTTCTGTTGTACAGTCACAAGTAGGACCAGTAGCGAGACGTGACGTTCAAAGCGACGTAAGCTTCAAATAGTAATTGTCACTAAAAGAAGAGAGAATAATGACTCAAAGAACTAAGGCTACTCTTTAGTACCCTTTCTATTGTACAGTCACAAGTAGGACCAGTAGCGAGACGTGACTTTCAAACCGAGGTAAGCTTCAAATAGTAATTGTCACTAAAAGAAGAGAGAATAATGACTCAAAGAACTAAGGCTACTCTTTAGTACCCTTTCTATTGTACAGTCACAAGTAGGGCCAGTAGCGAGACGTGACTTTCAAACCGACGTAAGCTTCAAATAGTAATTGTCACTAAAAGAAGAGAGAATAATGACTCAAAGGACTAAAGAAAACTTTAGTACCCTTTCTATTGTACAGTCACAAGTAGGACCAGTAGCGAGACCTGACGTTCAAACCGACGTAAGCTTCAAATAGTAATTGTCACTAAAAGAAGAGAGAATAATGACTCAAAGAACTAAGGCTACTCTTTAGTACCCTTTCTATTGTACAGTCACAAGTAGGACCAGTAGCGAGACGTGACTTTCAAACCGAGGTAAGCTTCAAATAGTAATTGTCACTAAAAGAAGAGAGAATAATGACTCAAAGAACTAAGGCTACTCTTTAGTACCCTTTCTATTGTACAGTCACAAGTAGGGCCAGTAGCGAGACGTGACTTTCAAACCGACGTAAGCTTCAAATAGTAATTGTCACTAAAAGAAGAGAGAATAATGACTCAAAGATCTAAGGCTACTCTTTAGTACCCTTTCTATTGTACAGTCACAAGTAGGACCAGTAGCGAGGCGTGACTTTCAAACCGACGTAAGCTTCAAATAGTAATTGTCACTAAAAGAAGAGAGAAACATGACTCAAAGAACTAAGGCTACTCTTTAGTACCCTTTCTATTGTACAGTCACAAGTAGGACCAGTAGCGAGACGTGACTTTCAAACCGACGTAAGCTTCAAATAGTAATTGTCACTAAAAGAAGAGAGAAACATGACTCAAAGAACTAAGGCTACTCTTTAGTACCCTTTCTATTGTACAGTCACAAGTAGGACCAGTAGCGAGACGTGACTTTCAAACCGATGTAAGCTTCAAATAGTAATTGTCACTAAAAGAAGAGAGAAACATGACTCAAAGAACTAAGGCTACTCTTTAGTACCCTTTCTATTGTACAGTCACAAGTAGGACAAGTAGCGAGACGTGACCTTCAAACCGAGGTAAGCTTCAAATAGTAATTGTCACTTAAAGAAGAGGGAATAATGACACAGAGATCTAAGGCTACTCTTTAGTACCCTTTCTATTGTACAGTCACAAGTAGGACCAGTAGCGAGACGTGACTTTCAAACCGACGTAAGTTTCAAATAGTAATTGTCACTTAAAGAAGAGAGAATAATGACTCAAAGATCTAAGGCTACTCTTTAGTACCCTTTCTATTGTACAGTCACAAGTAGGACCAGTAGCGAGACGTGACTTTCAAACCGAGGTAAGCTTCAAATAGTAATTGTCACTTAAAGAAGAGAGAATAATGACTCAAAGATCCAAGGCTACTCTTTAGTACCCTTTCTATTGTACAGTCACAGGTAGGACCAGTAGCGAGACGTGACTTTCAAACCGACGTAAGCTTCAAATAGTAATTGTCACTTAAAAAAGAGAGAATAATGACTCAGAGATCTAAGGCTACTCTTTAGTACCCTTTCTATTGTACAGTCACAAGTAGGACCAGTAGCGAGACGTGACTTTCAAACCGACGTAAGCTTCAAATAGTAATTGTCACTTAAAGAAGAGAGAATAATGACTCAAAGAACTAAGGCTACTCTTTAGTACCCTTTCTATTGTACAGTCACAAGTAGGACCAGTAGCCAGACGTGACTTTCAAACCGACGTAAGCTTCAAATAGTAATTGTCACTAAAAGAAGAGAGAATAATGACTCAAAGGACTAAAGAAAACTTTAGTACTCTTTCTATTGTACAGTCACAAGTAGGACCAGTAGCGAGACGTGACGTTCAAAGCGACGTAAGCTTCAAATAGTAATTGTCACTAAAAGAAGAGAGAATAATGACTCAAAGGACTAAAGAAAACTTTAGTACTCTTTCTGTTGTACAGTCACAAGTAGTACCAGTAGCGAGACGTGACGTTCAAAGCGACGTAAGCTTCAAATAGTAATTGTCACTAAAATAAGAGAGAATAATGACTCAAAGGACTAAAGAAAACTTTAGTACTCTTTCTGTTGTACAGTCACAAGTAGTACCAGTAGCGAGACGTGACGTTCAAAGCGACGTAAGCTTCAAATAGTAATTGTCACTAAAATAAGAGAGAATAATGACTCAAAGGACTAAAGAAAACTTTAGTACTCTTTCTATTGTACAGTCACAAGTAGGACCAGTAGCGAGACGTGACTTACAAACCGACGTAAGCTTCAAATAGTAATTGTCACTAAAAGAAGAGAGAATAATGACTCAAAGAACTAAGGCTACTCTTTAGTACCCTTTCTATTGTACAGTCACAAGTTGGACCAGTAGCGAGACGTGACTTTCAAAGCGACGTAAGCTTCAAATAGTAATTGTCACTAAAAGAAGAGAGAATAATGACTCAAAGAACTAAGGCTACTCTTTAGTACCCTTTCTATTGTACAGTCACAAGTAGGACCAGTAGCGAGACGTGACTTTCAAAGCGACGTAAGCTTCAAATAGTAACTGTCACTAAAAGAAGAGAGAATAATGACTCAAAGATCTAAGGCTACTCTTTAGTACCCTTTCTATTGTACAGTCACAAGTAGGACCAGTAGCGAGACGTGACTTTCAAAGCGACGTAAGCTTCAAATAGTAATTGTCACTAAAAGAAGAGAGAATAATGACTCAAAGAACTAAGGCTACTCTTTAGTACCCTTTCTATTGTACAGTCACAAGTAGGACCAGTAGCGAGACGTGACTTTCAAACCGACGTAAGCTTCAAATAGTAATTGTCACTAAAAGAAGAGAGAATAATGACTCAAAGATCTAAGGCTACTCTTTAGTGCCCTTTCTATTGTACAGTCACAAGTAGGACCAGTAGCGAGACGTGACTTTCAAACCGACGTAAGCTTCAAATAGTAATTGTCACTAAAAGAAGAGAGAATAATGACTCAAAGATCTAAGGCTACTCTTTAGTGCCCTTTCTATTGTACAGTCACAAGTAGGACCAGTAGCGAGACGTGACTTTCAAACCGACGTAAGCTTCAAATAGTAATTGTCACTAAAAGAAGAGAGAATAATGACTCAAAGAACTAAGGCTACTCTTTAGTACCCTTTCTATTGTACAGTCACAAGTAGGACCAGTAGCGAGACGTGACTTTCAAACCGACGTAAGCTTCAAATAGTAATTGTCACTAAAAGAAGAGAGAATAATGACTCAAAGATCTAAGGCTACTCTTTAGTGCCCTTTCTATTGTACAGTCACACGTAGGACCAGTAGCGAGACGTGACTTTCAAACCGACGTAAGCTTCAAATAGTAATTGTCATTAAAAGAAGAGAGAATAATGACTCAAAGGACTAAGGCTACTCTTTAGTACCCTTTCTATTGTACAGTCACAAGTAGGACCAGTAGCGAGACGTGACTTTCAAACCGACGTAAGCTTCAAATAGTAATTTTCACTAAAAGAAGAGAGAATAATGACTCAAAGATCTAAGGCTACTCTTTAGTGCCCTTTCTACTGTACAGTCACACGTAGGACCAGTAGCGAGACGTGACTTTCAAACCGACGTAAGCTTCAAATAGTAATTGTCATTAAAAGAAGAGAGAATAATGACTCAAAGAACTAAGGCTACTCTTTAGTACCCTTTCTATTGTACAGTCACAAGTAGGACCAGTAGCGAGACGTGACTTTCAAACCGACGTAAGCTTCAAATAGTAATTGTCACTAAAAGAAGAGAGAATAATGACTCAAAGAACTAAGGCTACTCTTTAGTACCCTTTCTATTGCACAGTCACAAGTTGGACCAGTAGCGAGACGTGACTTTCAAACCGAGGTAAGCTTCAAATAGTAATTGTCACTAAAAGAAGAGAGAATAATGACTCAAAGATCTAAGGCTACTCTTTAGTACCCTTTCTATTGTACAGTCACAAGTAGGACCAGTAGCGAGACGTGACTTTCAAACCGACGTAAGCTTCGAATGGTAATTGTCACTAAAAGAAGAGAGAAAAATGACTCAAAGAACTAAAAAAACTTTAGTACCCATTCTATTGCACAGTCACAAGTTGGACCAGTAGCGAGACGTGACTTTCAAAGCGACGTAAGCTTCAAATAGTAATTGTCACTTAAAGAAGAGAGAATAATGACTCAAAGGACTAAAGAAAACTTTAGTACTCTTTCTATTGTACAGTCACACGTAGGACCAGTAGCGAGACGTGACGTTCAAAGCGACGTAAGCTTCAAATAGTAATTGTCACTAAAAGAAGAGAGAAAAATGACTCAAAGAACTAAGGCTACTCTTTAGTACCCTTTCTATTGTACAGTCACAAGTAGGACCAGTAGCGAGACGTGACTTTCAAACCGACGTAAGCTTCAAATAGTAATTGTCACTAAAAGAAGAGAGAATAATGACTCAAAGAACTAAAGAAAACTTTAGTACCCATTCTATTGCACAGTCACATGTTGGACCAGTAGCGAGACGTGACTTTCAAACCGACGTAAGCTTCAAATAGTAATTGTCACTTAAAGAAGAGAGAATAATGACTCAAAGGACTAAAGAAAACTTTACTACTCTTTCTATTGCACAGTCACAAGTTGGACCAGTAGCGAGACGTGACTTTCAAAGCGACGTAAGCTTCAAATAGTAACTGTCACTAAAAGAAGAGAGAATAATGACTCAAAGAACTAAGGCTACTCTTTAGTACCCTTTCTATTGTACAGTCACAGGTAGGACCAGTAGCCAGACGTGACTTTCAAACCGACGTAAGCTTAAAATAATAATTGTCACTAAAAGAAGAGAGAACAATGACTCAAAGATCTAAGGCTACTCTTTAGTACCCTTTCTATTGTACAGTCACAAGTAGGACCAGTAGCGAGACGTGACTTTCAAACCGAGGTAAGCTTCAAATAGTAATTGTCACTTAAAGAAGAGAGAAACATGACTCAAAGATCTAAGGCTACTCTTTAGTACCCTTTCTATTGTACAGTCACAAGTAGGACCAGTAGCGAGACGTGACTTTCAAACCGAGGTAAGCTTCAAATAGTAATTGTCACTTAAAGAAGAGAGAATAATGACTCAGAGATCTAAGGCTACTCTTTAGTACCCTTTCTATTGTACAGTCACAAGTAGGACCAGTAGCGAGACGTGACTTTCAAACCGAGGTAAGCTTCAAATAGTAATTGTCACTTAAAGAAGAGAGAATAATGACTCAAAGATCTAAGGCTACTCTTTAGTACCCTTTCTATTGTACAGTCACAAGTAGGACCAGTAGCGAGACGTGACTTTCAAACCGACGTAAGCTTCAAATAGTAATTGTCACTAAAAGAAGAGAGAATAATGACTCAAAGAACTAAGGCTACTCTTTAGTACCCTTTCTATTGTACAGTCACAAGTAGGACCAGTAGCGAGACGTGACTTTCAAACCGAGGTAAGCTTCAAATAGTAATTGTCACTTAAAGAAGAGACAATAATGACTCAAAGATCTAAGGCTACTCTTTAGTACCCTTTCTATTGTACAGTCACAAGTAGGACCAGTAGCGAGACGTGACTTCCAAACCGAGGTAAGCTTCAAATAGTAATTGTCACTAAAAGAAGAGAGAATAATGACTCAAAGATCTAAGGCTACTCTTTAGTACCCTTTCTATTGTACAGTCACAAGTAGGACCAGTAGCGAGACGTGACTTTCAAACCGACGTAAGCTTCAAATAGTAATTGTCACTAAAAGAAGAGAGAAACATGACTCAAAGAACTAAGGCTACTCTTTAGTACCCTTTCTATTGTACAGTCACAAGTAGGACCAGTAGCGAGACGTGACTTTCAAAGCGACGTAAGCTTCAAATAGTAATTGTCACTTAAAGAAGAGAGAATAATGACTCAAAGAACTAAGGCTACTCTTTAGTACCCTTTCTATTGTACAGTCACAAGTAGGACGAGTAGCGAGACGTGACTTTCAAACCGACGTAAGCTTCAAATAGTAATTGTCACTAAAAGAAGAGAGAATAATAACTCAAAGAACTAAGGCTACTCTTTAGTACCCTTTCTATTGTATAGTCACAAGTAGGACCAGTAGCCAGACGTGACTTTCAAAGCGACGTAAGCTTCAAATAGTAATTGTCACTTAAAGAAGAGAGAATAATGACTCAAAGAACTAAAGAAAACTTTAGTACCCATTCTATTGCACAGTCACAAGTTGGACCAGTAGCGAGACGTGACGTTCAAACCGACGTAAACTTCAAATAGTAATTGTCACTTAAAGAAGAGAGAATACTGACTCAAAGGACTAAAGAAAACTTTAGTACTCTTTCTATTGTACAGTCACACGTAGGACCAGTAGCGAGACGTGACGTTCAAAGCGACGTAAGCTTCAAATAGTAATTGTCACTAAAAGAAGAGAGAATAATGACTCAAAAAACTAAAAAAACTTTAGTACCCTTTCTATTGCAAAGTCACAAGTTGGACCAGTAGCGAGACGTGACTTTCAAAGCGACGTAAGCTTCAAATAGTAATTGTCACTAAAAGAAGAGAGAATAATGATTCAAAAAACTAAAAAAACTTTAGTACCCTTTCTATTGCACAGTCACAAGTTGGACCAGTAGCGACACGTGACTTTCAAATCGACGTAAGCTTCAAATAGTAATTGTCACTAAAAGAAGAGAGAAACATGACTCAAAGATCTAAGGCTACTCTTTAGTACCCTTTCTATTGTACAGTCACAAGTAGGACAAGTAGCGAGACGTGACTTTCAAACCGACGTAAGCTTCAAATAGTAATTGTCACTTAAAGAAGAGAGAATAATGACTCAAAGGACTAAAGAAAACTTTAGTACCCTTTCTATTGTACAGTCACAAGTAGGACCAGTAGCGAGACGTGACTTTCAAAGCGACGTAAGCTTCAAATAGTAATTGTCACTAAAAGAAGAGAGAATAATGACTCAAAGATCTAAGGCTACTCTTTAGTACCCTTTCTATTGTACAGTCACAAGTAGGACCAGTAGCGAGACGTGACTTTCAAAGCGACGTAAGCTTCAAATAGTAATTGTCACTAAATGAAGAGAGAAAAATGACTCAAAGAACTAAGGCTACTCTTTAGTACCCTTTCTATTGTACAGTCACACGTAGGACCAGTAGCGAGACGTGACTTTCAAAGTGAGGTAAGCTTCAAATAGTAATTGTCACTAAAAGAAGAGAGAAAAATGACTCAAAGAACTAAGGCTACTCTTTAGTACCCTTTCTATTCTACAGTCACAAGTAGGACCAGTAGCGAGACGTGACTTTCAAACCGACGTAAGCTTCAAATAGTAATTGTCACTAAAAGAAGAGAGAATAATGACTCAAAGAACTAAGGCTACTCTTTAGTACCCTTTCTATTGTACAGTCACAAGTAGGACCAGTAGCGAGACGTGACTTTCAAACCGACGTAAGCTTCAAATAGTAATTGTCACTAAAAGAAGAGAGAATAATGACTCAAAGGACTAAGGCTACTCTTTAGTACCCTTTCTATTGTACAGTCACACGTAGGACCAGTAGCGAGACGTGACTTTCAAACCGACGTAAGCTTCAAATAGTAATTGTCACTAAAAGAAGAGAGAATAATGACTCAAAGAACTAAGGCTACTCTTTAGTACACTTTCTATTGTACAGTCACAAGTAGTACCAGTAGCGAGACGTGACTTTCAAACCGACGTAAGCTTCAAATAGTAATTGTCACTAAAAGAAGAGAGAATAATGACTCAAAGAACTAAGGCTACTCTTTAGTACCCTTTCTATTGTACAGTCACAAGTAGGACCAGTAGCGAGACGTGACTTTCAAACCGACGTAAGCTTCAAATAGTAATTGTCACTAAAAGAAAAGAGAATAATGACTCAAAGATCTAAGGCTACTCTTTAGTACCCTTTCCATTGTACAGTCACAAGTAGGACCAGTAGCGAGACGTGACTTTCAAACCGACGTAAGCTTCAAATAGTAATTGTCACTAAAAGAAGAGAGAATAATGACTCAAAGATCTAAGGCTACTCTTTAGTACCCTTTCTACTGTATAGTCACAAGTAGGACCAGTAGCCAGACGTGACTTTCAAACCGACGTAAGCTTCAAATAGTAATTGTCACTAAAAGAAGAGAGAATAATGACTCAAAGAACTAAGGCTACTCTTTAGTACCCTTTCTATTGTACAGTCACAAGTAGGACCAGTAGCGAGACGTGACTTTCAAACCGACGTAAGCTTCAAATAGTAATTGTCACTAAAAGAAGAGAGAATAATGACTCATAGAACTAAGGCTACTCTTTAGTACCCTTTCTATTGTACAGTCACAAGTAGGACCAGTAGCCAGACGTGACTTTCAAACCGACGTAAGCTTCAAATAGTAATTGTCACTAAAAGAAGAGAGAATAATTTCTCAAAGAACTAAGGCTACTCTTTAGTACCCTTTCTATTGTACAGTCACAAGTAGGACCAGTAGCCAGACGTGACTTTCAAACCGACGTAAGCTTCAAATAGTAATTGTCACTAAAATAAGAGAGAATAATGACTCAAAGAACTAAAGAAAACTTTAGTACTCTTTCTATTGTACAGTCACAAGTAGGACCAGTAGCCAGACGTGACTTTCAAACCGACGTAAGCGTCAAATAGTAATTGTCACTAAAAGAAGAGAAAATAATGACTCAAAGTACTAAGGCTACTCTTTAGTACCCTTTCTATTGTACAGTCACAAGTAGGACCAGTAGCGAGACGTGACTTTCAAACCGACGTAAGCTTCAAATATTAGTTGTCACTAAAAGAAGAGAGAATAATGACTCAAAGATCTAAGGCTACTCTTTAGTACCCTTTCTATTGTACAGTCACAAGTAGGACCAGTAGCGAGACGTGACTTTCAAACCGACGTAAGCTTCAAATAGTAATTGTCACTAAAAGAAGAGAGAATAATGACTCAAAGATCTAAGGCTACTCTTTAGTACCCTTTCTATTGTACAGTCACAAGTAGGACCAGTAGCGAGACGTGACTTTCAAACCGACGTAAGCTTCAAATAGTAATTGTCACTAAAAGAAGAGAGAATAATGACTCAAAGATCTAAGGCTACTCTTTAGTACCCTTTCTATTGTACAGTCACAAGTAGGACCAGTAGCGAGACGTGACTTTCAAACCGACGTAAGCTTCAAATAGTAATTGTCACTAAAAGAAGAGAGAAACATGACTCAAAGAACTAAGGCTACTCTTTAGTACCCTTTCTATTGTACAGTCACAAGTAGGACCAGTAGCGAGACGTGACTTTCAAAGCGACGTAAGCTTCAAATAGTAATTGTCACTAAAAGAAGAGAGAATAATGACTCAAAAAACTAAAAAAACTTTAGTACCCTTTCTATTGCACAGTCACAAGTTGGACCAGTAGCGAGACGTGACTTTCAAAGCGACGTAAGCTTCAAATAGTAATTGTCACTAAAAGAAGAGAGAAACATGACTCAAAGATCTAAGGCTACTCTTTAGTACCCTTTCTATTGTACAGTCACAAGTAGGACCAGTAGCGAGACGTGACTTTCAAACCGAGGTAAGCTTCATATAGTAATTGTCACTAAAAGAAGAGAGAATAATGACTCAAAGTACTAAGGCTACTCTTTAGTACCCTTTCTATTGTACAGTCACAAGTAGGACCAGTAGCGAGACGTGACTTTCAAACCGACGTAAGCTTCAAATAGTAATTGTCACTAAAAGAAGAGAGAATAATGACTCAAAGATCTAAGGCTACTCTTTAGTACCCTTTCTATTGTACAGTCACAGGTAGGACCAGTAGCGAGACGTGACTTTCAAACCGAGGTAAGCTTCAAATAGTAACTGTCACTAAAAGAAGAGAGAATAATGACTCAAAGAACTAAGGCTACTCTTTAGTACCCTTTCTATTGTACAGTCACAAGTAGGACCAGTAGCGAGACGTGACTTTCAAACCGACGTAAGCTTCAAATAGTAATTGTCACTAAAAGAAGAGAGAATAATGACTCAAAGATCTAAGGCTACTCTTTAGTACCCTTTCTATTGTACAGTCACAAGTAGGACCAGTAGCGAGACGTGACTTTCAAAGCGACGTAAGCTTCAAATAGTAATTGCACTAAAAGAAGAGAGAAAAATGACTCAAAGAACTAGGGCTACTCTTTAGTACCCTTTCTATTGTACAGTCACGCGTAGGACCAGTAGCGAGACGTGACTTTCAAAGTGAGGTAAGCTTCAAATAGTAATTGTCACTAAAAGAAGAGAGAAAAATGACTCAAAGAACTAAGGCTACGCTTTAGAACCCTTTCTATTGTACAGTCACACGTAGGACCAGTAGCGAGACGTGACTTTCAAACCGACGTAAGCTTCAAATAGTAATTGTCACTAAAACAAGAGAGAATAATGACTCAAAGAACTAAGGCTACTCTTTAGTACCCTTTCTATTGTACAGTCACAAGTAGTACCAGTAGCGAGACGTGACTTTCAAACCGACGTAAGCTTCAAATAGTAATTGTCACTAAAAGAAGAGAGAATAATGACTCAAAGAACTAAGGCTACTCTTTAGTACCCTTTCTATTGTACAGTCACAAGTAGGACCAGTAGCGAGACGTGACTTTCAAACCGACGTAAGCTTCAAATAGTAATTGTCACTAAAAGAAGAGAGAATAATGACTCAAAGATCTAAGGCTACTCTTTAGTACCCTTTCCATTGTACAGTCACAAGTAGGACCAGTAGCGAAACGTGACTTTCAAACCGACGTAAGCTTCAAATAGTAATTGTCACTAAAAGAAGAGAGAATAATGACTCAAAGATCTAAGGCTACTCTTTAGTACCCTTTCTATTGTATAGTCACAAGTAGGACCAGTAGCCAGACGTGACTTTCAAACCGACGTAAGCTTCAAATAGTAATTGTCACTAAAAGAAGAGAGAATAATGACTCAAAGTACTAAGGCTACTCTTTAGTACCCTTTCTATTGTACAGTCACAAGTAGGACCAGTAGCGAGACGTGACTTTCAAACCGACGTAAGCTTCAAATAGTAATTGTCACTAAAAGAAGAGAGAATAATGACTCATAGAACTAAGGCTACTCTTTAGTACCCTTTCTATTGTACAGTCACAAGTAGGACCAGTAGCCAGACGTGACTTTCAAACCGACGTAAGCTTCAAATAGTAATTGTCACTAAAAGAAGAGAGAATAATGACTCAAAGAACTAAGGCTACTCTTTAGTACCCTTTCTATTGTACAGTCACAAGTAGGACCAGTAGCCAGACGTGACTTTCAAACCGACGTAAGCTTCAAATAGTAATTGTCACTAAAATAAGAGAGAATAATGACTCAAAGAACTAAAGAAAACTTTAGTACTCTTTCTATTGTACAGTCACAAGTAGGACCAGTAGCGAGACGTGACTTTCAAACCGACGTAAGCGTCAAATAGTAATTGTCACTAAAGAAGAGAAAATAATGACTCAAAGAACTAAAGAAAACTTTAGTACCCTTTCTATTGTACAGTCACAAGTAGGACCAGTAGCGAGACGTGACTTTCAAACCAACGTAAGCTTCAAATAGTAATTGTCACTAAAAGAAGAGAGAATAATGACTCAAAGATCAAAGGCTACTCTTTAGTACCCTTTCTATTGTACAGTCACAAGTAGGACCAGTAGCGAGACGTGACTTTCAAACCGACGTAAGCTTCAAATAGTAATTGTCATTAAAAGAAGAGAGAATAATGACTCAAAGATCTAAGGCTACTCTTTAGTACCCTTTTTATTGTACAGTCACAAGTAGGACCAGTAGCGAGACGTGACTTTCAAACCGACGTAAGCGCCAAATAGTAATTGTCACTAAAAGAAGAGAGAATAATGACTCAAAGATCTAAGGCTACTCTTTAGTACCCTTTCTATTGTACAGTCACAAGTAGGACCAGTAGCGAGACGTGACTTTCAAACCGACGTAAGCGTCAAATAGTAATTGTCACTAAAAGAAGAGAGAATAATGACTCAAAGGACTAAGGCTACTCTTTAGTACCCTTTCTATTGTACAGTCACAAGTAGGACCAGTAGCGAGACGTGACTTTCAAAGCGACGTAAGCTTCAAATAGTAATTGTCACTAAAAGAAGAGAGAATAATGACTCAAAGATCTAAGGCTACTCTTTAGTACCCTTTCTATTGCACAGTCACATGTTGGACCAGTAGCGAGACGTGACTTTCAAACCGACGTAAGCTTCAAATAGTAATTGTCACTTAAAGAAGAGAGAATAATGACTCAAAGGACTAAAGAAAACTTTACTACTCTTTCTATTGCACAGTCACAAGTTGGACCAGTAGCGAGACGTGACTTTCAAAGCGACGTAAGCTTCAAATAGTAACTGTCACTAAAAGAAGAGAAAATAATGACTCAAAGAACTAAGGCTACTCTTTAGTACCCTTTCTATTGTACAGTCACAGGTAGGACCAGTAGCCAGACGTGACTTTCAAACCGACGTAAGCTTCAAATAGTAATTGTCACTAAAAGAAGAGAGAACAATGACTCAAAGATCTAAGGCTACTCTTTAGTACCCTTTCTATTGTACAGTCACAAGTAGGACCAGTAGCGAGACGTGACTTTCAAACCGAGGTAAGCTTCAAATAGTAATTGTCACTTAAAGAAGAGAGAAACATGACCCAAAGATCTAAGGCTACTCTTTAGTACCCTTTCTATTGTACAGTCACAAGTAGGACCAGTAGCGAGACGTGACTTTCAAACCGAGGTAAGCTTCAAATAGTAATTGTCACTTAAAGAAGAGAGAATAATGACTCAGAGATCTAAGGCTACTCTTTAGTACCCTTTCTATTGTACAGTCACAAGTAGGACCAGTAGCGAGACGTGACTTTCAAACCGAGGTAAGCTTCAAATAGTAATTGTCACTTAAAGAAGAGAGAATAATGACTCAAAGATCTAAGGCTACTCTTTAGTACCCTTTCTATTGTACAGTCACAAGTAGGACCGGTAGCGAGACGTGACTTTCAAACCGACGTAAGCTTCAAATAGTAATTGTCACTAAAAGAAGAGAGAATAATGACTCAAAGAACTAAGGCTACTCTTTAGTACCCTTTCTATTGTACAGTCACAAGTAGGACCAGTAGCGAGACGTGACTTTCAAACCGAGGTAAGCTTCAAATAGTAATTGTCACTTAAAGAAGAGACAATAATGACTCAAAGATCTAAGGCTACTCTTTAGTACCCTTTCTATTGTACAGTCACAAGTAGGACCAGTAGCGAGACGTGACTTCCAAACCGAGGTAAGCTTCAAATAGTAATTGTCACTAAAAGAAGAGAGAATAATGACTCAAAGATCTAAGGCTACTCTTTAGTACCCTTTCTATTGTACAGTCACAAGTAGGACCAGTAGCGAGACGTGACTTTCAAACCGACGTAAGCTTCAAATAGTAATTGTCACTAAAAGAAGAGAGAAACATGACTCAAAGAACTAAGGCTACTCTTTAGTACCCTTTCTATTGTACAGTCACAAGTAGGACCAGTAGCGAGACGTGACTTTCAAAGCGACGTAAGCTTCAAATAGTAATTGTCACTTAAAGAAGAGAGAATAATGACTCAAAGAACTAAGGCTACTCTTTAGTACCCTTTCTATTGTACAGTCACAAGTAGGACGAGTAGCGAGACGTGACTTTCAAACCGACGTAAGCTTCAAATAGTAATTGTCACTAAAAGAAGAGAGAATAATAACTCAAAGAACTAAGGCTACTCTTTAGTACCCTTTCTATTGTATAGTCACAAGTAGGACCAGTAGCCAGACGTGACTTTCAAAGCGACGTAAGCTTCAAATAGTAATTGTCACTTAAAGAAGAGAGAATAATGACTCAAAGGACTAAAGAAAACTTTAGTACTCCCTCTATTGTACAGTCACAAGTAGGACCAGTAGCGAGACGTGACGTTCAAAGCGACGTAAGCTTCAAATAGTAATTGTCACTAAAATAAGAGAGAATAATGACTCAAAGAACTAAAGAAAACTTTAGTACCCATTCTATTGCACAGTCACAAGTTGGACCAGTAGCGAGACGTGACTTTCAAACCGACGTAAGCTTCAAATAGTAATTGTCACTTAAAGAAGAGAGAATACTGACTCAAAGGACTAAAGAAAACTTTAGTACTCTTTCTATTGTACAGTCACACGTAGGACCAGTAGCGAGACGTGACGTTCAAAGCGACGTAAGCTTCAAATAGTAATTGTCACTAAAAGAAGAGAGAATAATGACTCAAAAAACTAAAAAAACTTTAGTACCCTTTCTATTGCAAAGTCACAAGTTGGACCAGTAGCGAGACGAGACTTTCAAAGCGACGTAAGCTTCAAATAGTAATTGTCACTAAAAGAAGAGAGAATAATGACTCAAAAAACTAAAAAAACTTTAGTACCCTTTCTATTGCACAGTCACAAGTTGGACCAGTAGCGACACGTGACTTTCAAAGCGACGTAAGCTTCAAATAGTAATTGTCACTAAAAGAAGAGAGAAACATGACTCAAAGATCTAAGGCTACTCTTTAGTACCCTTTCTATTGTACAGTCACAAGTAGGACAAGTAGCGAGACGTGACTTTCAAACCGACGTAAGCTTCAAATAGTAATTGTCACTTAAAGAAGAGAGAATAATGACTCAAAGGACTAAAGAAAACTTTAGTACCCTTTCTATTGTACAGTCACAAGTAGGACCAGTAGCGAGACGTGACTTTCAAAGCGACGTAAGCTTCAAATAGTAATTGTCACTAAAAGAAGAGAGAATAATGACTCAAAGATCTAAGGCTACTCTTTAGTACCCTTTCTATTGTACAGTCACAAGTAGGACCAGTAGCGAGACGTGACTTTCAAAGCGACGTAAGCTTCAAATAGTAATTGTCACTAAATGAAGAGAGAAAAATGACTCAAAGAACTAAGGCTACTCTTTAGTACCCTTTCTATTGTACAGTCACACGTAGGACCAGTAGCGAGACGTGACTTTCAAAGTGAGGTAAGCTTCAAATAGTAATTGTCACTAAAAGAAGAGAGAAAAATGACTCAAAGAACTAAGGCTACTCTTTAGTACCCTTTCTTTTCTACAGTCACAAGTAGGACCAGTAGCGAGACGTGACTTTCAAACCGACGTAAGCTTCAAATAGTAATTGTCACTAAAAGAAGAGAGAATAATGACTCAAAGAACTAAGGCTACTCTTTAGTACCCTTTCTATTGTACAGTCACAAGTAGGACAAATAGCGAGACGTGACTTTCAAACCGACGTAAGCTTCAAATAGTAATTGTCACTAAAAGAAGAGAGAATAATGACTCAAAGGACTAAGGCTACTCTTTAGTACCCTTTCTATTGTACAGTCACACGTAGGACCAGTAGCGAGACGTGACTTTCAAACCGACGTAAGCTTCAAATAGTAATTGTCACTAAAAGAAGAGAGAATAATGACTCAAAGAACTAAGGCTACTCTTTAGTACACTTTCTATTGTACAGTCACAAGTAGTACCAGTAGCGAGACGTGACTTTCAAACCGACGTAAGCTTCAAATAGTAATTGTCACTAAAAGAAGAGAGAATAATGACTCAAAGAACTAAGGCTACTCTTTAGTACCCTTTCTATTGTACAGTCACAAGTAGGACCAGTAGCGAGACGTGACTTTCAAACCGACGTAAGCTTCAAATAGTAATTGTCACTAAAAGAAAAGAGAATACTGACTCAAAGATCTAAGGCTACTCTTTAGTACCCTCTCCATTGTACAGTCACAAGTAGGACCAGTAGCGAGACGTGACTTTCAAACCGACGTAAGCTTCAAATAGTAATTGTCACTAAAAGAAGAGAGAATAATGACTCAAAGATCTAAGGCTACTCTTTAGTACCCTTTCTATTGTATAGTCACAAGTAGGACCAGTAGCCAGACGTGACTTTCAAACCGACGTAAGCTTCAAATAGTAATTGTCACTAAAAGAAGAGAGAATAATGACTCAAAGAACTAAGGCTACTCTTTAGTACCCTTTCTATTGTACAGTCACAAGTAGGACCAGTAGCGAGACGTGACTTTCAAACCGACGTAAGCTTCAAATAGTAATTGTCACTAAAAGAAGAGAGAATAATGACTCATAGAACTAAGGCTACTCTTTAGTACCCTTTCTATTGTACAGTCACAAGTAGGACCAGTAGCCAGACGTGACTTTCAAACTGACGTAAGCTTCAAATAGTAATTGTCACTAAAAGAAGAGAGAATAATGACTCAAAGAACTAAGGCTACTCTTTAGTGCCCTTTCTATTGTACAGTCACAAGTAGGACCAGTAGCCAGACGTGACTTTCAAACCGACGTAAGCTTCAAATAGTAATTGTCACTAAAATAAGAGAGAATAATGACTCAAAGAACTAAAGAAAACTTTAGTACTCTTTCTATTGTACAGTCACAAGTAGGACCAGTAGCGAGACGTGACTTTCAAACCGACGTAAGCGTCAAATAGTAATTGTCACTAAAAGAAGAGAAAATAATGACTCAAAGAACTAAAGAATACTTTAGTACCCTTTCTATTGTACAGTCACAAGTAGGACCAGTAGCGAGACGTGACTTTCAAACCGACGTAGGCTTCAAATATTAGTTGTCACTAAAAGAAGAGAGAATAATGACTCAAAGATCTAAGGCTACTCTTTAGTACCCTTTCTATTGTACAGTCACAAGTAGGACCAGTAGCGAGACGTGACTTTCAAACCGACGTAAGCGTCAAATAGTAATTGTCACTAAAAGAAGAGAGAATAATGACTCAAAGATCTAAGGCTACTCTTTAGTACCCTTTCTATTGTACAGTCACAAGTAGGACCAGTAGCGAGACGTGACTTTCAAACCGACGTAAGCTTCAAATAGTAATTGTCACTAAAAGAAGAGAGAATAATGACTCAAAGATCTAAGGCTACTCTTTAGTACCCTTTCTATTGTACAGTCACAAGTAGGACCAGTAGCGAATCGTGACTTTCAAACCGACGTAAGCTTCAAATAGTAATTGTCACTAAAAGAAGAGAGAAACATGACTCAAAGAACTAAGGCTACTCTTTAGTACCCTTTCTATTGTACAGTCACAAGTAGGACCATTAGCGAGACGTGACTTTCAAAGCGACGTAAGCTTCAAATAGTAATTGTCACTAAAAGAAGAGAGAATAATGACTCAAAAAACTAAAAAAACTTTAGTACCCTTTCTATTGCACAGTCACAAGTTGGACCAGTAGCGAGACGTGACTTTCAAAGCGACGTAAGCTTCAAATAGTAATTGTCACTAAAAGAAGAGAGAAACATGACTCAAAGATCTAAGGCTACTCTTTAGTACCCTTTCTATTGTACAGTCACAAGTAGGACCAGTAGCGAGAGGTGACTTTCAAACCGAGGAAAGCTTCATATAGTAATTGTCACTAAAAGAAGAGAGAATAATGACTCAAAGTACTAAGGCTACTCTTTAGTACCCTTTCTATTGTACAGTCACAAGTAGGACCAGTAGCGAGACGTGACTTTCAAACCGACGTAAGCTTCAAATAGTAATTGTCACTAAAAGAAGAGGGAATAATGACTCAAAGATCTAAGGCTACTCTTTAGTACCCTTTCTATTGTACAGTCACAGGTAGGACCAGTAGCGAGACGTGACTTTCAAACCGAGGTAAGCTTCAAATAGTAACTGTCACTAAAAGAAGAGAGAATAATGACTCAAAGAACTAAGGCTACTCTTTAGTACCCTTTCTATTGTACAGTCACAAGTAGGACCAGTAGCGAGACGTGACTTTCAAACCGACGTAAGCTTCAAATAGTAATTGTCACTAAAAGAAGAGAGAATAATGACTCAAAGATCTAAGGCTACTCTTTAGTACCCTTTCTATTGTACAGTCACAAGTAGGACCAGTAGCGAGACGTGACTTTCAAAGCGACGTAAGCTTCAAATAGTAATTGTCACTAAAAGAAGAGAGAAAAATGACTCAAAGAACTAGGGCTACTCTTTAGTACCCTTTCTATTGTACAGTCACGCGTAGGACCAGTAGCGAGACGTGACTTTCAAAGTGAGGTAAGCTTCAAATAGTAATTGTCACTAAAAGAAGAGAGAAAAATGACTCAAAGAACTAAGGCTACTCTTTAGAACCCTTTCTATTGTACAGTCACACGTAGGACCAGTAGCGAGACGTGACTTTCAAACCGACGTAAGCTTCAAATAGTAATTGTCACTAAAACAAGAGAGAATAATGACTCAAAGAACTAAGGCTACTCTTTAGTACCCTTTCTATTGTACAGTCACAAGTAGTACCAGTAGCGAGACGTGACTTTCAAACCGACGTAAGCTTCAAATAGTAATTGTCACTAAAAGAAGAGAGAATAATGACTCAAAGAACTAAGGCTACTCTTTAGTACCCTTTCTATTGTACAGTCACAAGTAGGACCAGTAGCGAGACGTGACTTTCAAACCGACGTAAGCTTCAAATAGTAATTGTCACTAAAAGAAGAGAGAATAATGACTCAAAGATCTAAGGCTACTCTTTAGTACCCTTTCCATTGTACAGTCACAAGTAGGACCAGTAGCGAAACGTGACTTTCAAACCGACGTAAGCTTCAAATAGTAATTGTCACTAAAAGAAGAGAGAATAATGACTCAAAGATCTAAGGCTACTCTTTAGTACCCTTTCTATTGTATAGTCACAAGTAGGACCAGTAGCCAGACGTGACTTTCAAACCGACGTAAGCTTCAAATAGTAATTGTCACTAAAAGAAGAGAGAATAATGACTCAAAGTACTAAGGCTACTCTTTAGTACCCTTTCTATTGTACAGTCACAAGTAGGACCAGTAGCGAGACGTGACTTTCAAACCGACGTAAGCTTCAAATAGTAATTGTCACTAAAAGAAGAGAGAATAATGACTCATAGAACTAAGGCTACTCTTTAGTACCCTTTCTATTGTACAGTCACAAGTAGGACCAGTAGCCAGACGTGACTTTCAAACCGACGTAAGCTTCAAATAGTAATTGTCACTAAAAGAAGAGAGAATAATGACTCAAAGAACTAAGGCTACTCTTTAGTACCCTTTCTATTGTACAGTCACAAGTAGGACCAGTAGCCAGACGTGACTTTCAAACCGACGTAAGCTTCAAATAGTAATTGTCACTAAAATAAGAGAGAATAATGACTCAAAGAACTAAAGAAAACTTTAGTACTCTTTCTATTGTACAGTCACAAGTAGGACCAGTAGCGAGACGTGACTTTCAAACCGACGTAAGCGTCAAATAGTAATTGTCACTAAAGAAGAGAAAATAATGACTCAAAGAACTAAAGAAAACTTTAGTACCCTTTCTATTGTACAGTCACAAGTAGGACCAGTAGCGAGACGTGACTTTCAAACCAACGTAAGCTTCAAATAGTAATTGTCACTAAAAGAAGAGAGAATAATGACTCAAAGATCAAAGGCTACTCTTTAGTGCCCTTTCTATTGTACAGTCACAAGTAGGACCAGTAGCGAGACGTGACTTTCAAACCGACGTAAGCTTCAAATAGTAATTGTCATTAAAAGAAGAGAGAATAATGACTCAAAGATCTAAGGCTACTCTTTAGTACCCTTTTTATTGTACAGTCACAAGTAGGACCAGTAGCGAGACGTGACTTTCAAACCGACGTAAGCGTCAAATAGTAATTGTCACTAAAAGAAGAGAGAATAATGACTCAAAGATCTAAGGCTACTCTTTAGTACCCTTTCTATTGTACAGTCACAAGTAGGACCAGTAGCGAGACGTGACTTTCAAACCGACGTAAGCGTCAAATAGTAATTGTCACTAAAAGAAGAGAGAATAATGACTCAAAGGACTAAGGTTACTCTTTAGTACCCTTTCTATTGTACAGTCACAAGTAGGACCAGTAGCGAGACGTGACTTTCAAAGCGACGTAAGCTTCAAATAGTAATTGTCACTAAAAGAAGAGAGAATAATGACTCAAAGATCTAAGGCTACTCTTTAGTACCCTTTCTATTGCACAGTCACATGTTGGACCAGTAGCGAGACGTGACTTTCAAACCGACGTAAGCTTCAAATAGTAATTGTCACTTAAAGAAGAGAGAATAATGACTCAAAGGACTAAAGAAAACTTTACTACTCTTTCTATTGCACAGTCACAAGTTGGACCAGTAGCGAGACGTGACTTTCAAAGCGACGTAAGCTTCAAATAGTAACTGTCACTAAAAGAAGAGAAAATAATGACTCAAAGAACTAAGGCTACTCTTTAGTACCCTTTCTATTGTACAGTCACAGGTAGGACCAGTAGCCAGACGTGACTTTCAAACCGACGTAAGCTTCAAATAGTAATTGTCACTAAAAGAAGAGAGAACAATGACTCAAAGATCTAAGGCTACTCTTTAGTACCCTTTCTATTGTACAGTCACAAGTAGGACCAGTAGCGAGACGTGACTTTCAAACCGAGGTAAGCTTCAAATAGTAATTGTCACTTAAAGAAGAGAGAAACATGACCCAAAGATCTAAGGCTACTCTTTAGTACCCTTTCTATTGTACAGTCACAAGTAGGACCAGTAGCGAGACGTGACTTTCAAACCGAGGTAAGCTTCAAATAGTAATTGTCACTTAAAGAAGAGAGAATAATGACTCAGAGATCTAAGGCTACTCTTTAGTACCCTTTCTATTGTACAGTCACAAGTAGGACCAGTAGCGAGACGTGACTTTCAAACCGAGGTAAGCTTCAAATAGTAATTGTCACTTAAAGAAGAGAGAATAATGACTCAAAGATCTAAGGCTACTCTTTAGTACCCTTTCTATTGTACAGTCACAAGTAGGACCGGTAGCGAGACGTGACTTTCAAACCGACGTAAGCTTCAAATAGTAATTGTCACTAAAAGAAGAGAGAATAATGACTCAAAGAACTAAGGCTACTCTTTAGTACCCTTTCTATTGTACAGTCACAAGTAGGACCAGTAGCGAGACGTGACTTTCAAACCGAGGTAAGCTTCAAATAGTAATTTTCACTTAAAGAAGAGACAATAATGACTCAAAGATCTAAGGCTACTCTTTAGTACCCTTTCTATTGTACAGTCACAAGTAGGACCAGTAGCGAGACGTGACTTCCAAACCGAGGTAAGCTTCAAATAGTAATTGTCACTAAAAGAAGAGAGAATAATGACTCAAAGATCTAAGGCTACTCTTTAGTACCCTTTCTATTGTACAGTCACAAGTAGGACCAGTAGCGAGACGTGACTTTCAAACCGACGTAAGCTTCAAATAGTAATTGTCACTAAAAGAAGAGAGAAACATGACTCAAAGAACTAAGGCTACTCTTTAGTACCCTTTCTATTGTACAGTCACAAGTAGGACCAGTAGCGAGACGTGACTTTCAAAGCGACGTAAGCTTCAAATAGTAATTGTCACTTAAAGAAGAGAGAATAATGACTCAAAGAACTAAGGCTACTCTTTAGTACCCTTTCTATTGTACAGTCACAAGTAGGACGAGTAGCGAGACGTGACTTTCAAACCGACGTAAGCTTCAAATAGTAATTGTCACTAAAAGAAGAGAGAATAATAACTCAAAGAACTAAGGCTACTCTTTAGTACCCTTTCTATTGTATAGTCACAAGTAGGACCAGTAGCCAGACGTGACTTTCAAAGCGACGTAAGCTTCAAATAGTAATTGTCACTTAAAGAAGAGAGAATAATGACTCAAAGGACTAAAGAAAACTTTAGTACTCCCTCTATTGTACAGTCACAAGTAGGACCAGTAGCGAGACGTGACGTTCAAAGCGACGTAAGCTTCAAATAGTAATTGTCACTAAAATAAGAGAGAATAATGACTCAAAGAACTAAAGAAAACTTTAGTACCCATTCTATTGCACAGTCACAAGTTGGACCAGTAGCGAGACGTGACTTTCAAACCGACGTAAGCTTCAAATAGTAATTGTCACTTAAAGAAGAGAGAATACTGACTCAAAGGACTAAAGAAAACTTTAGTACTCTTTCTATTGTACAGTCACACGTAGGACCAGTAGCGAGACGTGACGTTCAAAGCGACGTAAGCTTCAAATAGTAATTGTCACTAAAAGAAGAGAGAATAATGACTCAAAAAACTAAAAAAACTTTAGTACCCTTTCTATTGCAAAGTCACAAGTTGGACCAGTAGCGAGACGTGACTTTCAAAGCGACGTAAGCTTCAAATAGTAATTGTCACTAAAAGAAGAGAGAATAATGACTCAAAAAACTAAAAAAACTTTAGTACCCTTTCTATTGCACAGTCACAAGTTGGACCAGTAGCGACACGTGACTTTCAAAGCGACGTAAGCTTCAAATAGTAATTGTCACTAAAAGAAGAGAGAAACATGACTCAAAGATCTAAGGCTACTCTTTAGTACCCTTTCTATTGTACAGTCACAAGTAGGACAAGTAGCGAGACGTGACTTTCAAACCGACGTAAGCTTCAAATAGTAATTGTCACTTAAAGAAGAGAGAATAATGACTCAAAGGACTAAAGAAAACTTTAGTACCCTTTCTATTGTACAGTCACAAGTAGGACCAGTAGCGAGACGTGACTTTCAAAGCGACGTAAGCTTCAAATAGTAATTGTCACTAAAAGAAGAGAGAATAATGACTCAAAGATCTAAGGCTACTCTTTAGTACCCTTTCTATTGTACAGTCACAAGTAGGACCAGTAGCGAGACGTGACTTTCAAAGCGACGTAAGCTTCAAATAGTAATTGTCACTAAATGAAGAGAGAAAAATGACTCAAAGAACTAAGGCTACTCTTTAGTACCCTTTCTATTGTACAGTCACACGTAGGACCAGTAGCGAGACGTGACTTTCAAAGTGAGGTAAGCTTCAAATAGTAATTGTCACTAAAAGAAGAGAGAAAAATGACTCAAAGAACTAAGGCTACTCTTTAGTACCCTTTCTTTTCTACAGTCACAAGTAGGACCAGTAGCGAGACGTGACTTTCAAACCGACGTAAGCTTCAAATAGTAATTGTCACTAAAAGAAGAGAGAATAATGACTCAAAGAACTAAGGCTACTCTTTAGTACCCTTTCTATTGTACAGTCACAAGTAGGACAAATAGCGAGACGTGACTTTCAAACAGACGTAAGCTTCAAATAGTAATTGTCACTAAAAGAAGAGAGAATAATGACTCAAAGGACTAAGGCTACTCTTTAGTACCCTTTCTATTGTACAGTCACACGTAGGACCAGTAGCGAGACGTGACTTTCAAACCGACGTAAGCTTCAAATAGTAATTGTCACTAAAAGAAGAGAGAATAATGACTCAAAGAACTAAGGCTACTCTTTAGTACACTTTCTATTGTACAGTCACAAGTAGTACCAGTAGCGAGACGTGACTTTCAAACCGACGTAAGCTTCAAATAGTAATTGTCACTAAAAGAAGAGAGAATAATGACTCAAAGAACTAAGGCTACTCTTTAGTACCCTTTCTAATGTACAGTCACAAGTAGGACCAGTAGCGAGACGTGACTTTCAAACCGACGTAAGCTTCAAATAGTAATTGTCACTAAAAGAAAAGAGAATAATGACTCAAAGATCTAAGGCTACTCTTTAGTACCCTCTCCATTGTACAGTCACAAGTAGGACCAGTAGCGAGACGTGACTTTCAAACCGACGTAAGCTTCAAATAGTAATTGTCACTAAAAGAAGAGAGAATAATGACTCAAAGATCTAAGGCTACTCTTTAGTACCCTTTCTATTGTATAGTCACAAGTAGGACCAGTAGCCAGACGTGACTTTCAAACCGACGTAAGCTTCAAATAGTAATTGTCACTAAAAGAAGAGAGAATAATGACTCAAAGAACTAAGGCTACTCTTTAGTACCCTTTCTATTGTACAGTCACAAGTAGGACCAGTAGCGAGACGTGACTTTCAAACCGACGTAAGCTTCAAATAGTAATTGTCACTAAAAGAAGAGAGAATAATGACTCATAGAACTAAGGCTACTCTTTAGTACCCTTTCTATTGTACAGTCACAAGTAGGACCAGTAGCCAGACGTGACTTTCAAACTGACGTAAGCTTCAAATAGTAATTGTCACTAAAAGAAGAGAGAATAATGACTCAAAGAACTAAGGCTACTCTTTAGTGCCCTTTCTATTGTACAGTCACAAGTAGGACCAGTAGCCAGACGTGACTTTCAAACCGACGTAAGCTTCAAATAGTAATTGTCACTAAAATAAGAGAGAATAATGACTCAAAGAACTAAAGAAAACTTTAGTACTCTTTCTATTGTACAGTCACAAGTAGGACCAGTAGCGAGACGTGACTTTCAAACCGATGTAAGCGTCAAATAGTAATTGTCACTAAAAGAAGAGAAAATAATGACTCAAAGAACTAAAGAATACTTTAGTACCCTTTCTATTGTACAGTCACAAGTAGGACCAGTAGCGAGACGTGACTTTCAAACCGACGTAAGCTTCAAATATTAGTTGTCACTAAAAGAAGAGAGAATAATGACTCAAAGATCTAAGGCTACTCTTTAGTACCCTTTCTATTGTACAGTCACAAGTAGGACCAGTAGCGAGACGTGACTTTCAAACCGACGTAAGCGTCAAATAGTAATTGTCACTAAAAGAAGAGAGAATAATGACTCAAAGATCTAAGGCTACTCTTTAGTACCCTTTCTATTGTACAGTCACAAGTAGGACCAGTAGCGAGACGTGACTTTCAAACCGACGTAAGCTTCAAATAGTAATTGTCACTAAAAGAAGAGAGAATAATGACTCAAAGATCTAAGGCTACTCTTTAGTACCCTTTCTATTGTACAGTCACAAGTAGGACCAGTAGCGAATCGTGACTTTCAAACCGACGTAAGCTTCAAATAGTAATTGTCACTAAAAGAAGAGAGAAACATGACTCAAAGAACTAAGGCTACTCTTTAGTACCCTTTCTATTGTACAGTCACAAGTAGGACCAGTAGCGAGACGTGACTTTCAAAGCGACGTAAGCTTCAAATAGTAATTGTCACTAAAAGAAGAGAGAATAATGACTCAAAAAACTAAAAAAACTTTAGTACCCTTTCTATTGCACAGTCACAAGTTGGACCAGTAGCGAGACGTGACTTTCAAAGCGACGTAAGCTTCAAATAGTAATTGTCACTAAAAGAAGAGAGAAACATGACTCAAAGATCTAAGGCTACTCTTTAGTACCCTTTCTATTGTACAGTCACAAGTAGGACCAGTAGCGAGAGGTGACTTTCAAACCGAGGAAAGCTTCATATAGTAATTGTCACTAAAAGAAGAGAGAATAATGACTCAAAGTACTAAGGCTACTCTTTAGTACCCTTTCTATTGTACAGTCACAAGTAGGACCAGTAGCGAGACGTGACTTTCAAACCGACGTAAGCTTCAAATAGTAATTGTCACTAAAAGAAGAGGGAATAATGACTCAAAGATCTAAGGCTACTCTTTAGTACCCTTTCTATTGTACAGTCACAGGTAGGACCAGTAGCGAGACGTGACTTTCAAACCGAGGTAAGCTTCAAATAGTAACTGTCACTAAAAGAAGAGAGAATAATGACTCAAAGAACTAAGGCTACTCTTTAGTACCCTTTCTATTGTACAGTCACAAGTAGGACCAGTAGCGAGACGTGACTTTCAAACCGACGTAAGCTTCAAATAGTAATTGTCACTAAAAGAAGAGAGAATAATGACTCAAAGATCTAAGGCTACTCTTTAGTACCCTTTCTATTGTACAGTCACAAGTAGGACCAGTAGCGAGACGTGACTTTCAAAGCGACGTAAGCTTCAAATAGTAATTGTCACTAAAAGAAGAGAGAAAAATGACTCAAAGAACTAGGGCTACTCTTTAGTACCCTTTCTATTGTACAGTCACGCGTAGGACCAGTAGCGAGACGTGACTTTCAAAGTGAGGTAAGCTTCAAATAGTAATTGTCACTAAAAGAAGAGAGAAAAATGACTCAAAGAACTAAGGCTACTCTTTAGAACCCTTTCTATTGTACAGTCACACGTAGGACCAGTAGCGAGACGTGACTTTCAAACCGACGTAAGCTTCAAATAGTAATTGTCACTAAAACAAGAGAGAATAATGACTCAAAGAACTAAGGCTACTCTTTAGTACCCTTTCTATTGTACAGTCACAAGTAGTACCAGTAGCGAGACGTGACTTTCAAACCGACGTAAGCTTCAAATAGTAATTGTCACTAAAAGAAGAGAGAATAATGACTCAAAGAACTAAGGCTACTCTTTAGTACCCTTTCTATTGTACAGTCACAAGTAGGACCAGTAGCGAGACGTGACTTTCAAACCGACGTAAGCTTCAAATAGTAATTGTCACTAAAAGAAGAGAGAATAATGACTCAAAGATCTAAGGCTACTCTTTAGTACCCTTTCCATTGTACAGTCACAAGTAGGACCAGTAGCGAAACGTGACTTTCAAACCGACGTAAGCTTCAAATAGTAATTGTCACTAAAAGAAGAGAGAATAATGACTCAAAGTACTAAGGCTACTCTTTAGTACCCTTTCTATTGTACAGTCACAAGTAGGACCAGTAGCGAGACGTGACTTTCAAACCGACGTAAGCTTCAAATAGTAATTGTCACTAAAAGAAGAGAGAATAATGACTCATAGAACTAAGGCTACTCTTTAGTACCCTTTCTATTGTACAGTCACAAGTAGGACCAGTAGCCAGACGTGACTTTCAAACCGACGTAAGCTTCAAATAGTAATTGTCACTAAAAGAAGAGAGAATAATGACTCAAAGAACTAAGGCTACTCTTTAGTACCCTTTCTATTGTACAGTCACAAGTAGGACCAGTAGCCAGACGTGACTTTCAAACCGACGTAAGCTTCAAATAGTAATTGTCACTAAAATAAGAGAGAATAATGACTCAAAGAACTAAAGAAAACTTTAGTACTCTTTCTATTGTACAGTCACAAGTAGGACCAGTAGCGAGACGTGACTTTCAAACCGACGTAAGCGTCAAATAGTAATTGTCACTAAAGAAGAGAAAATAATGACTCAAAGAACTAAAGAAAACTTTAGTACCCTTTCTATTGTACAGTCACAAGTAGGACCAGTAGCGAGACGTGACTTTCAAACCAACGTAAGCTTCAAATAGTAATTGTCACTAAAAGAAGAGAGAATAATGACTCAAAGATCAAAGGCTACTCTTTAGTACCCTTTCTATTGTACAGTCACAAGTAGGACCAGTAGCGAGACGTGACTTTCAAACCGACGTAAGCTTCAAATAGTAATTGTCATTAAAAGAAGAGAGAATAATGACTCAAAGATCTAAGGCTACTCTTTAGTACCCTTTTTATTGTACAGTCACAAGTAGGACCAGTAGCGAGACGTGACTTTCAAACCGACGTAAGCGTCAAATAGTAATTGTCACTAAAAGAAGAGAGAATAATGACTCAAAGATCTAAGGCTACTCTTTAGTACACTTTCTATTGTACAGTCACAAGTAGGACCAGTAGCGAGACGTGACTTTCAAACCGACGTAAGCGTCAAATAGTAATTGTCACTAAAAGAAGAGAGAATAATGACTCAAAGGACTAAGGCTACTCTTTAGTACCCTTTCTATTGTACAGTCACAAGTAGGACCAGTAGCGAGACGTGACTTTCAAAGCGACGTAAGCTTCAAATAGTAATTGTCCCTAAAAGAAGAGAGAATAATGACTCAAAGATCTAAGGCTACTCTTTAGTACCCTTTCTATTGTACAGTCACAAGTAGGACCAGTAGCGAGACGTGACTTTCAAACCGACGTAAGCGTCAAATAGTAATTGTCACTAAAAGAAGAGAGAATAATGACTCAAAGAACTAAGGCTACTCTTTAGTACCCTTTCTATTGTACAGTCACAAGTAGGACCAGTAGCCAGACGTGACTTTCAAACCGACGTAAGCTTCAAATAGTAATTGTCACTAAAATAAGAGAGAATAATGACTCAAAGAACTAAAGAAAACTTTAGTACTCTTTCTATTGTACAGTCACAAGTAGGACCAGTAGCGAGACGTGACTTTCAAACCGACGTAAGCGTCAAATAGTAATTGTCACTAAAGAAGAGAAAATAATGACTCAAAGAACTAAAGAAAACTTTAGTACCCTTTCTATTGTACAGTCACAAGTAGGACCAGTAGCGAGACGTGACTTTCAAACCAACGTAAGCTTCAAATAGTAATTGTCACTAAAAGAAGAGAGAATAATGACTCAAAGATCAAAGGCTACTCTTTAGTACCCTTTCTATTGTACAGTCACAAGTAGGACCAGTAGCGAGACGTGACTTTCAAACCGACGTAAGCTTCAAATAGTAATTGTCATTAAAAGAAGAGAGAATAATGACTCAAAGATCTAAGGCTACTCTTTAGTACCCTTTTTATTGTACAGTCACAAGTAGGACCAGTAGCGAGACGTGACTTTCAAACCGACGTAAGCGTCAAATAGTAATTGTCACTAAAAGAAGAGAGAATAATGACTCAAAGATCTAAGGCTACTCTTTAGTACCCTTTCTATTGTACAGTCACAAGTAGGACCAGTAGCGAGACGTGACTTTCAAACCGACGTAAGCGTCAAATAGTAATTGTCACTAAAAGAAGAGAGAATAATGACTCAAAGGACTAAGGCCACTGTTTAGTACCCTTTCTATTGTACAGTCACAAGTAGGACCAGTAGCGAGACGTGACTTTCAAAGCGACGTAAGCTTCAAATAGTAATTGTCACTAAAAGAAGAGAGAATAATGACTCAAAGATCTAAGGCTACTCTTTAGTACCCTTTCTATTGCACAGTCACATGTTGGACCAGTAGCGAGACGTGACTTTCAAACCGACGTAAGCTTCAAATAGTAATTGTCACTTAAAGAAGAGAGAATAATGACTCAAAGGACTAAAGAAAACTTTACTACTCTTTCTATTGCACAGTCACAAGTTGGACCAGTAGCGAGACGTGACTTTCAAAGCGACGTAAGCTTAAAATGGTAACTGTCACTAAAAGAAGAGAAAATAATGACTCAAAGAACTAAGGCTACTCTTTAGTACCCTTTCTATTGTACAGTCACAGGTAGGACCAGTAGCCAGACGTGACTTTCAAACCGACGTAAGCTTCAAATAGTAATTGTCACTAAAAGAAGAGAGAACAATGACTCAAAGATCTAAGGCTACTCTTTAGTACCCGTTCTATTGTACAGTCACAAGTAGGACCAGTAGCGAGACGTGACTTTCAAACCGAGGTAAGCTTCAAATAGTAATTGTCACTTAAAGAAGAGAGAATAATGACTCAGAGATCTAAGGCTACTCTTTAGTACCCTTTCTATTGTACAGTCACAAGTAGGACCAGTAGCGAGACGTGACTTTCAAACCGAGGTAAGCTTCAAATAGTAATTGTCACTTAAAGAAGAGAGAATAATGACTCAAAGATCTAAGGCTACTCTTTAGTACCCTTTCTATTGTACAGTCACAAGTAGGACCGGTAGCGAGACGTGACTTTCAAACCGACGTAAGCTTCAAATAGTAATTGTCACTAAAAGAAGAGAGAATAATGACTCAAAGAACTAAGGCTACTCTTTAGTACCCTTTCTATTGTACAGTCACAAGTAGGACCAGTAGCGAGACGTGACTTTCAAACCGAGGTAAGCTTCAAATAGTAATTGTCACTTAAAGAAGAGACAATAATGACTCAAAGATCTAAGGCTACTCTTTAGTACCCTTTCTATTGTACAGTCACAAGTAGGACCAGTAGCGAGACGTGACTTCCAAACCGAGGTAAGCTTCAAATAGTAATTGTCACTAAAAGAAGAGAGAATAATGACTCAAAGATCTAAGGCTACTCTTTAGTACCCTTTCTATTGTACAGTCACAAGTAGGACCAGTAGCGAGACGTGACTTTCAAACCGACGTAAGCTTCAAATAGTAATTGTCACTAAAAGAAGAGAGAAACATGACTCAAAGAACTAAGGCTACTCTTTAGTACCCTTTCTATTGTACAGTCACAAGTAGGACCAGTAGCGAGACGTGACTTTCAAAGCGACGTAAGCTTCAAATAGTAATTGTCACTTAAAGAAGAGAGAATAATGACTCAAAGAACTAAGGCTACTCTTTAGTACCCTTTCTATTGTACAGTCACAAGTAGGACGAGTAGCGAGACGTGACTTTCAAACCGACGTAAGCTTCAAATAGTAATTGTCACTAAAAGAAGAGAGAATAATAACTCAAAGAACTAAGGCTACTCTTTAGTACCCTTTCTATTGTATAGTCACATGTAGGACCAGTAGCCAGACGTGACTTTCAAAGCGACGTAAGCTTCAAATAGTAATTGTCACTTAAAGAAGAGAGAATAATGACTCAAAGGACTAAAGAAAACTTTAGTACTCCCTCTATTGTACAGTCACAAGTAGGACCAGTAGCGAGACGTGACGTTCAAAGCGACGTAAGCTTCAAATAGTAATTGTCACTAAAATAAGAGAGAATAATGACTCAAAGAACTAAAGAAAACTTTAGTACCCATTCTATTGCACAGTCACAAGTTGGACCAGTAGCGAGACGTGACTTTCAAACCGACGTAAGCTTCAAATAGTAATTGTCACTTAAAGAAGAGAGAATACTGACTCAAAGGACTAAAGAAAACTTTAGTACTCTTTCTATTGTACAGTCACACCTAGGACCAGTAGCGAGACGTGACGTTCAAAGCGACGTAAGCTTCAAATAGTAATTGTCACTAAAAGAAGAGAGAATAATGACTCAAAAAACTAAAAAAACTTTAGTACCCTTTCTATTGCAAAGTCACAAGTTGGACCAGTAGCGAGACGTGACTTTCAAAGCGACGTAAGCTTCAAATAGTAATTGTCACTAAAAGAAGAGAGAATAATGACTCAAAAAACTAAAAAAACTTTAGTACCCTTTCTATTGCACAGTCACAAGTTGGACCAGTAGCGACACGTGACTTTCAAAGCGACGTAAGCTTCAAATAGTAATTGTCACTAAAAGAAGAGAGAAACATGACTCAAAGATCTAAGGCTACTCTTTAGTACCCTTTCTATTGTACAGTCACAAGTAGGACAAGTAGCGAGACGTGACTTTCAAACCGACGTAAGCTTCAAATGGTAATTGTCACTTAAAGAAGAGAGAATAATGACTCAAAGGACTAAAGAAAACTTTAGTACCCTTTCTATTGTACAGTCACAAGTAGGACCAGTAGCGAGACGTGACTTTCAAAGCGACGTAAGCTTCAAATAGTAATTGTCACTAAAAGAAGAGAGAATAATGACTCAAAGATCTAAGGCTACTCTTTAGTACCCTTTCTATTGTACAGTCACAAGTAGGACCAGTAGCGAGACGTGACTTTCAAAGCGACGTAAGCTTCAAATAGTAATTGTCACTAAATGAAGAGAGAAAAATGACTCAAAGAACTAAGGCTACTCTTTAGTACCCTTTCTATTGTACAGTCACACGTAGGACCAGTAGCGAGACGTGACTTTCAAAGTGAGGTAAGCTTCAAATAGTAATTGTCACTAAAAGAAGAGAGAAAAATGACTCAAAGAACTAAGGCTACTCTTTAGTACCCTTTCTTCTCTACAGTCACAAGTAGGACCAGTAGCGAGACGTGACTTTCAAACCGACGTAAGCTTCAAATAGTAATTGTCACTAAAAGAAGAGAGAATAATGACTCAAAGAACTAAGGCTACTCTTTAGTACCCTTTCTATTGTACAGTCACAAGTAGGACCAGTAGCGAGACGTGACTTTCAAACCGACGTAAGCTTCAAATAGTAATTGTCACTAAAAGAAGAGAGAATAATGACTCAAAGGACTAAGGCTACTCTTTAGTACCCTTTCTATTGTACAGTCACACGTAGGACCAGTAGCGAGACGTGACTTTCAAACCGACGTAAGCTTCAAATAGTAATTGTCACTAAAAGAAGAGAGAATAATGACTCAAAGAACTAAGGCTACTCTTTAGTACACTTTCTATTGTACAGTCACAAGTAGTACCAGTAGCGAGACGTGACTTTCAAACCGACGTAAGCTTCAAATAGTAATTGTCACTAAAAGAAGAGAGAATAATGACTCAAAGAACTAAGGCTACTCTTTAGTACCCTTTCTATTGTACAGTCACAAGTAGGACCAGTAGCGAGACGTGACTTTCAAACCGACGTAAGCTTCAAATAGTAATTGTCACTAAAAGAAAAGAGAATAATGACTCAAAGATCTAAGGCTACTCTTTAGTACCCTCTCCATTGTACAGTCACAAGTAGGACCAGTAGCGAGACGTGACTTTCAAACCGACGTAAGCTTCAAATAGTAATTGTCACTAAAAGAAGAGAGAATAATGACTCAAAGATCTAAGGCTACTCTTTAGTACCCTTTCTATTGTATAGTCACAAGTAGGACCAGTAGCCAGACGTGACTTTCAAACCGACGTAAGCTTCAAATAGTAATTGTCACTAAAAGAAGAGAGAATAATGACTCAAAGAACTAAGGCTACTCTTTAGTACCCTTTCTAATGTACAGTCACAAGTAGGACCAGTAGCGAGACGTGACTTTCAAACCGATGTAAGCTTCAAATAGTAATTGTCACTAAAAGAAGAGAGAATAATGACTCATAGAACTAAGGCTACTCTTTAGTACCCTTTCTATTGTACAGTCACAAGTAGGACCAGTAGCCAGACGTGACTTTCAAACTGACGTAAGCTTCAAATAGTAATTGTCACTAAAAGAAGAGAGAATAATGACTCAAAGAACTAAGGCTACTCTTTAGTGCCCTTTCTATTGTACAGTCACAAGTAGGACCAGTAGCCAGACGTGACTTTCAAACCGACGTAAGCTTCAAATAGTAATTGTCACTAAAATAAGAGAGAATAATGACTCAAAGAACTAAAGAAAACTTTAGTACTCTTTCTATTGTACAGTCACAAGTAGGACCAGTAGCGAGACGTGACTTTCAAACCGACGTAAGCGTCAAATAGTAATTGTCACTAAAAGAAGAGAAAATAATGACTCAAAGAACTAAAGAATACTTTAGTACCCTTTCTATTGTACAGTCACAAGTAGGACCAGTAGCGAGACGTGACTTTCAAACCGACGTAAGCTTCAAATATTAGTTGTCACTAAAAGAAGAGAGAATAATGACTCAAAGATCTAAGGCTACTCTTTAGTACCCTTTCTATTGTACAGTCACAAGTAGGACCAGTAGCGAGACGTGACTTTCAAACCGACGTAAGCGTCAAATAGTAATTGTCACTAAAAGAAGAGAGAATAATGACTCAAAGATCTAAGGCTACTCTTTAGTACCCTTTCTATTGTACAGTCACAAGTAGGACCAGTAGCGAGACGTGACTTTCAAACCGACGTAAGCTTCAAATAGTAATTGTCACTAAAAGAAGAGAGAATAATGACTCAAAGATCTAAGGCTACTCTTTAGTACCCTTTCTATTGTACAGTCACAAGTAGGACCAGTAGCGAATCGTGACTTTCAAACCGACGTAAGCTTCAAATAGTAATTGTCACTAAAAGAAGAGAGAAACATGACTCAAAGAACTAAGGCTACTCTTTAGTACCCTTTCTATTGTACAGTCACAAGTAGGACCAGTAGCGAGACGTGACTTTCAAAGCGACGTAAGCTTCAAATAGTAATTGTCACTAAAAGAAGAGAGAATAATGACTCAAAAAACTAAAAAAACTTTAGTACCCTTTCTATTGCACAGTCACAAGTTGGACCAGTAGCGAGACGTGACTTTCAAAGCGACGTAAGCTTCAAATAGTAATTGTCACTAAAAGAAGAGAGAAACATGACTCAAAGATCTAAGGCTACTCTTTAGTACCCTTTCTATTGTACAGTCACAAGTAGGACCAGTAGCGAGAGGTGACTTTCAAACCGAGGTAAGCTTCATATAGTAATTGTCACTAAAAGAAGAGAGAATAATGACTCAAAGTACTAAGGCTACTCTTTAGTACCCTTTCTATTGTACAGTCACAAGTAGGACCAGTAGCGAGACGTGACTTTCAAACCGACGTAAGCTTCAAATAGTAATTGTCACTAAAAGAAGAGGGAATAATGACTCAAAGATCTAAGGCTACTCTTTAGTACCCTTTCTATTGTACAGTCACAGGTAGGACCAGTAGCGAGACGTGACTTTCAAACCGAGGTAAGCTTCAAATAGTAACTGTCACTAAAAGAAGAGAGAATAATGACTCAAAGAACTAAGGCTACTCTTTAGTACCCTTTCTATTGTACAGTCACAAGTAGGACCAGTAGCGAGACGTGATTTTCAAACCGACGTAAGCTTCAAATAGTAATTGTCACTAAAAGAAGAGAGAATAATGACTCAAAGATCTAAGGCTACTCTTTAGTACCCTTTCTATTGTACAGTCACAAGTAGGACCAGTAGCGAGACGTGACTTTCAAAGCGACGTAAGCTTCAAATAGTAATTGTCACTAAAAGAAGAGAGAAAAATGACTCAAAGAACTAGGGCTACTCTTTAGTACCCTTTCTATTGTACAGTCACGCGTAGGACCAGTAGCGAGACGTGACTTTCAAAGTGAGGTAAGCTTCAAATAGTAATTGTCACTAAAAGAAGAGAGAAAAATGACTCAAAGAACTAAGGCTACTCTTTAGAACCCTTTCTATTGTACAGTCACACGTAGGACCAGTAGCGAGACGTGACTTTCAAACCGACGTAAGCTTCAAATAGTAATTGTCACTAAAACAAGAGAGAATAATGACTCAAAGAACTAAGGCTACTCTTTAGTACCCTTTCTATTGTACAGTCACAAGTAGTACCAGTAGCGAGACGTGACTTTCAAACCGACGTAAGCTTCAAATAGTAATTGTCACTAAAAGAAGAGAGAATAATGACTCAAAGAACTAAGGCTACTCTTTAGTACCCTTTCTATTGTACAGTCACAAGTAGGACCAGTAGCGAGACGTGACTTTCAAACCGACGTAAGCTTCAAATAGTAATTGTCACTAAAAGAAGAGAGAATAATGACTCAAAGATCTAAGGCTACTCTTTAGTACCCTTTCCATTGTACAGTCACAAGTAGGACCAGTAGCGAAACGTGACTTTCAAACCGACGTAAGCTTCAAATAGTAATTGTCACTAAAAGAAGAGAGAATAATGACTCAAAGATCTAAGGCTACTCTTTAGTACCCTTTCTATTGTATAGTCACAAGTAGGACCAGTAGCCAGACGTGACTTTCAAACCGACGTAAGCTTCAAATAGTAATTGTCACTAAAAGAAGAGAGAATAATGACTCAAAGTACTAAGGCTACTCTTTAGTACCCTTTCTATTGTACAGTCACAAGTAGGACCAGTAGCGAGACGTGACTTTCAAACCGACGTAAGCTTCAAATAGTAATTGTCACTAAAAGAAGAGAGAATAATGACTCATAGAACTAAGGCTACTCTTTAGTACCCTTTCTATTGTACAGTCACAAGTAGGACCAGTAGCCAGACGTGACTTTCAAACCGACGTAAGCTTCAAATAGTAATTGTCACTAAAAGAAGAGAGAATAATGACTCAAAGAACTAAGGCTACTCTTTAGTACCCTTTCTATTGTACAGTCACAAGTAGGACCAGTAGCCAGACGTGACTTTCAAACCGACGTAAGCTTCAAATAGTAATTGTCACTAAAATAAGAGAGAATAATGACTCAAAGAACTAAAGAAAACTTTAGTACTCTTTCTATTGTACAGTCACAAGTAGGACCAGTAGCGAGACGTGACTTTCAAACCGACGTAAGCGTCAAATAGTAATTGTCACTAAAGAAGAGAAAATAATGACTCAAAGAACTAAAGAAAACTTTAGTACCCTTTCTATTGTACAGTCACAAGTAGGACCAGTAGCGAGACGTGACTTTCAAACCGACGTAAGCTTCAAATAGTAATTGTCACTAAAAGAAGAGAGAATAATGACTCAAAGATCTAAGGCTACTCTTTAGTACCCTTTCTATTGTATAGTCACAAGTAGGACCAGTAGCCAGACGTGACTTTCAAACCGACGTAAGCTTCAAATAGTAATTGTCACTAAAAGAAGAGAGAATAATGACTCAAAGAACTAAGGCTACTCTTTAGTACCCTTTCTATTGTACAGTCACAAGTAGGACCAGTAGCGAGACGTGACTTTCAAACCGACGTAAGCTTCAAATAGTAATTGTCACTAAAAGAAAAGAGAATAATGACTCAAAGATCTAAGGCTACTCTTTAGTACCCTCTCCATTGTACAGTCACAAGTAGGACCAGTAGCGAGACGTGACTTTCAAACCGACGTAAGCTTCAAATAGTAATTGTCACTAAAAGAAGAGAGAATAATGACTCAAAGATCTAAGGCTACTCTTTAGTACCCTTTCCATTGTACAGTCACAAGTAGGACCAGTAGCGAAACGTGACTTTCAAACCGACGTAAGCTTCAAATAGTAATTGTCACTAAAAGAAGAGAGAATAATGACTCAAAGATCTAAGGCTACTCTTTAGTACCCTTTCTATTGTATAGTCACAAGTAGGACCAGTAGCCAGACGTGACTTTCAAACCGACGTAAGCTTCAAATAGTAATTGTCACTAAAAGAAGAGAGAATAATGACTCAAAGAACTAAGGCTACTCTTTAGTACCCTTTCTATTGTACAGTCACAAGTAGGACCAGTAGCGAGACGTGACTTTCAAACCGACGTAAGCTTCAAATAGTAATTGTCACTAAAAGAAAAGAGAATAATGACTCAAAGATCTAAGGCTACTCTTTAGTACCCTCTCCATTGTACAGTCACAAGTAGGACCAGTAGCGAGACGTGACTTTCAAACCGACGTAAGCTTCAAATAGTAATTGTCACTAAAAGAAGAGAGAATAATGACTCAAAGATCTAAGGCTACTCTTTAGTACCCTTTCTATTGTATAGTCACAAGTAGGACCAGTAGCCAGACGTGACTTTCAAACCGACGTAAGCTTCAAATAGTAATTGTCACTAAAAGAAGAGAGAATAATGACTCAAAGAACTAAGGCTACTCTTTAGTACCCTTTCTAATGTACAGTCACAAGTAGGACCAGTAGCGAGACGTGACTTTCAAACCGATGTAAGCTTCAAATAGTAATTGTCACTAAAAGAAGAGAGAATAATGACTCATAGAACTAAGGCTACTCTTTAGTACCCTTTCTATTGTACAGTCACAAGTAGGACCAGTAGCCAGACGTGACTTTCAAACTGACGTAAGCTTCAAATAGTAATTGTCACTAAAAGAAGAGAGAATAATGACTCAAAGAACTAAGGCTACTCTTTAGTGCCCTTTCTATTGTACAGTCACAAGTAGGACCAGTAGCCAGACGTGACTTTCAAACCGACGTAAGCTTCAAATAGTAATTGTCACTAAAATAAGAGAGAATAATGACTCAAAGAACTAAAGAAAACTTTAGTACTCTTTCTATTGTACAGTCACAAGTAGGACCAGTAGCGAGACGTGACTTTCAAACCGACGTAAGCGTCAAATAGTAATTGTCACTAAAAGAAGAGAAAATAATGACTCAAAGAACTAAAGAATACTTTAGTACCCTTTCTATTGTACAGTCACAAGTAGGACCAGTAGCGAGACGTGACTTTCAAACCGACGTAAGCTTCAAATATTAGTTGTCACTAAAAGAAGAGAGAATAATGACTCAAAGATCTAAGGCTACTCTTTAGTACCCTTTCTATTGTACAGTCACAAGTAGGACCAGTAGCGAGACGTGACTTTCAAACCGACGTAAGCGTCAAATAGTAATTGTCACTAAAAGAAGAGAGAATAATGACTCAAAGATCTAAGGCTACTCTTTAGTACCCTTTCTATTGTACAGTCACAAGTAGGACCAGTAGCGAGACGTGACTTTCAAACCGACGTAAGCTTCAAATAGTAATTGTCACTAAAAGAAGAGAGAATAATGACTCAAAGATCTAAGGCTACTCTTTAGTACCCTTTCTATTGTACAGTCACAAGTAGGACCAGTAGCGAATCGTGACTTTCAAACCGACGTAAGCTTCAAATAGTAATTGTCACTAAAAGAAGAGAGAAACATGACTCAAAGAACTAAGGCTACTCTTTAGTACCCTTTCTATTGTACAGTCACAAGTAGGACCAGTAGCGAGACGTGACTTTCAAAGCGACGTAAGCTTCAAATAGTAATTGTCACTAAAAGAAGAGAGAATAATGACTCAAAAAACTAAAAAAACTTTAGTACCCTTTCTATTGCACAGTCACAAGTTGGACCAGTAGCGAGACGTGACTTTCAAAGCGACGTAAGCTTCAAATAGTAATTGTCACTAAAAGAAGAGAGAAACATGACTCAAAGATCTAAGGCTACTCTTTAGTACCCTTTCTATTGTACAGTCACAAGTAGGACCAGTAGCGAGAGGTGACTTTCAAACCGAGGTAAGCTTCATATAGTAATTGTCACTAAAAGAAGAGAGAATAATGACTCAAAGTACTAAGGCTACTCTTTAGTACCCTTTCTATTGTACAGTCACAAGTAGGACCAGTAGCGAGACGTGACTTTCAAACCGACGTAAGCTTCAAATAGTAATTGTCACTAAAAGAAGAGGGAATAATGACTCAAAGATCTAAGGCTACTCTTTAGTACCCTTTCTATTGTACAGTCACAGGTAGGACCAGTAGCGAGACGTGACTTTCAAACCGAGGTAAGCTTCAAATAGTAACTGTCACTAAAAGAAGAGAGAATAATGACTCAAAGAACTAAGGCTACTCTTTAGTACCCTTTCTATTGTACAGTCACAAGTAGGACCAGTAGCGAGACGTGATTTTCAAACCGACGTAAGCTTCAAATAGTAATTGTCACTAAAAGAAGAGAGAATAATGACTCAAAGATCTAAGGCTACTCTTTAGTACCCTTTCTATTGTACAGTCACAAGTAGGACCAGTAGCGAGACGTGACTTTCAAAGCGACGTAAGCTTCAAATAGTAATTGTCACTAAAAGAAGAGAGAAAAATGACTCAAAGAACTAGGGCTACTCTTTAGTACCCTTTCTATTGTACAGTCACGCGTAGGACCAGTAGCGAGACGTGACTTTCAAAGTGAGGTAAGCTTCAAATAGTAATTGTCACTAAAAGAAGAGAGAAAAATGACTCAAAGAACTAAGGCTACTCTTTAGAACCCTTTCTATTGTACAGTCACACGTAGGACCAGTAGCGAGACGTGACTTTCAAACCGACGTAAGCTTCAAATAGTAATTGTCACTAAAACAAGAGAGAATAATGACTCAAAGAACTAAGGCTACTCTTTAGTACCCTTTCTATTGTACAGTCACAAGTAGTACCAGTAGCGAGACGTGACTTTCAAACCGACGTAAGCTTCAAATAGTAATTGTCACTAAAAGAAGAGAGAATAATGACTCAAAGAACTAAGGCTACTCTTTAGTACCCTTTCTATTGTACAGTCACAAGTAGGACCAGTAGCGAGACGTGACTTTCAAACCGACGTAAGCTTCAAATAGTAATTGTCACTAAAAGAAGAGAGAATAATGACTCAAAGATCTAAGGCTACTCTTTAGTACCCTTTCCATTGTACAGTCACAAGTAGGACCAGTAGCGAAACGTGACTTTCAAACCGACGTAAGCTTCAAATAGTAATTGTCACTAAAAGAAGAGAGAATAATGACTCAAAGATCTAAGGCTACTCTTTAGTACCCTTTCTATTGTATAGTCACAAGTAGGACCAGTAGCCAGACGTGACTTTCAAACCGACGTAAGCTTCAAATAGTAATTGTCACTAAAAGAAGAGAGAATAATGACTCAAAGTACTAAGGCTACTCTTTAGTACCCTTTCTATTGTACAGTCACAAGTAGGACCAGTAGCGAGACGTGACTTTCAAACCGACGTAAGCTTCAAATAGTAATTGTCACTAAAAGAAGAGAGAATAATGACTCATAGAACTAAGGCTACTCTTTAGTACCCTTTCTATTGTACAGTCACAAGTAGGACCAGTAGCCAGACGTGACTTTCAAACCGACGTAAGCTTCAAATAGTAATTGTCACTAAAAGAAGAGAGAATAATGACTCAAAGAACTAAGGCTACTCTTTAGTACCCTTTCTATTGTACAGTCACAAGTAGGACCAGTAGCCAGACGTGACTTTCAAACCGACGTAAGCTTCAAATAGTAATTGTCACTAAAATAAGAGAGAATAATGACTCAAAGAACTAAAGAAAACTTTAGTACTCTTTCTATTGTACAGTCACAAGTAGGACCAGTAGCGAGACGTGACTTTCAAACCGACGTAAGCGTCAAATAGTAATTGTCACTAAAGAAGAGAAAATAATGACTCAAAGAACTAAAGAAAACTTTAGTACCCTTTCTATTGTACAGTCACAAGTAGGACCAGTAGCGAGACGTGACTTTCAAACCGACGTAAGATTCAAATAGTAATTGTCACTAAAAGAAGAGAGAATAATGACTCAAAGATCTAAGGCTACTCTTTAGTACCCTTTCTATTGTACAGTCACAAGTAGGACCAGTAGCGAATCGTGACTTTCAAACCGACGTAAGCTTCAAATAGTAATTGTCACTAAAAGAAGAGGGAAACATGACTCAAAGAACTAAGGCTACTCTTTAGTACCCTTTCTATTGTACAGTCACAAGTAGGACCAGTAGCGAGACGTGACTTTCAAACCGACGTAAGCTTCAAATAGTAATTGTCATTAAAAGAAGAGAGAATAATGACTCAAAGATCTAAGGCTACTCTTTAGTACCCTTTTTATTGTACAGTCACAAGTAGGACCAGTAGCGAGACGTGACTTTCAAACCGACGTAAGCGTCAAATAGTAATTGTCACTAAAAGAAGAGAGAATAATGACTCAAAGATCTAAGGCTACTCTTTAGTACACTTTCTATTGTACAGTCACAAGTAGGACCAGTAGCGAGACGTGACTTTCAAACCGACGTAAGCGTCAAATAGTAATTGTCACTAAAAGAAGAGAGAATAATGACTCAAAGGACTAAGGCTACTCTTTAGTTCCCTTTCTATTGTACAGTCACAAGTAGGACCAGTAGCGAGACGTGACTTTCAAAGCGACGTAAGCTTCAAATAGTAATTGTCACTAAAAGAAGAGAGAATAATGACTCAAAGATCTAAGGCTACTCTTTAGTACCCTTTCTATTGTACAGTCACAAGTAGGACCAGTAGCGAGACGTGACTTTCAAACCGACGTAAGCGTCAAATAGTAATTGTCACTAAAAGAAGAGAGAATAATGACTCAAAGATCTAAGGCTACTCTTTAGTACCCTTTCTATTGTACAGTCACAAGTAGGACCAGTAGCGAGACGTGACTTTCAAACCGACGTAAGCTTCAAATAGTAATTGTCACTAAAAGAAGAGAGAATAATGATTCTAAGAACTAAAGAAAACTTTAGTACCCTTTCTATTGTACAGTCACAAGTAGGACCAGTAGCGAGACGTGACTTTCAAACCGACGTAAGCGTCAAATAGTAATTGTCACTTAAAGAACAGAGAATAATGACTCAAAAAACTAAAAAATCTTTACTACCCTTTCTATTGCACAGTCACAAGTTGGAGCAGTAGCGAGACGTGACTTTCAAAGCGACGTAAGCTTCAAATAGTAATTGTCACTAAAAGAAGAGAGAAACATGACTCAAAGATCTAAGGCTACTCTTTAGTACCCTTTCTATTGTACAGTCACAAGTAGGACCAGTAGCGAGACGTGACTTTCAAACCGACGTAAGCTTCAAATAGTAATTGTCACTAAAAGAAGAGAGAATAATGACTCAAAGTTCTAAGGCTACTCTTTAGTACCCTTTCTATTGTACAGTCACAAGTAGGACCAGTAGCGAGACGTGACTTTCAAACCGAGGTAAGCTTCAAATAGTAATTGTCACTAAAAGAAGAGAGAATAATGACTCAAAGAATTAAGAAAACTTTAATACTCTTTCTATTGTACAGTCACAAGTAGGACCAGTAGCGAGACGTGACTTTCAAAGTGACGTAAGCTTCAAATAGTAATTGTCACTAAAAGAAGAGAGAATAATGACTCAAAGTATTAAGAAAACTTTAGTACTCTTTCTATTGTACAGTCACACGTAGGACCAGTAGCGAGACATGACTTTCAAAGTGACGTAAGCTTCAAATAGTAATTGTCACTAAAAGAAGAGAGAATAATGGCTCAAAGAATTAAGAAAACTTGAGTACTCTTTCTATTGTACAGTCACAAGTAGGACCAGTAGCGAGACGTGACTTTCAAACCGACGTAAACCTCAAATAGTAATTGTCACTAAAAGAAGAGAGAATAATGACTCAAAGATCTAAGGCTACTCTTTAGTACCCTTTCTATTGTACAGTCACACGTAGGACCAGTAGCGAGACGTGACTTTCAAAGTGAGGTAAGCTTCAAATAGTAATTGTCACTAAAAGAAGAGAGAAAAATGACTCAAAGAACTAAGGCTACTATTTAGTGCCCTTTCTATTGTACAGTCACACGTAGGACCAGTAGCGAGACGTGACTTTCAAACCGACGTAAGCTTCAAATAGTAATTGTCACTAAAAGAAGAGAGAATAATGACTCAAAGAACTAAGGCTACTCTTTAGTACCCTTTCTATTGTACAGTCACAAGTAGGACCAGTAGCGAGACGTGACTTTCAAACCGACGTAAGCTTCAAATAGTAATTGTCACTAAAAGAAGAGAGAATAATGACCCAAAGAACTAAGGCTACTCTTTAGTACCCTTTCTATTGTACAGTCACAAGTAGGACGAGTAGCGAGACGTGACTTTCAAACCGACGTAAGCTTCAAATAGTAATTGTCACTAAAAGAAGAGAGAATAATGACTCAAAGATCTAAGGCTACTCTTTAGTACCCTTTCCATTGTACAGTCACAAGTAGGACCAGTAGCGAGACGTGACTTTCAAACCGACGTAAGCTTCAAATAGTAATTGTCACTAAAAGAAGAGAGAATAATGACTCAAAGAACTAAGGCTACTCTTTAGTACCCTTTCTATTGTACAGTCACAAGTAGGACCAGTAGCGAGACGTGACTTTCAAACCGACGTAAGCTTCAAATAGTAATTGTCACTAAAAGAAGAGAGAATAATGACTCATAGAACTAAGGCTACTCTTTAGTACCCTTTCTATTGTACAGTCACAAGTAGGACCAGTAGCCAGACGTGACTTTCAAACCGACGTAAGCTTCAAATAGTAATTGTCACTAAAAGAAGAGAGAATAATGACTCAAAGAACTAAGGCTACTCTTTAGTACCCTTTCTATTGTACAGTCACAAGTAGGACCAGTAGCCAGACGTGACTTTCAAACCGACGTAAGCTTCAAATAGTAATTGTCACTAAAATAAGAGAGAATAATGACTCAAAGAACTAAGGCTACTCTTTAGTACCCATTCTATTGTACAGTCACAAGTAGGACCAGTAGCGAGACGTGACTTTCAAACCGACGTAAGCTTCAAATAGTAATTGTCACTAAAAGAAGAGAGAATAATGACTCAAAGAACTAAGGCTACTCTTTAGTACCCTTTCTATTGTACAGTCACAAGTAGGACCAGTAGCGAGACGTGACTTTCAAACCGACGTAAGCGTCAAATAGTAATTGTCACTAAAAGAAGAGAGAATAATGACTCAAAGGACTAAGGCTACTCTTTAGTACCCTTTCTATTGTACAGTCACAAGTAGGACCAGTAGCGAGGCGTGACTTTCAAAGCGACGTAAGCTTCAAATAGTAATTGTCACTAAAAGAAGAGAGAATAATGACTCAAAGATCTAAGGCTACTCTTTAGTACCCTTTCTATTGTACAGTCACAAGTAGGACCAGTAGCGAGACGTGACTTTCAAAGCGACGTAAGCTTCAAATAGTAATTGTCACTAAAAGAAGAGAGAATAATGACTCAAAAAACTAAAAAAACTTTAGTACCCTTTCTATTGCACAGTCACAAGTTGGACCAGTAGCGAGACGTGACTTTCAAAGCGACGTAAGCTTCAAATAGTAATTGTCACTAAAAGAAGAGAGAATAATGACTCAAAGAACTAAGGCTACTCTTTAGTACCCTTTCTATTGTACAGTCACAGGTAGGACCAGTAGCGAGACGTGACTTTCAAACCGACGTAAGCTTCAAATAGTAATTGTCACTAAAAGAAGAGAGAATAATGACTCAAAGATCTAAGGCTACTCTTTAGTACCCTTTCTATTGTACAGTCACAGGTAGGACCAGTAGCGAGACGTGACTTTCAAACCGAGGTAGGCTTCAAATAGTAATTGTCACTAAAAGAAGAGAGAATAATGACTCAAAGAACTAAGGCTACTCTTTAGTACCCTTTCTATTGTACAGTCACAAGTAGGACCAGTAGCGAGACGTGACTTTCAAACCGACGTAAGCTTCAAATAGTAATTGTCACTAAAAGAAGAGAGAATAATGACCAAAAGATCTAAGGCTACTCTTTAGTACCCTTTCTATTGTACAGTCACAAGTAGGACCAGTAGCGAGACGTGACTTTCAAAGCGACGTAAGCTTCAAATAGTAATTGTCACTAAAAGAAGAGAGAAAAATGACTCAAAGAACTAGGGCTACCCTTTAGTACCCTTTCTATTGTACAGTCACACGTAGGACCAGTAGCGAGACGTGACTTTCAAACCGACGTAAGCTTCAAATAGTAATTGTCACTAAAAGAAGAGAGAATAATGACTCAAAGGACTAAAGAAAACTTTAGTACCCTTTCTATTGTACAGTCACAAGTAGGACCAGTAGCGAGACGTGACTTTCAAACCGACGTAAGCTTCAAATAGTAATTGTCACTAAAAGAAGAGAGAATAATGACTCAAAGAACTAAGGCTACTCTTTAGTACCCTTTCTATTGTACAGTCACAAGTAGGACCAGTAGCGAGACGTGACTTTCAAACCGACGTAAGCTTCAAATAGTAATTGTCACTAAAAGAAGAGAGAATAATGACTCAAAGATCTATGGCTACTCTTTAGTACCCTTTCCATTGTACAGTCACAAGTAGGACCAGTAGCGAAACGTGACTTTCAAACCGACGTAAGCTTCAAATAGTAATTGTCACTAAAAGAAGAGAGAATAATGACTCAAAGATCTAAGGCTATTCTTTAGTACCCTTTCTATTGTATAGTCACAAGTAGGACCAGTAGCCAGACGTGACTTTCAAACCGACGTAAGCTTCAAATAGTAATTGTCACTAAAAGAAGAGAGAATAATGACTCAAAGAACTAAGGCTACTCTTTAGTACACTTTCTATTGTACAGTCACAAGTAGGACCAGTAGCGAGACGTGACTTTCAAACCGACGTAAGCTTCAAATAGTAATTGTCACTAAAAGAAGAGAGAATAATGACTCATAGAACTAAGGCTACTCTTTAGTACCCTTTCTATTGTACAGTCACAAGTAGGACCAGTAGCCAGACGTGACTTTCAAACCGACGTAAGCTTCAAATAGTAATTGTCTCTAAATGAAGAGAGAATAATGACTCAAAGAACTAAGGCTACTCTTTAGTACCCTTTCTATTGTACAGTCACAAGTAGGACCAGTAGCCAGACGTGACTTTCAAACCGACGTAAGCTTCAAATAGTAATTGTCACTAAAATAAGAGAGAATAATGACTCAAAGAACTAAAGAAAACTTTAGTACTCTTTCTATTGTACAGTCACAAGTAGGACCAGTAGCGAGACGTGACTTTCAAACCGACGTAAGCTTCAAATAGTAATTGTCACTAAAAGAAGAGAAAATAATGACTCAAAGAACTAAAGAAAACTTTAGTAACCTTTCTATTGTACAGTCACAAGTAGGACCAGTAGCGAGACGTGACTTTCAAACCGACGTAAGCTTCAAATAGTAATTGTCACTAAAAGAAGAGAGAATAATGACTCAAAGATCTAAGGCTACTCTTTAGTACCCTTTCTATTGTACAGTCACAAGTAGGACCAGTAGCGAGACGTGACTTTCAAACCGACGTAAGCTTCAAATAGTAATTGTCACTAAAAGAAGAGAGAATAATGACTCAAATATCTAAGGCTACTCTTTAGTACCCTTTCTATTGTACAGTCACAAGTAGGACCAGTAGCGAGACGTGACTTTCAAACCGACGTAAGCGTCAAATAGTAATTGTCACTAAAAGAAGAGAGAATAATGACTCAAAGATCTAAGGCTACTCTTTAGTACCCTTTCTATTGTACAGTCACAAGTAGGACCAGTAGCGAGACGTGACTTTCAAACCGAGGTAAGCTTCAAATAGTAATTGTCACTAAAAGAAGAGAGAATAATGACTCAAAAAATTAAGAAAACTTTAGTACCCTTTCTATTGTATAGTCACAAGTAGGACCAGTAGCGAGACGTGACTTTCAAAGTGACGTAAGCTTCAAATAGTAATTGTCACTAAAAGAAGAGAGAATAATGACTCAAAGAATTAAGAAAACTTTAGTACTCTTTCTATTGTACAGTCACACGTAGGACCAGTAGCGAGACATGACTTTCAAAGTGACGTAAGCTTCAAATAGTAATTGTCACTAAAAGAAGAGAGAATAATGGCTCAAAGAATTAAGAAAACTTGAGTACTCTTTCTATTGTACAGTCACAAGTAGGACCAGTAGCGAGACGTGACTTTCAAACCGACGTAAGCCTCAAATAGTAATTGTCACTAAAAGAAGAGAGAATAATGACTCAAAGAACTAAAGAAAATTTTAGTACTCTTTCTATTGTACAGTCACAAGTAGGACCAGTAGCGAGACGTGACTTTCAAACCGACGTAAGCCTCAAATAGTAATTGTCACTAAAATAAGAGAGAATAATGACTCAAAGAACTAAAGAAAACTTTAGTACTCTTTCTATTGTACAGTCACAAGTAGGACCAGTAGCGAGACGTGACTTTCAAACCGACGTAAGCTTCAAATAGTAATTGTCACTAAAAGAAGAGAGAATAATGACTCAAAGTTCTAAGGCTACTCTTTAGTACCCTTTCTATTGTACAGTCACAAGTAGGACCAGTAGCGAGACGTGACTTTCAAACCGACGTAAGCTTCAAATAGTAATTGTCACTAAAATAAGAGAGAATAATGACTCAAAGAACTAAAGAAAACTTTAGTACTCTTTCTATTGTACAGTCACAAGTAGGACCAGTAGCGAGACGTGACTTTCAAACCGACGTAAGCGTCAAATAGTAATTGTCACTAAAATAAGAGAGAATAATGACTCAAAGAACTAAAGAAAACTTTAGTACCCTTTCTATTGTACAGTCACAGGTAGGACCAGTAGCGAGACGTGACTTTCAAACCGACGTAAGCTTCAAATAGTAATTGTCACTAAAATAAGAGAGAATAATGACTCAAAGAACTAAAGAAAACTTTAGTACTCTTTCTATTGTACAGTCACAAGTAGGACCAGTAGCGAGACGTGACTTTCAAACCGACGTAAGCGTCAAATAGTAATTGTCACTAAAAGAAGAGAAAATAATGACTCAAAGAACTAAAGAAAACTTTAGTACCCTTTCTATTGTACAGTCACAAGTAGGACCAGTAGCGAGACTTGACTTTCAAACCGACGTAAGCTTCTAATAGTAATTGTCACTAAAAGAAGAGAGAATAATGACTCAAAGATCTAAGGCTACTCTTTAGTACCCTTTCTATTGTACAGTCACAAGTAGGACCAGTAGCGAGACGTGACTTTCAAACCGACGTAAGCTTCAAATAGTAATTGTCACTAAAAGAAGAGAGAATAATGACTCAAAGAACTAAGGCTACTCTTTAGTACCCTTTCTATTGTACAGTCACAAGTAGGACCAGTAGCGAACGTGACTTTCAAACCGACGTAAGCTTCAAATAGTAATTGTCACTCAAAGAAGAGAGAATAATGACTCAAAGATCTAAGGCTACTCTTTAGTACCCTTTCTATTGTACAGTCACAAGTAGGACCAGTAGCGAGACGTGACTTTCAAACCGACGTAAGCTTCAAATAGTAATTGTCACTAAAAGAAGAGAGAATAATGACTCAAAGAACTAAGGCTACTCTTTAGTACCCTTTCTATTGTACAGTCACAAGTAGGACCAGTAGCGAGACGTGACTTTCAAAGCGACGTAAGCTTCAAATAGTAATTGTCACTAAAAGAAGAGAGAAAAATGACTCAAAGAACTAAGGCTACTCTTTAGTACCCTTTCTATTGTACAGTCACACGTAGGACCAGTAGCGAGACGTGACTTTCAAAGTGAGGTAAGCTTCAAATAGTAATTGTCACTAAAAGAAGAGAGAAAAATGACTCAAAGAACTAAGGCTACTCTTTAGTGCCCTTTCTATTGTACAGTCACACGTAGGACCAGTAGCGAGACGTGACTTTCAAACCGACGTAAGCTTCAAATAGTAATTGTCACTAAAAGAAGAGAGAATAATGACTCAAAGATCTAAGGCTACTCTTTAGTACCCTTTCTATTGTACAGTCACAAGTTGGACCAGTAGCGAGACGTGACTTTCAAAGCGACGTAAGCTTCAAATAGTAATTGTCGCTAAAAGAAGAGAGAATAATGACTCAAAGGACTAAAGAAAACTTTAGTACCCTTTCTATTGTACAGTCACAAGTAGGACCAGTAGCGAGACGTGACTTTCAAACCGACGTAAGCTTCAAATAGTAATTGTCACTAAAAGAAGAGAGAATAATGACTCAAAGAACTAAGGCTACTCTTTAGTACCCTTTCTATTGTATAGTCACAAGTAGGACCAGTAGCCAGACGTGACTTTCAAACCGACGTAAGCTTCAAATAGTAATTGTCACTAAAAGAAGAGAGAATAATGACTCAAAGATCTAAGGCTACTCTTTAGTACCCTTTCTATTGTATAGTCACAAGTAGGACCAAAAGCCAGACGTGACTTTCAAACCGACGTAAGCTTCAAATAGTAATTGTCACTAAAAGAAGAGAGAATAATGACTCAAAGATCTAAGGCTACTCTTTAGTACCCTTTCTATTGTATAGTCACAAGTAGGACCAGTAGCCAGACGTGACTTTCAAACCGACGTAAGCTTCAAATAGTAATTGTCACTAAAAGAAGAGAGAATAATGACTCAAAGAACTAAGGCTACTCTTTAGTACCCTTTCTATTGTACAGTCACAAGTAGGACCAGTAGCGAGACGTGACTTTCAAACCGACGTAAGCTTCAAATAGTAATTGTCACTAAAAGAAGAGAGAATAATGACTCATAGAACTAAGGCTACTCTTTAGTACCCTTTCTATTGTACAGTCACAAGTAGGACCAGTAGCGAGACGTGACTTTCAAAGTGAGGTAAGCTTCAAATAGTAATTGTCACTAAAAGAAGAGAGAATAATGACTCAAAGAACTAAGGCTACTCTTTAGTACCCTTTCTATTGTACAGTCACAAGTAGGACCAGTATCCAGACGTGACTTTCAAACCGACGTAAGCTTCAAATAGTAATTGTCACTAAAATAAGAGAGAATAATGACTCAAAGAACTAAAGAAAACTTTAGTACTCTTTCTATTGTACACTCACAAGTAGGACCAGTAGCGAGACGTGACTTTCAAACCGACGTAAGCGTCAAATAGTAATTGTCACTAAAAGAAGAGAGAATAATGACTCAAAGAACTAAAGAAAACTTTAGTACCCTTTCTATTGTACAGTCACAAGTAGGACCAGTAGCGAGACGTGACTTTCAAACCGACGTAAGCTTCAAATAGTAATTGTCACTAAAAGAAGAGAGAATAATGACTCAAAGATCTAAGGCTACTCTTTAGTACCCTTTCTATTGTACAGTCCCAAGTAGGACCAGTAGCGAGACGTGACTTTCAAACCGACGTAAGCTTCAAATAGTAATTGTCACTAAAAGAAGAGAGAATAATGACTCAAAAATCTAAGGCTACTCTTTAGTACCCTTTCTATTGTACAGTCACAAGTAGGACCAGTAGCGAGGCGTGACTTTCAAAGCGACGTAAGCGTCAAATAGTAATTGTCACTAAAAGAAGAGAGAATAATGACTCAAAGGACTAAGGCTACTCTTTAGTACCCTTTCTATTGTACAGTCACAAGTAGGACCAGTAGCGAGGCGTGACTTTCAAAGCGACGTAAGCTTCAAATAGTAATTGTCACTAAAAGAAGAGAGAATAATGACTCAAAGATCTAAGGCTACTCTTTAGTACCCTTCTATTGTACAGTCACAAGTAGGACCAGTAGCGAGACGTGACTTTCAAACCGACGTAAGCGTCAAATAGTAATTGTCACTAAAAGAAGAGAGAATAATGACTCAAAGATCTAAGGCTACTCTTTAGTACCCTTTCTATTGTACAGTCACAAGTAGGACCAGTAGCGAGACGTGACTTTCAAACCGACGTAAGCTTCAAATAGTAATTGTCACTAAAAGAAGAGAGAATAATGACTCAAAGAACTAAAGAAAACTTTAGTACCCTTTCTATTGTACAGTCACAAGTAGGACCAGTAGCGAGACGTGACTTTCAAACCGACGTAAGCGTCAAATAGTAATTGTCACTTAAAGAACAGAGAATAATGACTCAAAAAACTAAAAAATCTTTAGAACCCTTTCTATTGCACAGTCACAAGTTGGACCAGTAGCGAGACGTGACTTTCAAAGCGACGTAAGCTTCAAATAGTAATTGTCACTAAAAGAAGAGAGAAACATGACTCAAAGATCTAAGGCTACTCTTAATACCCTTTCTATTGTACAGTCACAAGTAGGACCAGTAGCGAGACGTGACTTTCAAACCGACGTAAGCTTCAAATAGTAATTGTCACTAAAAGAAGAGAGAATAATGACTCAAAGTTCTAAGGCTACTCTTTAGTACCCTTTCTATTGTACAGTCACAAGTAGGACCAGTAGCCAGACGTGACTTCCAAACCGACGTAAGCTTCAAATAGTAATTGTCACTAAAAGAAGAGAGAAACATGACTCAAAGATCTAAGGCTACTCTTTAGTACCCTTTCTATTGTACAGTCACAAGTAGGACCAGTAGCGAGACGTGACTTTCAAACCGACGTAAGCTTCAAATAGTAATTGTCACTAAAAGAAGAGAGAATAATGACTCAAAGATCTAAGGCTACTCTTTAGTACCCTTTCTATTGTACAGTCACAAGTAGGACCAGTAGCGAGACGTGACTTTCAAACCGACGTAAGCTTCAAATAGTAATTGTCACTAAAAGAAGAGAGAATAATGACTCAAAGAACTAAGGCTACTCTTTAGTACCCTTTCTATTGTACAGTCACAAGTAGGACCAGTAGCGAGACGTGACTTTCAAAGCGACGTAAGCTTCAAATAGTAATTGTCACTAAAAGAAGAGAGAAAAATGACTCAAAGAACTAAGGCTACTCTTTAGTACCCTTTCTATTGTACAGTCACACGTAGGACCAGTAGCGAGACGTGACTTTCAAAGTGAGGTAAGCTTCAAATAGTAATTGTCACTAAAAGAAGAGAGAAAAATGACTCAAAGAACTAAGGCTACTCTTTAGTGCCCGTTCTATTGTACAGTCACACGTAGGACCAGTAGCGAGACGTGACTTTCAAACCGACGTAAGCTTCAAATAGTAATTGTCACTAAAAGAAGAGAGAATAATGACTCAAAGATCTAAGGCTACTCTTTAGTACCCTTTCTATTGTACAGTCACAAGTTGGACCAGTAGCGAGACGTGACTTTCAAAGCGACGTAAGCTTCAAATAGTAATTGTCACTAAAAGAAGAGAGAATAATGACTCAAAGGACTAAAGAAAACTTTAGTACCCTTTCTATTGTACAGTCACAAGTAGGACCAGTAGCGAGACGTGACTTTCAAACCGACGTAAGCTTCAAATAGTAATTGTCACTAAAAGAAGAGAGAATAATGACTCAAAGATCTAAGGCTACTCTTTAGTACCCTTTCTATTGTACAGTCACAAGTAGGACCAGTAGCGAGACATGACTTTCAAAGTGACGTAAGCTTCAAATAGTAATTGTCACTAAAAGAAGAGAGAATAATGACTCAAAGATCTAAGGCTACTCTTTAGTACCCTTTCTATTGTACAGTCACAAGTAGGACCAGTAGCGAGACGTGACTTTCAAACCGACGTAAGCTTCAAATAGTAATTGTCACTAAAAGAAGAGAGAATAATGACTCAAAGATCTAAGGCTACTCTTTAGTACCCTTTCTATTGTACAGTCACAAGTAGGACCAGTAGCGAGACATGACTTTCAAAGTGACGTAAGCTTCAAATAGTAATTGTCACTAAAAGAAGAGAGAATAATGACTCAAAGATCTAAGGCTACTCTTTAGTACCCTTTCTATTGTACAGTCACAAGTAGGACCAGTAGCGAGACGTGACTTTCAAACCGACGTAAGCTTCAAATAGTAATTGTCACTAAAAGAAGAGAGAATAATGACTCAAAGATCTAAGGCTACTCTTTAGTACCCTTTCTATTGTACAGTCACAAGTAGGACCAGTAGCGAGACGTGACTTTCAAAGTGACGTAAGCTTCAAATAGTAATTGTCACTAAAAGAAGGTAGAATAATGACTCAAAAATCTAAGGCTACTCTTTAGTACCCTTTCTATTGTACAGTCACAAGTAGGACCAGTAGCGAGACGTGACTTTCAAACCGAGGTAAGCTTCAAATAGTAATTGTCACTGAAAGAAGAGAGAATAATGACTCAAAGATCTAAGGCTACTCTTTAGTACCCTTTCTATTGTACAGTCACAAGTAGGACCAGTAGCGAGACGTGACTTTCAAAGTGACGTAAGCTTCAAATAGTAATTGTCACTAAAAGAAGAGAGAATAATGACTCAAAGATCTAAGGCTACTCTTTAGTACCCTTTCTATTGTACAGTCACAAGTAGGACCAGTAGCGAGACATGACTTTCAAAGTGACGTAAGCTTCAAATAGTAATTGTCACTAAAATAAGAGAGAATAATGACTCAAAGAACTAAAGAAAACTTTAGTACTCTTTCTATTGTACAGTCACAAGTAGGACCAGTAGCGAGACGTGACTTTCAAACCGACGTAAGCTTCAAATAGTAATTGTCATTAAAAGAAGAGAGAATAATGACTCAAAGAACTAAGGCTACTCTTTAGTACCCTTTCTATTGTACAGTCACAAGTAGGACCAGTAGCGAGACGTGACTTTCAAACCGACGTAAGCTTCAAATAGTAATTGTCATTAAAAGAAGAGAGAATAATGACTCAAAGAACTAAGGCTACTCTTTAGTACCCTTTCTATTGTACAGTCACAAGTAGGACCAGTAGCGAGACGTGACTTCCAAACCGACGTAAGCCTCAAATAGTATTTGTCACTAAAAGAAGAGAGAATAATGACTCAAAGAACTAAAGAATACTTTAGTACCCTTTCTATTTTTTTATAGTAAGGGAAAAATCCTCTTGGGCACCACTATGCGTGGTGAGTGTGATTTCTACCAACTAAAAAACCCTTACTCTCACAGCACACCATACTGGAACTGCAATGCTTGCATCTCTTCAGTACGGCAGCTATAATTCTTGTCACCGTCTTAGTTGGACAATATGCTGGAGATGAATCTGCGAAGGGGAAGTAGAAGTACTCTGGGCAGCATCCTTGCAGCTCGCTCCTTAGTTGACATGATAGCCCTGGCCAGTTGTTGCACTATGTCCCAAGAGTGTTTGCTCTGCAGCATGGTGATCCCTAGGTTCTCAGGTGTGAGCGTTGCATTTAGTTTACTATACGCCTCTCGGCGCAGGCCATCCCATCGTGGGCAGATAAAGAAGGTGTGTTCCGCAGAATCCTCAGAGGTACAATAGTTGCAGGTGGTGGAATCACTTTTTCCCATGCGAAAGGCGTAATTCTGAAATCGCGCATGGCCTGTCAGAATCTGCGTGAGGAAATAATCCAGGTTTCTATGTTTGCAGCGCAACCATGGGCGCACATCGGGTATCAGACGTTTAGTCCATTGGCCTACGATGGTGGTTGCTGTCCATCGCGCTTTCCATTGCGCAATCATGTGGTCTCTGATCAGGTGTTTAACGTCAAGTGATTGTCAGGCTTTCGGGTCACTGAGTAGCTGGCGTTCTTTAACCAGCAGGTCAATTGGGAGGGCCCCACTCACAACCTGTAATGCCCTATTGGAAACAGTTCGGTAGGCACAAATTGAGCGCAGAAGCACTTTTCTTTGCACACGTTCCACCATTGTGGCGTATTTCTTCCTGTTTAGGGCAGTGTACCAGATTGGTGCGGCATAGAGCAGAATAGAATATACTACACCGCACAACATTTGGCGCTTCATGGACTGCGGACCACCATTATTGGGCATGAGTCCGGCAAGTTGTGAGGCCTTTTCTTCCGCTTTCTTGGTCACGGTTTTTTTGGCCAAAGGTGAGGTGTTCATCCAGCATGACTCCCAGGTATCGGATAGCCTTTTGTGGTACTATCAGTGTGTGCCTTAGCATAAAGGAAATGTGTGCGCGCTGCCGAGGACCCTTCAAAATGACTGCCTCAGTTTTCTGTGGTGCTAATTCGAGCCGGTGGTAGGTAATCCACCTATCAATACGTCGCAATGATTCATTAGTGCGATATACTAGGTCTTGGTCGTCCTCCGCAACAACAAGTAGTGCCAAGTCTTCCGCAAACGCAACTTGGTGTACACCTTCAGGAAGCTGCAACCGGAGAACTCCATCATACAGGATGTTCCACAAAGTAGGCCCAAGAATGGAACCCTGAGGCACACCGGCCGTGATAGGAAGCTTATGCTTATCAATGAGTATCGTCCTTGCGTGAAAATAAGATGTCAATATATTTAACAGGTACGGCGAGATGTATCTTTGCCTAAGACACTGGAGGATAAGGCTCCACGAGGCGGTATTAAACGCGTTGCGTACATCTAAGGTCAGTAAGGCAGCCCATTTCCCACGCAAGTCGTCTCGAATCCGAAGCACAGTCGCAATAGCCTGTATAGTAGAGCGGCCTTTACGGAACCCGTATTGCTTATCGGAGAAGCCGCCGCTGGCCAAGATCTCCCTTTCCAATCGGAGTTTGAGCAGTCCTTCAAACAACTTACTCAGTGTGTTCAACAGACAAAGTGCCCTATATGCAGACGACTCTAATGGTGATTTCCCTCCCTTCAGGAGGAAGATGACCTTAGCACACTTCCAGATATCCGGGAAATCCTGTTGCACTAAGACCGTGTTCAGCACCTCCAAAATCCAAACGGGCCTTAGTTTAACTGCAGCTTTGACTATTGCTGGGGTTATACCATCAATGCCAGATGCCTTGCCTGTCTGCATTTTATTGACCACCGTGGCGAGTTCGTCCATAGTGAAGGGTTCTACAGCCATACTCCGGCCTCCTACGTCCAAGATATCCTCTCGGAAAGGGAATAAGCCAGCTGCTATCTCTTTTTTACGGGCGGTGCACAGATTCACAGGCAGGTGATTTATCAATCTCCCACTAACAAATTTGTACCCAGCACCCCAAATGTCATTGTTCATCTTATCACAGAGATTTCTCCAGCTATTACATTTAGATTGGAATATGAGGCAAATAAGCTGCCGTCTGCACCGCTTATAGACCTCCCTCGCTGTCTCCAGCTCTTCGGAATCCAGATGTCGTCGGCGGAGGCGAGTCAGGATTCTCCGCTTCTGAATGCAAGTAGCTCGTTGCACTTCAATCTCACTATTCCACCAATATGGTACTCGACTGTTGCGTGCTTTAGACCGCTTTATCTGGCTTAACTCACAGGCATTCTTTAAGACTCGAGTCAAGGATGCGGCACTGTCACCTGTAGCACGGCCAGCAATGGCCGGCGACTGCCATTCAATGAGGGTTCGGAATACATCCCAGTCATATTCAACTTTCCGCTTCTCCATATTGTGACTTTGTGGGTTCGTAAAATAATAAAACGAGGCTCCAAAACACAAAAACTACACTTTATTCTCCTCGAAATACACTGTTCGCCATTACAGTTTGCTAGCTAACCTTAAAACTGTTTATTTTCTCTAACTCTACATTCAACTGTCTGTCGCTACCGGTAACGATTGGTTCCGAAGTTTTCCGAATCTCCACCGGCTTCGGCTTCGCGAGTCTACCGCCAGAGCGACACTGCTCCCTCCTCAAGGCTGGTCGTCCCGGACAGCGCCTTTGTAGCGGGCCAGGCGATCCAGGTGTACCACCAACATCTTTCCTCGGGGCACCTTCTGGATGCGGTAGACCACGTCGTTAATCTTCTTCACCACACGGTACGGTCCTTGCCATGACTGCTGAAGCTTCGGGCAGCGTCCCTTGGTCCGGGTCGGGCGGTACAACCAGACCAGGTCACCTTGCTGGAACTCTTGGCTGTTGGCTTGCCTGTCGTATCGGGTTTTCATGCGGTCGCTCGCCTTCTGGATGTTCTGGCGAGCCATCTCGTGCATGTCATGGAGGTGGTTCACCAAGTTCTCCACATCCCTCAAGAGTGGCCCCAAGTCTGCGTCCGCCAGCTGCTCCCTCCTCAGGCCTGCGCTATCCCAGCCATCCGCAGGCACTGCCGTGACTACTCGAACTGCTGCGGCACGCTCCTTCTCCTCCACTCTTGTGCATTGGCCGCACTCTTTTGGGCAGGGTCTTCGGGACATAGCGTCCTCTTCCCTCTGCGATGTTCCGAGGTGAAGTCGTACTCCTGCAGCCTCTGAACCCCACCTGCTCTCTGGCCTTCCGGTCGCGCCGTCACTATCACTTCGCTCCTCGCGGGGACAACCACGTCTTCGCTCAAGCCGACCCTGCCACTTCCAAGGCGCTCTTCTGGTTGACGGAGTATAATCTCTTCTCCGTTGAGCCTCAGGACTTTCCTGCCAACTTCGACCGTCGCCTCGTGGCTCCTGAGGGCATCCAGTCCCAGAATCACCTCCTCAGCCACCTTCGCGACGAACACCCACAGACGCACGGCACTCCGTCCCAAGTTCAGCTCCAGTAGGGCCTCCTTCTCCACAGGCATGGTGTCGCCCGATGCTGTCACAAGCTCGCATGGTCGCCTGGGCTTTCTCGTCGGCAGACCCTTCGCCACGTCAGGACTGATGATGGTCACGGCCGCCCCGGTGTCCACCAGCACGCGACACGGCTTTCCTCTTACCCAGCCGTCCGCGATGAGGTTGTCATCCATCCGCCGGCTGACGGCGCGGATTGTCACTCGAGGGGATGGTGGTAATGGCGCCGACGTGCCCCTCTCCACGACGGCCCTTACTCGTTTTCCGGCCGCTCTTCCTGGTGTGGGCAGTCTCTCCGCAGGTGTCCGGGCTGTCCACACCCCTAACACAGGCCTCTAGGTGTTCGCCGGCGTCCCTCAGCTGGTCTTCTGTCTCCGGCGTAACGGACACTCCTCGTTCTCGACGTCGGGATAGATGCTACCTTGGCCACCTCCATCCTTAATGCCGCTGTCAGCGCCCCGTGGATGTTTTTATAATCGCCGAGCATTAGGCGCTGACGAATCTCCGTGTCCCGTACCCCGTCGACAAAATTGTAGGCGGCTTCCCGGAATACGAACTCCAGTGGCAGGTCAACCAAGGCCTTGCTAGCCAGCTGCTCGATCGCTATGGCGAACTCCTGCAGCGTCTCCCCCGGCTGCTGTGACCTTGCCTTTAGTTGGCTGCGGTACGCTGCGGCTAAGCGGTGGTTACCGAAACGATTCTCCATGGCCTCCCAGATGTCCTTGGGCGCCGCCGTCGTCTGCACCGCGTTTAGGATTTCCGCGGCTCGTCCCTGGAGGCTGGTTATTAACTGTGTGGGCTCCTCCTCCGGTGACCATCTGTTGTGCTTGGCCACTGTGTCGAACTGGCGGCGGAAGACCTCGAATGTTGACGCGCCGTCATATTTCGGAGGTTTGACGCGCGCCGATGTTGTGTCGCGTCCCGGTGCGTCAGCCTTCAAATCCTTCAGTCTTCTGCCGACGACGTCCTCCACCATGGCGTTCAGGGACTTGACGCTGCTGTCGGCCTTTCTCTCCAGGTTGTTTACGCGGTTCGCGAGAACTTCGACGCGCTCATCCACTTGGCCCATCCGCTTGCCCAGCTCCGTCACGTCATCCCTCACGCCGGCGAACTGTTCCTTAAATTTGGCGGTGAGGACCTCGTTCGCCTCCTTCATTTCTGTGGCCAGACTGTCGTTCGCTGCCTTCATTTCTGTGGTCAATTCGGTCTTTATTTCTTTCAACTCTGCGGTCAGGTTGTTATTTGCCGCTTCTGTTTTTGTTGTTAACTCGTTCATCTTCGCGGCCAAGTTGTTATTTGTCGCTTCCGACTTCGCTGTTAATTCGTTCATCTTCTGCAAAAGCATTTCCAATGCCGATTCCACGGCCATAATGTTCGGTGATGTAGTTATCCCACTTCTGACACCAGTTGTGACTTTGTGGGTTCGTGAAATAATAAAACGAGGTTCCAAAACACAAAATCTACACTTTGTTCTCCTCGAAATACACTGCTCGCCATTACAGTTTGCTAGCTAACCTTAAAACTGTTTATTTTCTCTAACTCTACATTCAACTGTCTGTCGCTACTGGTAACGATTAGTTCCGAAGTTTTCCGAATATCCACCGGCTTCGGCTTCGGCTTCGCGAGTCTACCGCCAGGGCGACACTATGGATCTGTTTGCGATAGGGAGTCCCCGTAAGTTCAAAATAGATGAACCGGTGATCACTAAGTGATTCATCTTCCAGAACCTGCCAGTCCACAATTCGAGCTGCTATGGTCTGCGTCGAATAGGTGACATCAATGAAGGACTCAGAAGTATCTCTGACAAAAGTGGGAACTGTGCCTGTATTATGGACTACAAGATCCAGGGTGGCCATCCAATCTGTCCAGTAGGCGCCTCGACGATCAGTAATTGGTGATCCCCATTGTGGCGATTTGCTATTAATGTCACCCAGAAGAATGCATTCCCCACCGGTGCTTCTACAATCCCTCATGAGATGATCGACAGCGCTCTTAAAATCATCCAAGGAAATGTTCGAAGAAATATAACAACAGAAGAGATGGCAGTGCCGGAAATACACACAGAGGTAACCTGCCTCCGCTCGGAACTTCAGCATCTCCAGTTGTTTATTCAGAAAATACACGGCGACATCACACCGTGTATCTGTGAGCCAACCACCAGCAGACACCCGCTTTTTGTTTGGTTCGCAAGCAACTATTACATCCACTTCTCGGCTTAGCGCCGTAGCTTGCGCCATATCATGACAGGCATTTGACCGCCTTAAATTAACCTGAAGTAGACGAATGCGGTGTGGATGCATCACGTGGATCACAACTTTCTGGCTCGAGCAGCTAACACCAACTTGCGAAACATAGGGCATTTCATTTGGTCAAATTTATGGCCCTCGTTCTTGCATTTAAGGCAGAACGGAGAATTCGTGCAGTCCTTCGCATGATGACCTTTCTCGCCACACTTCAAGCAATCGTCTTGCCGGGTAACTGCTGCCTTGCATTGGTACGATCGGTGACCTAACTCAAAGCACCTATAGCATCTGGGTATCATAACCCGTTCCCTCTCGTGACAGTCTGTCCAACCTATCTGTATTCTTCGTTTCTGTAGCAGCTGTCGAGAGTACTTTATAGGTACATCAATAGAAGCATTGAGATTCCCAAAGAGGCCAGGCCGCAGAGAACTAACCAGTATTTCAGAGGCCTGGATGCCTAGTTCCCTAGCAATGGCGGCTTGCAAAGTTGCCTCGTTGACTGCCGGGTCGATTCCATAGAGCAGAATAGAGGCATCTTTCCGTCTCAGACTCACGTCCAGCTCTTTAAGGTTACGCTCTATGTCCTGTTTTAAGGCGGTAGCTTTACCTTCTCACTCCACTGTAAGCACGAGGTCTTCCTTATCAGTTTTCTTAATATTCTTTATTTTCACCCCAAGTTTGTCGATATCAACACCTTGTTTAACACTCTTTAAAATATCGGCAAAGGATTTACCTTGGCAATTGATGTTCAACGTTCCCTGAGGTACTGCCATTTTAGGTGGAAGTAACCTTTGCCGATCTGGAGCAGCAACACGTGGCGTCTTCTGCTCATAAAGAGGGAACATATAGCCAATTTTCAATGCACTGCTGCGGAACAACCACTCCAGGAGATTCCTGGTATACAATCTGTCAAGGCCATTAATAGTTGCAAACGTAATAGCTGTTCTGTCATGGTCCTCGACGAGCTGTTTCTATTGCCGCAGGATTACAGATAGCTCCTCCATGTCATTGACGCCATTGGGATCTACACAACAGGGTATTAGGTAGATGTACCGAGAACGCTCCTTGTGACCGCCTCTACTGGTAGATATATTGGTACTGGTTCTAATATACTCCACCTTACCCACTTCCAGCCTGCCCATTAAGAAGTCTGCTACCTCGGGCTGAACGTCACCAAACTGCTTCAGCAGCCCTTGTTGCCCACTGTCATCAGTATTGACCACAATGGCTACGTCTCCTTCATGTAAAGTACTGGGGCTACCATATAGGATGTTAGTAGCCTCATAAACGCTTTCCGGCCATGTCATATCCAGCAAAGGTGAAAATACCTCGAAGCTGCTAGAAGTCGAAAGAGCCTCTTTCAACTCCATTTTTCCTTTCAGGTCGACCTGTAGCCCTACATCCTTCCGGGATCCAACGCGGGAGAGATCTGCCTCGCGGACCTGAACAGCAATATTCTGCGTCTCAATCTTTTGGGGGTAGAGAACGCGTTTATTCAGGCGGCTCAGCATGGTGTCGGTCAATTTCTCCATGTCTCTGACCCCTCGTTTGATGTCCACCTTCGTATTAGGGGTAGTCTTTATCATTGACATAAGCTCTCTACTACATTTGCTCATTTCCTCGAGCAACCGACGAATGGTACGGAGGTCCGCGTTCTCTCCAAAAAGTGGGTCTACTGTTCCACTCTGAGGTACACCAACTGCAGAAGCATGTTCCACCTGCTCAACGAAATCAAGAGCATCCTTACTTTTCTTGGCCTTCTCAGGTGGATCTTCGCATTTCCTCTTATGGTCCCTACTGACATCCTCAGCACCTGCTCCAGAGGCCCGGAGTGCCGCGGGAGCGCAAGTCTCCATCAATACAGACGGAGCAATAGCAGAAACAAGGCCTTGTTGAGGGTTCAGTTGCGATGACACATGGCTCCTTCCCTCCAGCAATTCTACCTCACCATCTATACCAGTAGCAATGTCCAGCATTTCGGCCTGGCGTTCCACCGAAAATGCCGAGCAGTCGCTGGCTGACGATCGGGTTGGGCCTGCTCGCTCACCCAAAACCCCGACCGGAACTGGAGTACCGACCTCCTGTTCCGTAACTGATTCCATGGAAAAACAACACCTATCCATTGTGTCCTCTCGCCTTTTGCTGTTTGTGCGGAGTTTTTCCTGGGGTGTAACGCCCTTCAGATTTTCCGTTGTGTGTAGCCATTTGTGTGGAGTGCTTTTTCAAGATGTTGAAAAGATGGTGTAATTGCTGAGTTTCACAGATACGAGTTGCCCGGTCTACTAGTGTTTTAATCATGGAGCGCTTCTGGTCTGGATGGTGGTTGGAAGTTTTGTGCAAGTAACGGTCAGTGTGTGTCGGCTTTCTGTATAATTTGTGACCTAGGGTACCATCATTCTTCCTGTTGACCATGACGTTCAAAAACGTCAATTTTCCATCTTGTTCCTTTTCCATGGTGAACTGGATGTGCTTATTGATACTGTTGAGGTGGTTCAGGAATTTTGTCAAAGCTTGTTTGCCATGCCTCCAAATTACGAATGTATCGTCCACGTAGTGCCACCAGCAGGCTATTTTGAGTGGTGCTAAATCTAATACTGTAGTTTCGAAGAATTCCATGTAGAAATTCGTCACAGCCGGGCTGAGTGGACTCCCCATAGAAACGCCATCACTCTGCTCGTAGAATTCGTGGTTCCACTGAAAATACGTGGTAGTGAGAACATGGTGGAGGAGGGCCACAATGTCATCTGGAAAAATTGTTTTAAGCTGCAATACAGTTTCACTAACGGGTACCATGGTAAACAGTGATACGACGTCAAAACTGATCAGTATGTCGTTGGGCTGCAGGCTGATTGTGTTCAGTTAGTGTATGAAATGTGAGGAGTCTTTGATGAATATCTCTGTATTGCCAATGTGGGGCTGCAGCATGTTTGTGAGATATTTGGCAAGTGCGTATGTGGGCGAGCCAATAGCACTGACGATCGGTATTAGCGGTGTGCCAGATCTGTGAAGATTCGGAAGGCTGTAGAGTCTAGGAGATAGAGCTGCACTCCTCTTGAGATGTAGTTGATTATTAGCTGGGATCGTTCAGGATTTGATGAGCTGATTGGTTTACCGAAGAATGCAAGCTGTTGGGTCCTTCGAAAGCTTTCTATATCTGGCCAGGTCCAGAAGTTCTATGACTTTTGTTCGTAGTCAAGCTTCTTCATCACTACGGAGGAATTCCCTTTGTCTGCTGAGAGCACTATGATGTCCTTGTTTGCATTAAGAGCTTTGAGGGCATTCCGTTCTTTAACGGTGAGATTACTTTTTGGAGTCTTGGCTCGCTGAAGAATTCTAGATGATCCTAGTCGTATTTCTTGTGCAATTTTGGCTGATACTTCGCGTATGCCGGCTTCAATGCTGGATATAATCGCTTCTGTAGGTAGTAAGTGCATAGTTACCACCTTTGGAGAGGACATAAATCTCAGAAGATGATAATAGGTGGTCTGACAAATTGACTACCGTGCGAATTGCGTGTGTGGAGGTTGGAGCTTCGGTACATCTGGAATGTACAGATGTCCCTTTTCTCTACTGGTTTCGAGGCAGCACGTGTATTTTCTTTCAAGTCTTTCTGTAGTCCTGTTGTGAATGGTGGTCATCGAAGCAAACGTGATTCTGTCCACACGGTCCCAGTGTTCCATTTCTAGTCTGCGGCTGAGTTGCAGATAAACACCTAGAAGTGTATGGTTATTGTGGGTAAGCTTTTGGTGGGATTGATGAATGCGTTCCCGGAGAAGGGCTCGTTCTGTGCGGTTGTAGATGCGATGAGAGGCAGCATTGTTCAGAACACGCTTCTGTCGAATGCACTTCGGAATAATACCTGCGTCATTGCAACGTAGTAAAAAGCAGAGTGAATAAAGTAACTTGGATTTCTTCTTTCACAGCACCTCAAGACGCTGAACCTGTCGAGATGTTTCCTCCCCGTAGAGGCGATTCATTAAAATACGTAAGCTTTCACGGCCGGTGTCAGTATAATATAAAGTATTAACCGGGCTTGTGGGCCCTGGTTCTGCTTGGCTCCTTCTACATCTTCCCAGACGTTTCGTCTATGGCTGCGGCAGACCTCTTCAGTGGCAGTGCGATCGAAGTGTAGAGGAAAAATTAATTTATGGATTTCCACTGTGTTGGAGGGCACAGTGGGGTATGTGCGCTTTACCTCAAGGGTACTACTACACCAAAATCTTCCACCGGATTGGAAAGGAAAATTTGCTGCGGTACCACCTAAAGCACCCGCGCATTCCAGGAGATGATCTTAGCTGTCTCGCAGTACGATTCAGCAGAGGGTGGTTTCTGATGCAGGGATACAGGCTTGACATGCAGGCCAGCCTGATTCACTGCCTATTGTGGGTGGTATTTGGTAGGATTCCTGGTATTATTTGTTGGGAAGTTTAGGGTAGCACTGTGTCTCAAGTTTAGGAGTTTTATTGTCACTGCAAGTAATACTTGCAAGCTTGTCAGTGATTTGTATATTATATCTTACTGCTCTCTTGCTAATCCTAAATATAAATCTAGTTTGCATTATCGGCATTTGCCTTTAATGGTCAGTTGTAATTATCTGCCCTCAGCATGGTTAGGGTGTGTGAAAAAACTTTTTCATGGTCCATGTATCTGCTTGGTCGATATTTTAGAGTGCACACTCGGCGGGTGGCCTAACTATTTAATTGTAGGTTCGAGCCTGTGCCACTCACGTTGTCCCTCTTTCCCCGGGGCCCCTTGGCCAATGATTAGCGCAAGGACTTGAGGGCTGTGGGAGGTGTGTGTGTGTTGGTGTACGTGTATGGGTGTGTGTTTATCTCCGATCAGCGATGTAAAGCATCTGGAACGTTAACAAGGTTTTCTAGATATTGTTGTAGATGTACCTCTGGCTCCCCGAGATTAATTGGTCTTTCAAAAAGAAACAATGGCCTTGCGTGTTTATCGTGTGTTGTGTCATATTCCCCTAGTGCCCGTATTAGTTGGTTGTGGTTTAGGTTCTTTTTCTCGAGTAGGTTGAAGCTGAGCCTTTTGATGAATTGCTCGATGGAATGCATTTTTAACTCCTCGTGGAGTTGGTATGCCGGTGCGAGTGGTGGTGGTCTAGTAATAATCCGAAGTATTCTATTTTGCATTGTTTGCAATCTTTTAATGCACATTTTGGCTGCATGTCCCCATGCGGGGGCAGCGTAAGTTAGGATGGGTCTAAATAGTGTTTTATATAGTGTTTTCCCATATCTAGTTTTAGTGAGCTGTTTGTATTAATAATTGGGTATAGTTTATTTAATTGGGCATTTGCTTTAGCTGTTACTGTGTTAATATGTTGTTTCCACGTAAGGCCCTGATCCATTGTCACACCTAAGTAGGTGATTGTGTCCTTCCATTCGATTTCCTCGTTCCGGAATGTTAGTGGCATTAGCCCATGTTTATTGTGTTGGTGCTTGATTCGTTTGGTAAATATTATTGCTTAACTTTTCCGTGCGTTAACCTTTATGCGCCATTTGGTGAGCCATGGCTCTAGGTTGGTCAAAGCAGTACGTAGCCTAAGGGCTATTATTCTGGGTGCGGTCAATTGTGTTGCTAGTGCTGTGTCGTCGGCGTATAGGTATCTATCTACTCTCACTGTTTCTGGGATGTCATTGATGTATAAATTGAATAGGACTGGTACCATTAGACTACCTTGGGGGACTCCTGCTCTAATGTGTCTTAATGAGGAGGTTTCGTTTTCTACGCTTGTGCGGAAGCTTCTATTAGAGAGATAATTCTTGATGATATATACTAAGAAGTCCGCGAACCCTAATGTTATAAGTTTTTGGAGTAGTCCAGCGTGCCAAACGTGGTCGAAGGCCCCTTCGAAGTCTAGTAGGATGACACCTGTCAATCGATTAGTGTTGAAGCTTTTCGTAATTGATTCGGTTAGTCGGAGCAGTTGCAGTGTTGTCGAGTGTTGGCTTCTAAACCCAAATTGCTCGTTGATCAGTATGTTGTTCTATATTATGTGTGTATAAATGCGTTTTAGTAGTATTTTTTCCAGAACCTTGCTCATTGTATTTAGAAGGCTAATTGGCCAATAGTTTTCTGGAAGCGATTGGCTCTTTCGCGGCTTGAGATATAATAGTATTTTGGCTTCCTTCCATTGAGGAGGAAATCTGCCTTTTTCAATTGTGTGATTGAATATGTTCGCTAGTAGCTTCAATGCATTTTTTGGGTGCCAAACTCTGACATTGCCCTGCTACAGCCGGGATAGGGTTTGTTCCCATTGCTGTTGAGCCTGAGCATTTATTTTAGTTTTGATGGCGCAATTCATTGTTGCCATGTTGACTATGTACTAGATTTCGCGTCCGCTACCATCGTCTCCTTTCGTGGTCCCTCTTGTCGATTAATGACATTACGTCTGGTGGATAGGTTAGGGCGTGTTTGGCCGGAGGTTTGACTGGAACGGCCTCTTTGATTGCCGTTTGGATGGCCTTTTCAAGCAGGGCTGCGGCTCTTTCGGCTGCTTGGTCATTTATTAATTCCGCTGGCTGTGCTGGCTCTCGATCTATCGTTGGGGAAATGAACTTAGATGGTGCTGCAATGTCGATTTGTACCGCATAGCGATCGGAAGCTAGTGCATCAATTATTCTTATGTGATAGTTAAATATTATGTTTTTCAATAAAGCAATGTCTATAGCGGTCGGTGTATGGTGTGCCTGATATGATATGTAAGTATGTTCTCCGGGATGATCTATTATGTAATTATTGTTGGTCATATTGTCACCCAATTTTCGGAAGACCCGACCAACTGACAGCAGAGTGGGGGACAGGAGGCTTTCAGCCCAAGCCAACCAATTTATCTCGTGTCACCAACTGAGGGGATGGTTCGAAAGTGTCAATGGCTGCTGGCCGCCTCTTTCCCCTCTTTCTGACGTCTGGAACAGTCGGGATATTTCATCAAACCCGGAACCTTCTAGATAGGTTAGTTGGTCTTGTATAAGCGACGCGCCGGGCTGGGAGAGAGTTTAGTTCTTGGCGAGGAGCCGTGAGGAGCGCCGTGCTATCGAACGGACTGTAAGACTGTGTTCATGTATCAAATGAATTGTACGTAATTGCGACTGTGAGGTGGATCTGTGAGAGGCAAACTGGTGAATTGTAATTGTGTGCCCTACGTAATTCTATGTAATCGGCAAGTCTTCCAGCTGTAATTCGGTAGAAATAAAGAACATTTTGAGTTTTTGCAATTAGACTCTCAATTTCACGAACCCACAAAGTCACAACTGGTGCCAGGAAGTGGGATAACGGCCATGGAATAGATATTGAAAAGATTTTGGACAAGATGAGCGAATTCACAGCGAAGACGGAGGCGGCAAATAATAAGCTGGCCGCGAAACTGAAGGAAATGAAGACCGAATTGACCATGGAAATTAAAGCAGCAAACGAGGTCCTCACCGCAAAATTTGAAGATCAGTTGGCCGACGTAAAGGAGGACGTCACGGAGCTTGGTGAGCGCGTCGAAGACCTGGCAAGCCGCGCTAATGAACTGGAAGGAAAAGCCGACAGCAGCGTCAAGTCCCTGAACGCCATGGTGGAAGACGTCGTCGGCAGGAGGTTGAAGGATTTGAAGGCCGACGCACAGGGACATGACACAACATCTGCACGCGTCAAACCTCCCAAGTACGAAGGCGCGTCAACGTTCGAGGTCTTCCGCCACCAGTTTGACACCGTGGCCAGGCATAACAGGTGGTCACCGGAGCAAGAGGCCACACAGCTAACAGCGAGCCTCAAGGGATGGGCCGCGGAAGTCCTAAACGCGGTCCAGACAGCGGCGGCTCCCAAGGATATCTGGGAGGCCCTGGATAACCGTTTCGGGAACCACCGCCTAGCCGCAGCCTACCGCAGTCAGCTGAAGACAAGATCGCAACAGCCAGGTGAGACACTACAGGAGTTCACCCTGGTGACTGAGCAGCTGGCTAGCAAGGCCTTGGTTGACCTTCCGCCCGAGTTCGTATTCCGGGAAGCCGCGTACGCCTTTGTCGATGGGGTAAGAGACACCGAGATACGTCAGCGCCTAATTCTCGGCGAATACACAACCATTACCAGGCGCTGACGGCAGCATTAAGGATGGAGGCGGCCAAGGTGACGGCTACTCCGAAGTCGAGAACGAGGAGTGTCCGCTACGCCGGAGAACGAAGACCAGCGCAGGAACACCGGCGAAGACCTAGTGGCCTGTGTTGGGAAAGTGGAGAGCCCGGACAACTCGAAAGAGACTGCCCCCACCAGGAAGATCAGTCGGGAAACGAGTAAAGGCCGTCGTGGCGAGGAGCACATCGGCACCATCACCACCATTCCCTCGAGTAACACTGCGCGCCGTCAGCCGGGGGATGGATGACAGCCTCACCGCGGATGGTTGGGTGAGAGGGAAACCGTGCCCCGTGCTGGTGGACACCAAGGCAGCGTGACCATCATCAGACCCCGACATAGCCAAGGGTTTCCCATCCAAGAAGCCGAGCCGACCACACCAGCTCATTACGGCAACGGGCGACACCTTGCCTGTGGAGAAGGAGGCTCTGCTGAAGCTGACCTTGGGACGGACTGCCGTGCCTCTGTGGTTGTTCGTCGCGAAGGTGGCTGAGGAGGTGATTCTGGGACTGGATGCCCTCAGGACCCACGAGGCGACGGTCGACGTCGGCAAGAAGGTCCTGCGGCACAACGGAGAAGAGGTTACTTTCCGTCAAACGAAAGAACGCCTTGGAATCTGCAGGGTCATCTTGAACCAAGATGTCGTTGTCTCCGCGAGGAGCGAGGTGGTAGTGACGGCGCGAATGGAAGGCCAGAGAACCAGCAACATGATGCTGGACTAGAAGACGCCTGTACATGGACTATGTGTAGCCAGGGCATTGCTGCCGTGCCCAGAGGAGGTGCCAGTGAGACTGCTACATCCAACGTACACCGATCACGAAGTGAAGGCCGGGACGGCTTTGGGAACGTGCGAGCCCATGGTGAGCGTAACAGCAATCGACAAGACACAGGAACAGGTGCCGACGCAAAACCTGGGGTCCCGGCTAGAAGGCTTACTGAAGAGAGCGACCGACCACCTGACTATAGAACAATTGTAGAAGGTTCGGCAACTGCTGAGATGATACCAGTGCGTCTTCAGCCAAGGTAAGGGTGACTACGGCCACACGGAGAAAGTGCTTCACCGCATAGACAAGGCGGACGCCCGGCCTATTCAGCAACCCCCTAGACGCGTTCCGCTGGCGAAGCAAGGGACGGTACGAGACATGCTGTAGAACATGAGATCCAGGGGAGTGATTGAAGAGTGTGACAGCCCTTGGTGTTCCCCTGTAGTCTTAGCGACGAAGAAGAACGGTGATCTACCCTTCTCCGTGGACTACAGAAAGCTGAACGCTGTCGCCCGGAAGAACTGTTTCCCCTTACCCCGGATTGACGACACTCTGGACACGCTAGCTGGTGCACAGTGGTTCTCGACCCTGGACCAGAAGTCGGGCTACTGGCAGGTAGCTCTAGATCCGAGAGACAAGGAGAAGACCGCATTCTCGACAGGCCAAGGGCTTTGGCAGTTCACAGTTAGGCCCTTTGGCGTCTGCAATGCACCAGCTATCTTCCAACGCCTCATGGAGTCAGTTATGAGAGGACTGACTTACGACGCCTGCCTGCTCTACCTGGACGACATCATCATCGTCGGTAAGACTTTTGAAGACTATCTCGAGAATCTGAGTAAGGTGCTACAGAGATTGCAGGCGACCACATTAAAGCTGAACGCGAAGAAGTACCAGCTCTTCTGCAAAGAAGTTAACTACTTGAGCCACATAATCTCAGGAACCGGAGTGGCCACAGACCCGGAGAAGACACAGGCTGTGAGAAATTGGCCGCGCCCTAAGGATAAGGAGTTGCGCAGTATCCTGGGACTGTGCAGTTATTACCGGCGCTTCATAAAGGGGTTCTCCAACATCCCCAAACCCCTCACAAGACTGACAGAGGAATACCGGCCTTATGTGTGGACGGAGGACACCGAAGACGCTTTCCAGCACCTGAAGAAGACCCTGTGCTCTAATTTTGGATTTTCCACAAATAGGTGGCGCCTTCATTGTAGACACCGACGCCAGCGACCACTGTATTGGAGGCGTCCTATCGCAGATCCAGGACGGTCACGAGCGTGTGATAGCCTACTACAGCAAGACGTTATCCAAGGCACAGAAGAACTACTGCGTCACCCGGCGAAAATTACTGGCGTTAGTAAAGACCTGGAGCACTTCCATAAGTACCTGTATGGTCAGCCATTCCACCCTATCTGACCATTCCGCCCTATCCTGGCTATTAAGCTTTAGGAACCTGGAAGGCCAGAGAGCACATTGGGTCTAGAGGCTGCGGGAGTACGACTTCACCGCGGAATATCGTAGAGGGAAGAACCACGGTAACGTGGACGCTATGTCCCGAAGACCCTGTCCAGAAGAGTGCGGCCAGTGCACAAGCGTGGAAGAGAAGGAGCGTGCCGCAGAATTCCGAGTAGTCACGGTAGTGCCTCCGGATGGCTGGGATAGCACAGGCCTCAGGAGGAAGCAGCTGGCGGACGCAGACTTAAACCACTCTTGAGAGAAGTGGAGGCAGTGACAAGAGCAACCTGGGAGGACATCGCACCGAGGAGCGCCACCTACAAGTCGTACTGGGCCCAATGGGACTCGTTGAAAACCAGAGAGGGTGTGCTGTTCCGGGCATGGGAATCGTCCGATGAGAAGACGCAGAGAGAAAAGTTGGTGCTTCCCACAAGTAAGGTCCCGAAAGTCTTGGAGGAAGTGCACGCCGGTACTTCAGGAGGACACCTGGGTACGAACCGAACGATTGGCAAACTTCGGCAGCGCTACTACTGGCTGAGGCTCCGAGAAGACGCTGAGAGATGGTGCCGTCCGTGTCACGTGTGCGCCGCCAGTCAGGCCCCCAGACTACGATCCGGGGTCACATGCAGCAGTACAACGTCAGACCGCCATTCAAACGCATCGCCGTTGACATAGCTGAACCGTTCCCAGTGTCCGACCGAGGCAACAAGTACCTAATGGTGGTCCTGGACTACTTCACCAAGTTGCCGGAGGTGTATGCCATCCCGAACCAAGAGGCAAAGACAATCACAGACTGCCTCGTGGAACAAATGTTCTGCCGATTTGGGGTGCCGTTAGAGCTGCACAATTACAGGGTACAAATTTTGGGTCCAACCTGATGAAGGAGGCACTACAAAGGCTTGGGATGAACAAGACCCGCACGACGCCTCTACATCCCCAATCGGATGGCATGGTCGAACGATACATCAAGACCTTAGATGAATACCTGAGGAGGTTCGTGGCCAGCCATCAGCGAGACTGGTACGTCAAGATGTCACTGTTCTTGCTGGCCTACCGCTCAACACACGACACCACGGGGATGACGCCAGCCAGCTTAATGTTCGGCCGAGAGCTACGCGTGCCTTGTGACCTGGCTTTTGGAAGCCCCCGGAAGCGAAACAGCCAGCGACCGAGTATGTGGAGAACCTGATGGACCATCTCCACGACATGTACGAGATAGCTTGCCAGAACATCCAGAAGGCGGGCGACCGCAAGAAGACCCGATACAACAGGCAAGCCAACAGCCAAGGGCTCCAGCAAGGTGACCTTGTCTGGTTGTACCGCCCTACCCGGAACAAGAGATGCTGTCCGAAGCTTCAGCAGCCAGGGCAAGGACCGTACCGGGTGATGAAGGGGATTAACCACGTGGTCTACCTTATCCAGAAGGTGCCCCGAGGAAAGATGTAGGTGGTGCACCTGGATCGCCTAGCCCACTACGATGGTGCTGTTCGGGACGACGAGCTTTGAGGAGGGAGCACTGTCACCGAATTAGCGGAAGGCCCGACCAACTGACAGCTGAGTGGGGGACAGGATGCCTTCAGGACACGCCTACCCATTTATCTCGTGTCACTAACTGAGGGGATGGTAGGAAGTTTCACTTGTCGCTGGCCGACTCTTTCCCCTCTTTCTGACGTCTGGAACAGTCGGGATATTTCATCTAACCCGTAACCTTCTAGATAGGTCAGTTGGTCTTATATAAGCGACTCGCCGGGCTGGGAGAGAGATCAGTTCTTGGCGAGGAGCCATGAGGAGCACGGTGGTAGCGAACGGACTGGAAGACGGTGTACGTGTATCAGAGGAGTTGTACGTAATTGTGTGGAATGGACTTGTGACAGACGAACTGGTGAATTGTAATTGTGTGCGCTACGTAATTCTATGTAATCGGCAAGTGTTCCGACTGTAATTTGGTGGAAATAAATAACATTTTGAGTTTGTGCAATTGGACTTTTAATTTTACGAACCCACAAAGTCGCAGTATGTGTATAGAGGGAGTTGCCTTCTGCGTTTGAACTTGGACATCCCCAGGACGGGTGTTTTTGCGTTTAGGTCACCGGCTGCTATAACGGTGTCGTCTAGTTTTAATATTACGTCTAGATGGAATACTCTGAGCTTGCAGGGGGAGGCGTACATGCTAGCGAGTGTTAGTTATCTGTTTTTGAGGTTTACTCTTATTGCACTTGATTCGACCACAGTTAGTGGTGTTATATGTACATGCACGTGTTCGAGACTTTCCTGGACCACTATCGCTGTCCCCCCATGAGATTTTCCGATATATTTGGTAGCCGGGGATGCTAAAGCGTGTTATGGGTGTGAGAAATGTTCCATTGAGTAGTCCTACTGTAATGTTGTGTTGATATACATAGATAGTGTTTACTTCGCGCCCCCCGTATATTCCAGTAAAGGATTTTGTGTATCTCTGGTGCCTGTGGGTGTTTTGTTGTGGGTGTATTGTCGTACCGTGTGTTAGCCATCATCTCTGAGAGGGTGCGTGGAGCTGGTTCTCGTGGTGATCCTGTGTTGGCATCATCTATGTTGGCTCTGGAGCCTACCATCCTGTTCCAGAGCATGCGTCAGCTTGGCATTTGGGTGTCGTATTGGCTGTACTGCCGCTTACCATACAAATTATTCCACATCTGCATGAAGAGGTCATATCCTTGCATGTAGCTGTCATTCCCCACCAGGAGTAGCATCAGCTTTGTAGGGCCGTTAAGGTTTAGTGCGTCCTTACCCTCTTGTTTTGCTGAACTGGAGGGGTCGGTTGACAATGTGTTTTTTGGTGAGGCGATCATTCAGGTTCGATATGGCCTCATCTTTCATTTTTTGAGCCAGTACAATTTTTCAAGAGGTGTGTATGTGTCTTCACTTGCCTCTGGCGTTTGAACTCTAGGGTGGGGTGCGCTTGTGTTAGCGCTGAACTTTTGTCTGCTTGGCTGTTGTTGATGCTCCTGTCGTTGCCGTGGCTCCTGTTGCTGATGTTCTGGCTCCTGTTGTTGATGTTGCTCCCAAGTGGCTGTCATCGTTGACGGTTGGCTCGTCTCTGGTGGTAGGTGCGTTCCTCCTGTGGTTGTTGGTAGCTTTTGGTAGGGAGCAATGGGCCTCTTGTTACTTGAGCATAGCTGCCCCTCTGCTCGGAGACCGTCCCTCATATGGTTGCTTGTTGTTGCCTCGGTACTGTCCTGTTAGTATGATAAGCTATTCTCTGGAAGACTAGGCAGCCTCGCCAGCGCACCCCGTGCTCTGATGAGTTTCACAGGGCGCATCTTCTATATGTGCTCGGGCAGGGGCACTCTCTGTTGTGGTGTGGTAAAGCACAGCGGGAGCATATTTGCGGTGCTTGGCAATTTCGCGTAACGTGCCGGAACCACAGGTACCGTCCGCATTGTGGGGGACCATTTGGTGCTCGATAGTTATCTACTGTTATTCGACAGTGGAAGAGGTCTGTAAGCTGCTTGATGTCTTGCGAGCTTTCTATGTTGGGCTGTTCAACTAGAAACATTGGGATGTGGGCCCTTTCTCTCATAGAGAATAGTTTTTTCACACTTATTGGTTCTAGCCCTAACGTTTCTAGGTACTGCTTTAGTTCAGATGGATCCACGTTGGGGTATAATCCCTTTATAACAACCTTATAGGTTCTGTCCGTCATTGGCTGAGTTAGGAAGGGTACTCTGATGTTCTTGCAGAATCTGGTGGTGAACTCAAAGCAATGATAGTGCTCCCTGTACGAGACCTTATATCCTTTGGGCCTGTACTTTTGATCAAAGTCTTTGGTGATGGACGCCATGCTCCTAGTGCAGTAATCAGCTACACACACTTTTGGGATGTTCCTCCTCTCTTGATCCATGTAGGTGGGAGGTGGTGTTGAAGCCCTCGTATTTTCATCTTTTACCTCATTCTGGTTATTAGTATGCCTGCCCTCGCTGTCCGTAGTTGTGGCTACCTGCAGTCCAGTGACGGCTTGGCTGTGTTTTCCCGCGCTGCCACTCGTTGTAGGCTTTGGGTGTCCATCGGGATCTTGGGGGCTTTCTCCTGCGCTGGCACTCGAGGGACCCTGGGGACCGTGGCTGCTTTCTCCAGTACTGTCCCTTGTAGTTGCCTAGTGTCCAGAGACATCTGGGCAGCTTCGTTGGGTGTCTCCTGAATTTGGGCTGGCCCCTGCATTGATTCCTGCTCTGGAGGGGGTGTAGGTTCCTTCTCTTTGCGGACTTTCGATTTTGATCTCTTCTCGACTGCCACATCAGTGTTGGTGGTGCCTCCGCTGGTTGGCGCGTTCATGTTGCGAAGGGCAACGCGTGTTTGTCCTACCATCTTGGTTTTTTCATAATAATTATTTATTTAGTTTTATGTATTACTTTTTTCTAAGGGGCCTGTGTCACAACTTTGCCTTAATGAAGGCGATCATTGTAACTTGTCCTGTCTCGCTCCTTGAAAAAGACGAGGGACAGGTAGGGGTCTACTGTCCGCTCTTTATCTGTGCCTGTTTGCAGGCAGATGTCTTACGTATTATCCCTAGCATGAAGAGGAAGAAGGGGAAAAAGAAGCTAACTGGAGCCTCACCAGGGGACTTAAACCTAGATAGTATAGAGGAAAATGGAGGATAGAGTAAAAGATGCAGCTAGCGAGCGCAAGAAGCGCGCATAGCAGAGGACAGAACCCGTAAAGGCGCCTTGGTTCCAGCCTAATGGCTATTGGCTATGGTCTTGCTATCATACTCGTCTAACTTGCGAACCTACTTACCGGCAGCCGGCGCTCTTCGCTGTAGAATGTAGTTCTGCTTCCTAGCAGCACGATGTGTCCTCTTCGCCGCTCTCTGCCGGACTAGACCTTTTTGCCCTTTGGGTCGCAGTACATGTATCAGGACCTGTCGGAGAGCTGCCTGTTAATGGATCGGGTTGGTGGTGGGCTGGATCTGAGAGTGGGCGGTGCTTAGTCCTGTTGACGTCTGATTGGAGCGGGTGGAATCCTTGGTTTAGCTTTCGTTAACGTTGTTGTCCATATGTTGTTGTCCATAAAGAAGGGGACCTAAAACTAAACAGTACAACTTACGGTCTCGAACTCTGAGGCTGAGAGCCGGTCTGGTAATCCCAAGCCTGCTGGTCAGATAAGGGACAAGAGGGCCAAAAGTAAGCCAGACCCCAGGCGCTCCTCACCTTCGAAGCCTAGCACGCCGAGAAGACCGCACGGCGAACTCGGTGAGGAGAAGTGTGATCCATAGAACTGTCCAGCTTCCACCACACCAGTCCCTTGAAGCCACGGCAGCCTGTGCGAATCTTGGCGCGATCCACCCATAAATACATCCACCCATCCACACATCCATCCATTCATCCAGCCATCCATCCATCCGTCCATTCATACATCACTCCATCCATCCATTCCTACATCCATCCATCCAGCCATCCATCCATCCATCCACCCATCCATCCATACATCCGTCCATCCATTGATCCATCCACCCATTCATACATCCATCCAACCATTCGTCCATCCACCCATCCATCCATCCATACATCACTCCATCCATCCATCCATCCATCCACCCATTCATATATCCATCCATCGATCCATTCGTCCAGCCATCCATCCATCCACCCATCCATACCTCCATCCATCCAGCCATCCATCCGTCCGTGCGTCCATCCATCCACACATCCATCCATCCATCCCTCCACCCAGCCATCCATCCATCCATCCAACCATTAATCCATCCACCCATCTATCCATGCATCCGTCCACCCATCCATCAACCTGTCCATCCGGCCGTCCATCCATCTACCCAGCCATCCATCCGTCCGTCCGTCCATTAATCCATCCACCCATCTATCCATGCATCCGTCCACCCATCCATCCACCTGTCCATCCGTCCATCCATCCCTCCACCCAGCCATCCATCCGTCCGTCCGTCCATTAATCCATCCACCCATCTATCCATGCATCCGTCCACCCAACCATCCACCTGTCCATCCGTCCATCCATCCCTCCACCCAGCCATCCATCCATCCATCCATCCAACCATTAATCCATCCACCCATCTATCCATGCATCCGTCCACCCATCCATCCACCTGTCCATCCGTCCGTCCATCCATCTACCCCTCCATCCACCCAGCCATCCATCCGTCCGTGCGTCCATCCATCCACACATCCATCCATCCATCCCTCCACCCAGCCATCCATCAATCAATCCGTCCGTCCATCCATCCATCTATCCATCCATTCATTCATTCATCCATCCATCCATCCATCCGTCCAGCCATCCATCCGTCCGTCCATCCGTCCATCCACCCATCCATCAATCCATCCTTCAACGAGCCATCCATCCGTCCATCCGTCCGTCCATTCATCCACGCATCTATGCATCCATCCGTCCACCCATCCATCCAGCCATCCATCCGTCTATCCATCCGTAAATCCGTCCATCCATCTATCCATCCCTCCAGCCATCCATCCGTCTATCCATCCGTAAATCCGTCCATTCATCCATCCATCCATCCATCCATCCATCCATCCATCCACCCCTCCATAAATCCATCCATCCGGCCATCCATCCATCCATACATCCATCCACCCATCCATACATCCATCCATCCACCCATACATACATCCGTACATCCATCCATTCATCCGTGCAACCATCCATCCATCCACCCATCCATACCCCCATCCATCCAGCCATCCATCCAGCCGTCCATCCATAAATCCGTCCATCCATCCATCCATCCAACCATCCACCCATCCATACATCCAACCATCCATACATCCATCCATCGATCCATCCGTCCATGCAGCCATCCATCCATCCACCCATCCATACATCCATCCATCGATCCATCCGTCCATCCACCCATCCATACATCCATCCATCCAGCCAGCCATCCGTCCATCCATTCATCCGTCCATCCATTCATATATCAATCCATCCACCCATCCATCCAACCATCCATTCGTCCATCCATCCATCCACACATATACCCATCCAACCATCCACCCATCCAACCATATATCCATCCATCCATTCATCCACCCATCCATACATCCATGCATACATCCATACATCCGTACACGCATCCTTCCATCCATCCGTCCATCCATCCATCCATCCATCTATACATTCGTCCATCCATCCATCTATACATTCGTCCATCCATCCATCTATCCTTCCATCCACCCATCCATACATCCATCCATCCTTCCATCCACCCATCCAACCATCCATCCATCCGTCCATCCATACATACGCCCACCCATCCATCCATGTACACACCTATCCGTCCATCCATCCATTCATCCATGCACCCATCCATACATCCATTTGTCCATCCATCCATCTAACCATCCATACATCCATCCCGCCATCCATTCATCCGTCCAGCCATCCATACATACATTCATCCATCCATCCACCCATCCATCCATAAATCCATCCATTCACCCATCCATAAATCCGTCCATCCGTCAACCCATCCATTAATCCATACATCCATCCACCCATCCATACATCCATCCACCAATCCATACATCCATCCATCCACCAATCCATACATCCATCCATCCACCCATCCATACATCCATCCATCCACCCATCCATACATCCGTCCATCCAGCCATCCATCCATCAAGCCATCCATCCCTCCCTCCGTCCATCCATCCATCCATATATCCATCCAACCGTCCATACATCCATCCATCCATCCAACCATCCAGCCTTCCATCAATCCCTCCGTCCATTCATCCATCCAATTATCCATCCATCCGTCCATACATCCATCCATCCATCCATCCAGCCATCCATCCATTCATCCCTCCGTCCATCCATCCATCCATCCATACATCCCCCCATCCATACATCCATCCATCCAGCCATCCATCCATCCATTACTCCGTCCATCCATCCATCCATCCATATGTCCATCCATCCGTCCATCCATCCATCCATCCATCCATTCATCCATCCATTCATCCACCCTTCCATTCGTCTATCCATACATCCGTCCATCCATACATCCGTCCCCCCATCCATCCATCCATCCATCCAGCCACCCACCCATCCATCCATCAATCCGTCCATCCTTTCATCCATCCATCCATCCATCCATACATCCATACATCCTTGCATCCACCCATCTATCTATACATCCAACAATCCGTCCATCCAACCATCCGTCCATTCATCCATCCTTCCATCCACCCATCCACACATCCATCCATCCGTCCATCCATACATACGTCCACCCATCCATCCATCCACCGACCTATCCGTCCATCCATCCATCCATCCACCCATCCATACATCCATTTGTCCATCCATCCATCTAACCATCCATACATCCATCCCGCCATCCATTCATCCGTCCATCCTTACATCCATCCATCCATCGCTCCATCCATCCACCCATCTATCCATTCACACATCCATCCATCCGTCCGTCCATCCATCCATCAAACCACCCATCCATCCATTCATCCATCCATCCACCCATCGATCCATTCATCCGTCCATCCATCCATCCATCCATCCGTCCGTCCACTGATCCACCCATCTATCCATCCATTAGTCCACCCATCCATCAAGCCATACATCCATCCGTCCATTCGTCCATCCATCTATCCATCCATCCACCCACCCATCCATCCGTCCGTACATCCGTCCGTCCATTCATCCACCTATCTATCCATTCATCCATCCATCCACATAGCCATCCATCCATCCGTCGGTCCATTCATCCACCCACCTATCCATCCATCCGACCACCCATCCATCCATCCAGCCATCCATCCGTCCGTCCATTCATCCGACCGTCCATCTATCCATCCATCGACATAGCCATCCGTCCATCCATCCATCCGTCCCACCATCCATCCCGCCATCCATCCATTTATCCATCTATCAATCCACCCAGCAAGCCGTCCGTCCAAACATCCACCTATCCCTCCATCCATCCATCCACCCATCCATACATCCATCCATACATCCATCCATCCATTGATCCATCCATCCATCCACACATCCATACAACCGTCCAACCAACCATCCATCCATTCATCCATCCATACATACATTCATCCATCCATCCATCCATCCATCCATCCACCCATCCATAAATCCATCCATTCACCCATCCATACATCCGTCCATCCGTCAACACATCCATTAATCCATACATCCATCCACCCATCCATACATCCATCCACCAATCCATACATCCATCCATCCATCCATCCATCCATCCACCCAGCCATACATCCGTCCATCCAGCCATCCATCCATCAAGCCATCCATCCATCCCTCCGTGCATCCATCCATCCATATATCCATCCATCCGTCCATACATCCATCCATCCATCCAACCATCCAGCCTTCCATCCATCCCTCCGTCCATTCATCCATCCATATATCCATCCATCCGTCCATACATCCATCCATCCAGCCATCCATCCATTCATCCCTCCGTCCATCCATCCATCCATCAATCCATCCATCCATACATCCACCCATCCATACATCCATCCATCCAGGCATCCATCCATCCATCACTCCGTCCATCCATCCATCCATCCATATGTCCATCCATCCGTCCATCCATCCATTCATCAAACCATCCATCCACCCATCCATTCGTCTATCCATACATCCGTCCATCCATACATCCGTCCACCCATCCATCCATCCATCCATCCATCCATCCATCCACCCACCCATCCATCCATCCATCCGTCCATCCATTCATCCATCCATCCATACATCCATACATCCTTACATCCATCCATCTATCTATACATCCATTAATCCTTCCATCCAACCATCCGTCCACCCATCCATCCTTCCATCCACCCATCCACACATCCATCCATCCGTCCATCCAGCCATCCATCCATCAAGCTATCCATCCATCCCTCCGTCCATCCATCCATCCATATATCCATCCATCCGCCCATACATCCATCCATCCATCCAACCATCCAGCCATCCACCCATCCCTCCGTCCATCCAACCATCCATATATCCATCCATCCGTCCATACATCCATCCATCCATCCATCCAGCCATCCATCCATTCTTCCCTCCGTCCATTCATCCATCCGTCAATCCATCCATCCATACATCCACCCATCCATACATCCATCCATCCAGCCATCCATCCATCCATCCATCCATCACTCCGTCCATCCATCCATTCATATGTCCATCCATCCGTCCATCCATCCATCCATCCATCCATTCATCCATCCATCCACCCATCCATTCGTCTATCCATACATCCGTCCATCCATACATCCGTCCCCCCATCCATCCATCCATCCACCCACCCATCCATCCATCCGTCCATCCATTCATCCATCCATCCATCCATACATCCATACATCCTTGCATCCACCTATCTATCTATACATCCATCAATCCGTCCATCCAACCATCCGTCCACCCATCCATCCTTCCATCCGTCCATCCATCCATGCATCCATCCATCCATCCGTCCATCCGTCCATCCATCCAGGCATCCATCCATCCACCCATCCATCCAACCATCCGTCCACCCATCCATCCATTCGTCCATCCATCAATCCATCCGTCCATCCGTCCATCCATCCATCCATCCATCCATCCATCCACCCATTCATACATCCATCCATCCACCCATCCATACTTCCATCAATCCATTCGGCCATCCATACATCCGTCCATTCATCCATCCATCCAACCATCCATCCATAAATCCATCCATCCTTCCATCCACCCACACATACATCCATCCATCCATCCATTCATCCGTCCAAACATCCATCCATCCGTCCGTCCATTAATCCATCCACCCATCTATCCATGCATCCGTCCACCCATCCATCCACCTGTCCATCCGTCCGTCCATCCATCTATCCCTCCATCCACCCAGCCATCCATCCGTCCGTGCGTCCATCCATCCACACATCCATCCATCCATCCGTCCACCCAGCCATTCATCCATCCATCCGTCGGTCCATCCATCCATCTATCCATCCATTCATTCATTCATCCATCCATCCAACCGTCCAGCCATCCAACCTTCCGTCCATCCGTCCATCCACCCATCCATCAATCCATCCTTCAACGAGCCATCCATCCGTCCATCCGTCCGTCCATTCATCCACGCATCTATGCATCCATCCGTCCACCCATCCATCCAGCCATCCATCCGTCTATCCATCCGTAAATCCGTCCATCCATCTATCCATCCATCCAGCCATCCATCCGTCTATCCATCCGTAAATCCGTCCATTCATCCATCCATCCATCCATCCATCCATCCACCCATCCATAAATCCATCCATCCGGCCATCCATCCATCCATACATCCATCCACCCATCCATACATCCATCCATCCATCCACCCATACATACATCCGTACATCCATCCATTCATCCGTGCAACCATCCATCCATCCACCCATCCATACCTCCATCCATCCAGCCATCCATTCAGCCGTCCATCCATAAATCCGTCCATCCATCCATCCATCCAACCATCCACCCATCCATACATCCAACCATCCATACATCCATCCATCGATCCATCCGTCCATGCAGCCATCCATCCATCCACCCATCCATACATCCATCCATCGATCCATCCGTCCATTCACCCATCCATACATCCATCCAACCAGCCATCCGTCCATCCATTCATCCGTCCATCCATTCATATATCCATCCATCCACCCATCCATCCAACCATCCATTCGTCCATCCATCCATCCATCCACCCATCCACCCATCCATCCGTCCACCCATCCATCCATCCATCCATGCCGACATCCATCCACCCATCCATCCATATATCCATCCATCCATTCATCCACCCATCCATACATCCATGCATCCATCCATACATCCGTACACGCATCCTTCCATCCATCCGTCCATCCATCCATCCATCCATCTATACATTCGTCCATCCATCCATCTATACATTCGTCCATCCATCCATCTATCCTTCCATCCACCCATCCATACATCCATCCATCCTTCCATCCACCCATCCACACATCCATCCATCCGTCCATCCATACATACGCCCACCCAACCATCCATCCACACACCTGTCCGTCCGTCCATCCATCCATCCATCCACCCATCCATGCATCCATTTGTCCATCCATCCATCTAACCATCCATACATCCATCCCGCCATCCATTCATCCGTCCATCCATCCATCCATCCATCCATCCATCGCTCCATCCATCCACCCATCTATCCATCATCCGTCCACCCATCCATCCATCCGTCCGTCCATTAATCCATCCAACCATCGATCCATCCATCCGTCCACCCATTAATCCGTCCGTCCATCCATGTATCCCTCCATCCACCCAGCCATCCATCCGTCCGTGCTTCCATCCATCCACACATCCATCCATCCATCCGTTCACCCATACATCCATCCATCCAGCCAGCCATCCATCCATCCGTCCATTCATACATCACTCCAACCATCCATCCATCCATACATCCATCCATCCAGCCATCCATCCATCCATCCATCCACCCACCCATCCATCCATCTATACATCCGTCCATCCATCTATCCATCCATCCAACCATCCATCCGTCTATCCATCCGTAAATCCGTCCATTCATCCATCCATCCCTCCATCCATCCATCCATCCACCTATCCTTAAATCCATCCATCCGGCCATTCATCCATCCATACATCCATCCACCCATCCATACATCCATCCATCCACCCATACATACATCCGTACATCCATCCATTCATCCGTGCAACCATCCATCCATCCACCCACCCATACCTCCATCCATCCAGCCATCCATCCGTCCATCCATAAATCCGTCCATTCATCCATCCATCCAACCATCCACCCATCCATACATCCAACCATCCATACATCCATCCATCGATCCATCCGTCCATGCAGCCATCCATCCATCCACCCATCCATACATCCATCCATCGATCCATCCGTCCATCCACCCATACATACATCCACTCATCCAGCCAGCCATCCGTCCAACCATCAATCCGTCCATCCATTCATATATCCATCCATCCACCCATCCATCCAACCATCCATTCGTCCATCCATCCATCCATCCACCCTTCCACCCATCCATCCATCCACCCATCCATCCAAACATCCATCCATACAGACATCCATCCACCCATCAATCCATATATCCATTCATCCACCCATCCATACATCCATGCATCCATCCATACATCCGTACACGCATCCTTCCATCAATCCGTCCATCCATCCATCCATCTATACAGTCGTCCATCCATCTACCCTTCCATACATCCACCCATCCATACATTCATCCATCCTTCCATCCACCCATCCACACATCCATCCATCCGTCCATCCATACATACGTCCACCCATCCATCCATCCACCCACCTATCCGTCCATCCACCCATCCATACATCCATTTGTCCATCCATCCATCCACACATCCATCCATCCATCCGTCCATCCATACATACATCCATCCATCGCTCCATCCATCTAACCATCTATCCATTCACACATCCATCCATCCGTCCGTCCGTCCATCCATCAAACCACCCATCTATCCATTCATCCGTCCACCCATCCATCCATCCGTCCGTCCATTGATCCATCCATCTATCCATCCATTAGTCCACCCATCCATCAAGCCATACATCCATCCGTCCATTCGTCCATCCATTTATCCATCCATCCACCCACCCATCCATCCGTCCGTACATCCGTCCGTCCATTCATCCACCTATCTATCCATTCATCCATCCATCCACATAGCCATCCATCCATCCGTCGGTCCATTCATCCACCCACCTATCCATCCATCCGACCACCCATCCATCCATCCAGCCATCCATCCGTCCGTCCATTCATCCGACAGTCCATCTATCCATCCATCCACACAGCCATCCGTCCATCCATCCATCCGTCCCTCCATCCATCCCGCCATCCATCCATCCATCCATCCATCAAACCATCTATCAATCCACCCAGCCAGCCGTCCGTCCAAACATCCACCTATCCCTCCATCCATCCATCCACCCATCCATACATCCATCCATACATCCATCCATCCATTGATCCATCCATCCATCCAACCATCCATACAACCGTCCAACCAACCATCCATCCATCCATTCATCCATCCATCCATACATACATTCATCCATCCATCCACCCATCCATAAATCCATCCATTCACCCATCCATACATCCGTCCATCCGTCAACCCATCCATTAATCCATACATCCATCCACCCATCCATACATCCATCCACCAATCCATACATCCATCCACCCATCCACCCATCCATCCATCCACCCAGCCATACATCCGTCCATCCAGCCATCCATCAATCAAGCCATCCATCCATCCCTCCGTCCATCCATCCATCCATATATCCATCCATCCGTCCATACATCCATCCAACCATCCAGCCTTCCATCCATCCCTCCGTCCATCCATCCATCCATATATCCATCCATCCGTCCAAACATCCATCCATCCATCCAGCCATCCATCCATTCATCCCTCCGTCCATCCATCCATTCATCAATCCATCCATCCATACATCCACCCATCCATTCGTCTATCAATACATCCGTCCAACCATACATCCGTCCCCCCATCCATCCATCCATCCATCCATCCACCCAGCCATCCATTCATCCATCCGTCCATCCATTCATCAATCCATCCAACCATACATCCATACATCCTTGCATCCACCCATCTATCTATACATCCATCAATCCGTCCATCCAACCATCCTTCCAACCATCCATCCTTCCATCCGTCCATCCATCCATGCATCCATCCATCCATCCGTCCATCAGTCCATCCATCCAGCCATCCATCCATCCACCCATCCATCCAACCATCCGACCACCCATCCATCCATTCGTACATCCATCCATCCATCCGTCCATCCGTCCATCCATCAATCCATCCACCCATTCATACATCCATCCATCCCCCATCCATACTTCCATCAATCCATTCGTCCATCCATACATCCGTCCATTCACCCATCCATCCAACCATCCATCCATACATCCATCCATCCTTCCATCCACCCACCCACACATACATCATTCCATCTAGCCATTCATCCATCCGTTCATTAATCCATCAGTCCATCCATCCATCCATTCAATCTTCCACCCATCAATATATCCATCCATCCATCTATACATCCATCCCGCCATTCATCCATCCGTCCATTCATACATTCCTCCATTCGTCCATCCATCCATCCATCCGTCCTTACATCCATCCATCCATCCACCCATCCATACATACATCCATTTATCCATTCACCCATCCATCCATCCGTCCGTCCGTCCATCCATCCATCCACCAATCCATCCATCCATCCACCCATCCATCCATTCATCCGTCCACCCATCCATCCATCCGTCCGTCCATTAATCCATCCAACCATCGATCCATCCATCCATCCACCTATCCATCCGTCCGTCCATCCATGTATCCCTCCATCCATCCAACCATCCAGCCTTCCATCCATCCCTCCGTCCATCCATCCATATATCCATCCATCCGTCCATTCACACATCACTCCAACCATCCATCCATCCATCCATACATCCATCCAGCCATCCATCCATCCATCCATCCACCCATCCATCCATCTATACATCCGTCCATACATCGATCCATCCACCCATTCATACATCCATCCATCGATCCATTCGCCCAACCATCCATCCATCCACCCATCCATCCATCCATCCACCCATTCATCCATCCATACATCACTCCATCCAACCGTCCATCCACCCATTCATACATCCATCCATGGATCCATTCCTTCATCCATCCATCCACCCATCCATACATCCATCCATCCAGCCATCCATCCATCCATCCGTCCGTCCATCCATCCACCCGTCTATCCATCCATCCGTCCACCCATCCGACCATCCGTCTGTCCATCCGTGCATCCGTCCATCCATCTATCCATTCATTCACTCATCCATGCTTCCGTTTATCCATGCATCCCTCCGTCCTTCCATCCGCCCATCAATACATCCATTGATACATCCGTCCCTCCATCCATCCATCCACCCATCTATCCCTCCATCCATCCACCCGTACACCCATCCATCCAGCCATCCATCCATCCATCCGTACCCCCATCCATACATCCATCCATCCATCCACCATCCATACATCCGTCCATCCATTCATCCATCCACCCATCCATCCATCCACCCATCCATACATCCATCCATCCACCCAATCATACATCCATCCATCGATCCATTCGTCCATCGATCCATCCCTCCGTCCATCCATCCATCCTTATATCCATCCATCCGTCCATTCATCCATCCATCCATACAGCCATCCATCCAACCATCCCTCCGTCCATCCATTCATCCATCCATCCATACATCCACCCATTCATACATCCATCCAGCCATCCATCCATCCATCCCTCCGTCAATCCATCCATTCATCCATCCATATATCCATCCATCCATCCAGTCATCCATCCATCCATCCACCCATCCATCCACCCATCCATTCCTCCATCCATACATCCGTTCATCCATACATACGTCCCCCCATCCATGCATCCATCTATCCATCCACCCACCCATCCATTCATCCATCCGTCCATCCATCCATCCGTCCACCCATCCATCCATCCATCCGTCCATCCATCCATCCAGCCGTCCATCCGTCCATCCATCTATCCATCCATCCACCCACCCATCAATCCGTCCGTCGATCCGTCCGTCTATTCATCCACCCATCTATCCATTCATCCATTCTTCCATCCAGCCATCCATCCGTCCGTCCATCCATCCGTCCGTCCATCTATCCATCTATCCACACAGCCATCCGTCCATCCATCCATCCGTCTCCCCATCCATCCCGCCATCCATCCATGCATCCATCAATCCATCTATCAATCCACCCAGCCAGCCGTCCGTCCAATCATCCATCCATCCCTCCATCCATCCATCCATCCACCCATCCATACAGCCATCCATACATCCATCCATCGATCCATCCATCCACTCATCCATACACCCGTCCAACCAACCAACCATCCATCCATCCATTCATCCAACCATCCATCCATCCATACATACATACATTCATCCATCCACCCATCCATAAATCCATCCATCCATTCACCCATCCATACATCCGTCCATCCATCAACCCATCCATACATCCATCCACCAATCCATACATCCATCCATCCACCCATCCATTCATCCACCCAGCCATACATCCGTCCATCCATCCATTCATCCACCCATCTATACATCCATCCATCCGTCCATCCATCCATCCATCCATCCACCCATCCATCCATACATCCATCCATCCATCCACCCACCCACACCTACATCCATCCATCCAACCAGCCATTCATCCATCCATCCGTTTATCCGTACAACCGTCCATCCATCCATCCATCCACCCATCCATCCGTCCATCCATCCAACCATTCAACCATCCACCCATCAATATGTCCATCCCTCCGTCCATCCATACACCCATCCCGCCATTCATCCATCCGTCCGTTCATATATTCGTCCATTCGTCCATCCATCCATCCATGCGTCCTTACATCCATCCATCCACCCATCCATACATACATCCATTTATCCATCCACCCATCCATCCATCCGTCCGTCCGTCCATCCATCCATCCACCAATCCATCCATCCATCCATCCATCCATCCATCCATTCATCCGTCCACCCATCCATCCATCCGCTGATCCATACATCCATCCATCCGTGCATCCATACATCCATCCCGCCATCCATCCATCCGTCCATCCATATATACATCCATCCGTCCATCCATCCATCCGTCCATCCATCCATCGATCTATATATCCGTCCATTCGTCCTTCCACCCATCCAACCGTCCATCCACCCATCCATCCGTCCATCTATACATCCGTCCATCCATCCATCCATCCATCCATCCATCTAATCATCCATCCATCCATCCATCCATCCATCCGTCCACCCTTCCATTCACCCATCCATCCATCCATTCATCCATCCGTCCATCCATACATCCGTCCATTCCCCCATCCATCCTTCCATCCATCCATCCACCCTCCCATCCATCCATCCACCCATCCATCCATCCACACATCCATACATCCATCCATCCGTCCATCCATACATCCATCCCGCCATCCGTGCAACCGTCCATCCATACATCCGTCCATCCGTCCATTCATCCATCCGTCTATCCATCCATCCGTCCGTCCATCCATCCATCCGTCCATCCATCCATTCATCCGTCCATCCTTACATCCGTCCATCTATCATCCACCCATTCATACATCCACCCATCCATCCATCCAGCCATCCATCCATACATCCATCCAGCCATCCATCCATACATCCTTCCATCCGTCCATCCATACATCCGCCCATTCATCATCCATCCATCCATACATCCATCCACACTTCCATACATCCATCCATCCACCCATCCATCCATCCATCCATCCGTTCACCCATCCATCCATCCATCCGTCCGTCCGTCCATCCATCCACCCATCTATCCATCCATCCGTCCACCCATCCGTCCATCCGTCTGTCCATCCGTGCATCCGTCCATCCATCTATCCATTCATTCTCCCATCCATGCTTCCGTTTATCCATGCATCCCTCCGTCCTTCCATCCATACATCAATACATCCATTCATACATCCGTCCCTCCATCCATCCATCCACCCATCTATCCCTCCATCCATCCATCCGTACACCCATCCATCCAGCCATCCATCCATCCGTCCGCCCATCCAAACATCCATCCATTAATCCATCCATCCGTCAATTCAAACATCCATTTATCCATCCATTAGTCCGCACATTCATCCAGCCATCCCTCTGTCCGTCCACCTATCAATCCATCCACCCAGCCATCCATCCGTCCATCCTTCCGTTTATTAATTCACCCATCTCTCCATTCATCCATCCACCCAGCCATCCAACCATCCATCCGTCCTCCCATTCATCTACCCATCTATCGATCCATCCGTCCAACCATCCATCCAGCCATCGAACCGTACGTCCATCCGTCCATCCATCCCTCCATCCATCCATCCCCCCATCCATACATCCATCCATCCACCATCCATACATCCGTCCATCCATCCATCCATCCACCCATCCATCCATCCATCCATCCACCCATCCTTACATCCATCCATCCACCCAATCATACATCCATCCATCGATCCATTCGTCCATCCATCCATTCCTCCGTCCATCCATCCATCCTTATATCCATCCATCCGTCCATACATCCATCCATCCATTCATCCATCCATCCATACATCCACCCATCCATTCATCCATCCATCCAGCCATCCATCCATCCATCCCTCCGTCAATCCATCCATTCATCCATCCATTATCCATCCATCCATCCATCCAATCATCCATCCATCCATCCATCCATCCACCCATCCATCCACCCATCCATACATCCATCCATCCGTCCATCCATACATCCATACCGCCATCAGTGCAACCGTCCATCCATACATCCGTCCATCCGTCCATTCATCCATCCGTCTATCCATCCATCCTTCCGTCCGTCCATCCATCCGTCCATCCATCCATCCATCCGTCCATCCATACATCCGTCCATCTATCATCCATCCATCCATACATCCACCCATCCAACCATCCATCCAGCCATCCATCCATTAATCCATCCAGCGATCCATCCATATATCCTTCCATCCGTCCATCCATACACCCGCCCATCCATCATCCATCCATCCATACATCCATCCACACATCCATACATCAATCCATCCACCCATCCATTCATCCATCCGTCCACCCATCCAGCCATCCATCCATCCATCCGTCCATACATCCATCCATCCATACAGCCATCCATCCAACCATCCCTCCGTCCATCCATTCATCCATCCATCCATACATCCACCCATCCATACATCCATCCATCCTGCCATCCATCCATCCATCCCTCCGTCAATCCATCCATTCATCCATCCATTATCCATCCATCCATCCAATCATCCATCCATCCACCCACCCATCCATTCATCCATCCGTCCATCCATTCATCCATCCGTCCACCCATCCATCCATCCATCCATCCGTCCATCCATCCATCCAGCCGTCCATCCGTTCATCCATCCATCCATCCATCCACCCATCCATCCAACCCTCCCTGCACCCATCCATCCATTCGTCCGTCCATCCATCCATGCATCCGTCCATCCATCCATCCACCCATCCATACATCCATCCACCCGAACATCCTTCCATCCATCCATTCGTCCATCCATCCATCCATCCATCCGTTCATCCATACAACCGTCCATCCATCCATCCACCCATCAATATATCCATCCATCCGTCCATCCATACATCCATCCCGCCATTCATCCATCCGTCCATACATCCATCCATCCACCCATCCATCCATACGTCCGTCCCACCATCCATCCATCCACCAATCCAACCAACCATCCATCCACCCATCCATCCATTCACCAGTCCACACATCCATCCATCCATCCATCCGTCCGTCCTTTAATCCATCCACCCATCTATCCATCCATCCGTCCACCCATCCATCCACCCGTCCATCCGTCCGTCCATCCATCTATTCCTCCATCCACCCAGCCATCCTTCCGTCCGTCCATCCGTCCATTCGTCCACCCATCCATCCAGCCATCCATCCGTCCGTCCATCAGTCCATCCGTCCATCCATTTATCCATCCTTCAACCCAGCTATCTATCCGTCCATCCGTCCGTCCATTCATCCATCCATCTATGCATCCATCCGTCCACCCATCCATCCATCTATCCATCCGTAAATCCGTCCATCCATTTATCCATCCATCCAGCCATTCATCCCTCTATCCGTCCGTAAATCCGTAAATTCATCCATCTATCCCTCCATCCATCCATCCATCCACCCATCCGTACATCCTTCCATTCATCCATCCACCCATCAATAAATCCATCCATCCGGCCATCCATCCATCCTTACATCCATCCACCCATCCATACATTCATCCATCCATTCATCCACCCATCCATACATCCGTTTATCCATCCAAATATCTAAACAACCTATCCGTCCATCCATACAACCATCCATCCATCCATTCATCCATTCATCCACCCAAAAATCCACCCATCCATTCGTCCATCCATACATCCGTCCATCCATACATCCGTCCCCCCATCCATCCGTCCATCCATCCATACATCCATACATCCTTGCATCCACCCATCTATCCATACATCCATCAATTCGTCCATCCAACCATCCGCCCACCCATCCATCCATCCATCTGTCAATCCATCCATCCATCCTTTCATCCGTCCAATCATCCATCTACCCATCCATCCAACCATCCGTCCACCCATCCATCCATTCGTCCATCGATCCATCCATCCATCCGTCCATCCATCCATCCATCCAACCATCCATACCTCCATCCATCCACCCATCCATCCTTCCATCAATCCATTCGTCCATCCATACATCCGTCCATCGATCCATCCACCCATCCATCCATATATCCAAACATCCTTCCATCCACCCACCCACACATACATCCATCCTTCCAGCCATTCATCCATCCATCCGTTCATCCATACAACCGTCCATCCAACCGTCCATCCACCCACCCACACATACATCCATCCTTCCAGCCATTCATCCATCCATCCGTTCATCCATACAACCGTCCCTCCATCCGTCCATCCACCCATCCATCCGTCCATTCATCCATCCATTCAACCATCCACCCATCAATATATCCATCCATGCGTCCATCTATACATCCATCCCGCCATTCATCCATCCGTCCATTCATACATTCGTCCATTCGTCCATCCATCCATCCACCCATCCATCCATACGTCCGTCCGTCCATCCATCCAACAATCCATCCGTCCATCTACCCGTCCATCCATTCATCCGTCCACCCATCCATCCATCCGTCCGTCCATTAATCCATCCACCCATCTATCCATCCATCCATCCACCCATCCATCCACCCGTCCATCCGTCCGTCCATCCATCTATCCCTCCATCCACTCAGCCATCCATCCGTCCGTGCGTCCTTCCTCCACACATCCATCCATCCATCCATCCATCCATCCGTCCATCCAGCCATCCATCCATCCACCCGTACCGTCCATCCATCCATCCATCCATCCATCCACCCGTCCGTCCATCCATCCATCCACCATCCATTCATCCATCCATCCATCCATCCATCCATCCATCCCTCCGTCCATTCATCAAACCATGTATCCATCCATTCGTCCACCCATCCATCCAGCCATCCATCCGTCCGTCCATCCGTCCATCTGTCCATCCATCTCTCCAACCCTCAACCCAGCCATCCATTCGTCCATCCGTCCGTCCATTCATCCACCCATCTATGCATCCATCCGTCCACCCATCCATCCAGCCATCCATCCGTCTATCCATCCGTAAATCCGTCCATCCATCTATCCATCCATCCAGCTATCCATACGTCTATCCATCCGTAAATCCGTCCATTCATCCATCCATCCATCCCTCCATCCATCCATCCATACATCCACCCATCCGTACATCCCTCCATCCATCCATCCATCCATCCATCCATCCACCCATCCATAAATCCATCACTCCGGCCATCCATCCATCCATACATCCATCCACCCATCCATACATCCATCCGTCCACCCATCCATCCACCCATCCATACATCCGTCCATCCATCCATTCGTCCGTGCAACCATCCATCCATCCACCCATCCTTACATCCATCCATCCATCCGTCCATCCATAAATCCGTCCATCCATCCATCCATCCATCCAACTATCCACCCATCCATACATCCATCCGTCGATCCATCCGTCCCTCCAGCCATCCATCCACCCATCCATACATCCATCCATCGATCCATCCATCCATCCATCCATCCACCCATCCATACATCCAGCCATCCATCCATCCATCCATACAGCCATCCGTCCATCCATCCATCCGTCCATCCATTCATATATCCATCCATCCACCCATCCATCCAACCATCCATTCGTCCATCCATCCATCCATCCATCCACCCATCCATCCATGCAACCATACATCCATACATCCATCCATCCATTCATCCACCCATCCATTCATCCATGCATCCACCCATCTATCCAGCCATCCATACATCCACCCGTCCATCCATACATCCGTACACGCATCCTTCCATCCATCCGTCCATCCATCCATCCATCTATACATTCGTCCATCCATCCATCTATCCATCCATCCACCCATCCATACATCCATCCATCCTTCCATCCACACATCCAACCCTCCATCCGTCCACCCATCCATTCATCCACCCATCTATCCGTCTCCCCATTCATCCATCCATCCACCCATCCATACATCCATCCGTCCATCCATCCATCCATCTATACATCCATAAATCCATCCCGCCATCCATCCATCCACCCATCCATCCATTCACACATCCATCCATTTGTCCGTCCGTCCAACCATCAAACCACCCATCCATCCATTCACCCATCCACCCATCCATCCATTTATCCGTCCACCCATCCATCCGTCCATTAATCCATCCATCCGTCCGTCCATTGATCCACCCAGCTAACCTTCCATTGGTCCACCCATCCATCCAGCCATACATCCATCCGTCCATTCGTCCATCCATCTATCCATCCATCCACCCACACATACATTCGTCCGTCCATTCAACCACCCATCTATCCATTCATCCATCCATCCACACAGCCATACATCCATCCGTCGGTCCATTCATCCACCCACCTATCCATCCATCCGAACACCCATTCATCCATCCCTCCATCCATCCACCCATCCATACATGCATCCATACAACCATCCATCCATCCATCGATCCATCCATCCATCCACTCATCCATACACCCGTCCAACCAACCAACCATCCATCCATCCATTCATCCATCCATCCATACATACATACATTCATCCATCCATCCACCCATCCATAAATCCATCCATCCATTCACCCATCCATATATCCGTCCATCCATCAACCCATCCATCCATCCATACATCCATCCACCCTTCCATCCATCCATCCACCCATCCATCCGTCCATCTATACATCCGTCCATCCATCCATCCACCCATCCATCCATCCATCCCTCCACCCTTCCATCCATCCATCCATCCACCCATCCATCCATCCATCCACCCATCCAGACATCCATCCATCCATACATCCATCCCGCCATCCATCCAACCGTCCATCCATACATCCGTCCATCCGTCCATTCTTCCATCCGTCTATCCATCCATCCATCCGTCCGTCCATCCATCCATCCATCCGTCCATCCATCCATCCATCCATCCACCCATCCATCCATTCATCCGTCCACCCATCCATCCAACCGTCCGTCCATTAATCCATCCACCCATCGATCCATCCATCCGTCCACCCATCCATCCACCCGTCCTCCGTCCGTCCATCCATGTATCATTCCATCCACCCTGCCATCCATCCGTCCGTGCTTCCATCCATCCACACATCCATCCATCCATCCGTTCACCCATACATCCATCCATCCAGCCAGCCATCCATCCGTCCATTCATACATCACTCCAACCATCCATACATCCATCCATACATCCATCCATCCAGCCATCCATCCATCCACCCATCCATCCATCTATACATCCGTCCATACATCGATACATCCACCCATTCATTCATCCATTCATCGATCCATTCGTCCAACCATCCCTTCATTCATCCATCCACCCATCCATCCATCCATCCATCCACCCATCCATCCATCCATACATCACTCCATCCAACCATCCATCCACCCATTCATACATCCATCCAGCGATCCATTCGTCCATCCATCCATCCACCCATCCAAACATCCATCCATCCAAATCAGCCATCCAGCCATCCATACTTGCGTCCATCCATCGATCCATACATCCACCCATTCATACATACATCCATCGATCCATTCGTCCATCCATCCATCCATCCACCCACCCATCCATCCATCCATCCATCTATCCATCCACCCATCCATACATCACTCCATCCATCCATCCGTCCATCCATCCATTCGTCCATCCGTCCATCCCTCCATCCATCCTTCCACCCATCCATCCAACCATCCGTCCACCCATCCATCCATTCGTCCATTCATCCGTCCGTCCATCCGTCCATCCATCCATCCACCCACCCATCCATACATCCATCCATCCATCCAACCAACCATCCTTCCATCAATCCATTCATCCATCCATACATCCGTCCATCCATCCATCCATCCATCCATCCATCCATCCACCCATCCCTCCATACATCCATCCATCCTTCCATCCACCCACCAACACATACATCCATCCATCCAGCCATTCATCCATCCATCCGTTCATCCATACAACCGTCCATCCATCCATCCATCCATCCACCCATCCATCCGTCCAACCATCCATCCATTCAACCATCCACCCATCAATATATCCATCCCTTCGTCCATCCATACATCCATCCCGCCATTCATCCATCCGTCCATTCATACATTCGTCCATTCGTCCATCCATCCATCCTTCCGTCCATACATCCATCCATCCACCCATCCATCCATACGTCCGTCCATCCATCCATTCATCCACCAATCCATCCATCCATCCATTCATCCGTCCAAACATCCATCCATCCGTCCGTCCATTAATCCATCCACCCATCTATCCATGCATCCGTCCTCCCATCCATCCATCCGTCCGTCCATCCATCCATCTATCCATCCATTCATTCATACATCCATCCATCCGTCCATGCATCCATCCGTCCGTCCATCCACCCATCCATCCAGCCATCCATCCGTCTATCCATCCGTAAATCCATCCATCCATATATCCATCCATCCAGCCATCCATCCGACTATCCATCCGTTAATCCGTCGATTCATCCATCCATCCCTCCATCCATCCATCCATCCACCCATCCATAAATCCATCCATCCGGCCATCCATCCATCCATACATCCATCCACCCATCCATACATCATTCCATCCATCCACCCATACATACATCCGTACATCCATCCATTCATCCGTGCAACCATCCATCCATCCACCCATCCATACATCCATCCATCGATCCATCCGTCCATGCAGCCATCCACCGATCCACCCACTCATACATCCATCCATTGATCCAGTCGTCCATCCATCCATCCATCCATCCACCCATCCATACATCCATCCAGCCATCCATCCATCCATCCCTCCGTCCATCCATCCATCTTTATATCCAACCATCCGTCCATACATCCATCCATCCATACATCCATCCATCCAACCATCCCTCCTTCCATCCATTCATCCATCCATCCATACATCCACCCATCCATACATCCATCCATCCAGACATCCATCCATCCATCCCTCCGTCCATCCATCCATCCATATATCCATGCATCCGCCCAGCCATCCATTCATCCAATCATCCATCCATCCACCCATCCATCCACCCATCCATTCGTCCATCCATACATCCGTCCATCCATACATCCGTTCCCCCATCCATCCATCCATCCATCCATCCATCCATCCACCCACCCACCCATCCATTCATCCATCCGTC